>JASSKH010000008.1:1977654-2449084 GCA_031763025.1 Macrocystis pyrifera | reverse complement strand
TACAAAGGATCTCACCTGTTAACCCCCCCCCAGCCAATTCCCCACTCCCCGTATGGCCACCCAGCCCATAAACATCTTCTAACCTCGCGCATAAGCGTTTGACGTCGACCTCGCAGCTTGTTTGCGTGCGTATCAGCGCGCAAAGTCTCCGAACACATCTCTCTCCCGTCCACTCCGAGCTCCAAGGCCTGTCATAAAACGGTAGGGCGTTGTGAGCTCAGCCTGGTTAGGATTTGATTTCACTTCCACCTCGCTATCTCGTCAGCTAGAACGCTCTCTACGCCCCGCACGTGCACTGCCTAGAAGCGCTACCCATCTATTAATATTATCTGCAATGACTCCATAGTCTTCATCATCTCTCCCTCTCCTCTCCCTGCCTCCCCCCAGGTTAAAATTCACTGCCTCGCCGATGAACTGTGTTCCCTCCTAAGCACCGACTTTGCTTCCTTCGCGGGTCTATCCTTCCTGGTCACTATATCACGTAGGCTGTCGTCACCATCGCCACCAGCTCCGAAACGCTGACAGACCACCGATTCCCGTCCTCGTTGTTCCTGCCCCTAAGCACACTTTTCCTTCCCTCCTCCGACAATCTGTATCTACTAGTACTCCCCCGCTTCCAGGCACAGCCCCCCAACATCCTCGAACTGCGCGTCCGACAACTAGATCTTTACGTGGGTCTGCTCAACGAATCTCAAAACCACGGCTGGCAACATTTCCCGCGTCCCGGCCATGCCTTCGTTTAAGCACCATCTCCGTTCCACGTTTTCCATGCACCCCTTCGTCAAGCGCAACGCCGTCGTGGCCTCCGCCTTCCTCCTATTCCTTCCCCACGCCCGCCCCTCCATCCCGTGTGCTCTTGCCCATTCATATGCAGCTTGCTCAGTAGCTGAAGGCTCCGCACATGACATCCACCTGGGCTGATCACTTTCACGCCAACACACGAGAAGCTACTGTACCGTCGCCGTGTGCTTCTCCTCGGGCCACACTTCTAGCAGCACCTGTAACTGTGACATTTCTGGTTGGCAATCATATCGTCACTCTTTCCTGGTCCAAGTCGAAACCCGGCACCTTCTGCTGTTGTGGCCCGTCCGTTAAATTCTTGTGCGACAGCAATGTCTCCTCATCACCCTTCCTCTCCCCCATGGCCTGAAAAACGAGTCGACACCGGCGATTGCACCAGCGCCATGCATCTCGCCCTTTCCGGCCCCACTGTACCTACGCCGACACGTCGTCGTCAATGAAGGACACCCCCCACAAGTTGTTCTCCGCCCCTCCCCCTTCTACCGTTTTTTCTGCGCAACTCTCTGGCAGCGGTTCTGCCACTGCCCCGTGTCAGCTGTGACTCGGACATGCGGTGTGGCCGGCATTCTCTCAGCCGGGATCGTCGCTGATTCTGGGATCGGCAGCCGCTGACCTTCTTAAATGGCACTGGCCGTACCCCCCCACCACGCGGGGCTCCACCTACACCCGAACCGCAAAAGGAGGTTGACGAACCGTAAATCCCCCAGAACATGTCCGACGTTTGCGGCCCCTGCCGGGTCGACTCCCCTGTGACGAAATACGCTCTCCACGTCTATTTTTAGTATCGGGATCCTTCCCCCCCCTACCAAATTCGTCCCTCAGACGCAGGATCCTCGGCACGACCTGGAGAATCACGTGTTCTTTGTGGGTCTCCGGAATCAGATCCCTGTTCGTGTCGTTCACTCATCGCCTCGCCCCCACGCTCCCCGTTCGGCTCTCCGCTGAAGGTCGAATCTTGGATTCTCCTCCTCTTCCCTTTCTCATCTAACACTCTCACTGTGTTCAGCTGCAAGCCTTGCACCATCCTGGCCAATCTGGTCGGGACTACAATTGCTCTCCCCAACTCGAGGTCGCCCACTGCCTTCTCCTACATCTGGTTCGCGTGCCTATTGGAGCTGCTATGGTCCCCGTGCTTCAGGTCGCGTTCCAGCATACCTGTTTGGCTTGCGTCCACCGGCACGCCCACGCTCGCAACTTGCTCTAGAAATTGGAATTGGTCGATATTTTCCTGTTCTCCGGACAATCAACGTAGCTCGATCCGCATCAATATGGGCTGCCAGTATCTCCCTACCCCAACCCCCACACATCTTTCGCCAAGTCCTCCCTCTCCCGGTGTAACCTTCCCCCCTCCCCCCGCCTCCCTTACCATCGATACCAGCCGATCTTGCTCTCCCGCCTAGCCTCGTGTCCTCCTAAAATGATCAATAGCCCCCATCGGCTTTCTTGTCCCTTCGAACTTCACTGCTCGCCCCTCTTTGTGCATCGTTCGGTTGCCGCCTACTTTCCCCTTCGGTCTGTGCGCGGCCGCATCGCGCACCTCCCCCTTTGTTCTGCGCCTGTCCCCGCCGTGAGCTCTTTCCCCCGTTTTTTGCCCGGTCCCGCTGCACCCCTCTCCTCTTTCTTCTTTTGCGGCTCCCCCGTGAATTCGCCTTCCCGTTCCTTGGACGGCCCCGCCCCGCGACCTGCGGCTTGATCTGTACATGGCCCGCCGCGAACTTCCCTTCCAGTTCTAAATGCGCCTGCCCCCCGCGTTTTTTTCTTTTTTATTGCATGACTTTGCCGCGCATCTTCCCCCACGTTCTGTGCACGCCCCTGCCGTGCCCAACTTCTCTTGTTCCGTTGGAGGCCCTGCGGCGCGCCGGCATATCGGTCTGTTCGCGCCCCCGCCCCGAACGTTCCCCATAGTTCCCCCCTCGCGCGCCTTTCCTCTCGTTCCATGCACGTCACCGCGGCACATCTCTCCTCGTTTGGTGCACGGCTCCGCGGGGCCCCTCCCCTCATGTTTTGTGTGCGGCCCCACCGCGCGCCTCTTCTTTAGGTGTGTCCACGGCCCCGCCGCGAACGCGCCCTGTTGTTCATTGTTCGCCCCCCCCGCGCCTGTCTCTCCCCTCGACCATGCATGACCCCGCCACGCATCTCCCCCCGCATTGGTTTAAGGCCCATCCTCGCCCTTCGTCCTATCCGGTGCACGGTGCGCGGCCCCGCCGCTCATCCCCCGGCCCTTTCCTTGTGAGGCCCCGCCACGTAACCCTCTCCTCGGTTCGGGCGCAGGCCTGCAACGAACGTATCCGATCTGTCCGCTCTTGGCTCTGTCTTCTACTTATTATCTCGTTGCCCTACACCTCCCCCCTCTTTGGTGCGTGCCCCCCCTATCACGCCCCCCCTTTTCCCAGCGCGTTCTCGGTAACGCACGCTACCCCTCTTCTCTATGAGTACCCCTTTGCTGCATCCCCCTGCTTCCACCCCGTTGTCTCTACTCCCTGGTTTCCTTTCGGCGTCACCGTACCTGAGGTCCAAATCTAACGGACCCGGACGCCGGCCCCTCCGCGACGCTCGTCTCGTACTCGTGCTGGTTATCGCGGTGACTTATTCTTTGTGCCCCGTCCTCGCGTCTTCCCAGCTGACGCCGTGCATCGGCAGATCCCACGTCCGCCGTCGCAAATCCGTTCTTACCCCCCCATTGCCCTCCCCAACCCCAGTTGACCGCCTTTCTTTCCGTTTTCGACCCGTTTCCTCGTCATTTTCCCTCTTTTACTCCGCACGCTCGGACGCACAGTCTCCTTATCTCTCCATGTACGGACATTTCCCGTACCTCTGGGAGAAATAACATTATCTACCGTCCTGGGGGTCTTGTCGCCCCTCCCCCCCACCTATCCCCCTGATCTATCATTTTCGCCCCTCTATTCTCCTCCTCCGCAGTTTCTCTCGACATGACCTCTTACTTTACCTTCCTTGGCGCTTGCTCTCAACGAATCCCCCCCCAACCCCCCCCCCCCCCCCCCCCCCCCCCCCCCCCCCCCCCCCCCCCCCCCCCCCCCCCCCCCCCCCCTTCCACCCGTACTCGGCCCTAATATGTAGCATCGCCAACTACAATCACGTAGCTGTCTCCCGGAAGGTTGGTTCCACCAAGGACCCTACCTCTGTTACAGTCGTCAACGTGCATTTCCTCAGCTTCAGCTTCATGGCAGTCATATGTACCGCCTCACCCAAACTCATCAGGTCCGCATCGAAACGATTAGTGAACTCATCCTCGAAGGCCCCTGTCTCCACCGCGCTTTAGTCACGCAGAGGTATTCTATCCCTTCCTTCACTTGTTGGAACTTGCGCCCCCACAGCACGTCCATCCGACATAACGCCTCTCTTCTCATATGCGTGTTCTCGTCTGTCGCAATCTTCGTCATGTATATTATTACGCCCATCGTTGCCTATGCGCCGCCCATCAGCGTTGTCCCAACTTCGTTTATGTGCTTCCCCGGCAGCGCTGTCCTCGCCTACGATGTCTGCTCGGGGTCGGTGAATCTCCTCAGCTTCCTCTTGCCGTTGTTGGTCATGGGAATCAGTCCCGAGCACATCAGTGACAATGCTCGTTCCTTCAAAGAACCAAACGATTGTAAGCCGCCATCCGCTAGAATCAACGCCAAAATGACCATACCCATGTCTGATCGAATCATACAAAATAGCCGGTTGTTCGTGTCTTCCTCCTTGCGCTCCGCGCGCTCTGTGGGTGGGCCTGCGGGTTTACTCTATGTATCGTGGCTTCGTTCTCCTAAACCTAAAGCATGAATCCTCATGTTTACCTCCATTTACCACCTCCTGTTCGAACAAGCGTTTTCTTGAGCCACCTTGCTTATATCCGTGACCCGTGGTATAGCGCTCTCACTCAATGTTTTCCGGGGTCTTCTCCTCGATAAGGTCCCCTGTTGTCCTCCGATTTTCCTCGGCGGCCACACCCCTCTTCGGACACGCCTGCAGTTCCGCCCACTCGTCTGCCTTTCGCCTTCCTGATTTCGGCCTGCTTGGCGAACTCTTTGTTTCTCGCTTGCACCTCTTCCAACAGTTCCGTTGTCGACCTCCTCATCCTCCCGCTGCTTCACGTTTCTCGCTCCTTTGATATGACGCGTCTTTATACTCGTCGGTGGTTCTTTGGCTATGTTTGCGATCGAAGACCCATATACCGGATATCCTCTCCCCTAATCTCTGGGCTGTCGATTTTCTCACGCGCTGCTGTTGTTGCTGATGCTGTTGTTGCTCCTGCTGTGGCTGCTGCCACTTTGCCACTGCTGTTCCAATACCTCTTCGTGTGCCTTTCCCGAACATACGTGGAGTAGTAGTCCTCCCGTGACATCCCAATACGAAGTATGTCTCCGCTGGAACCCCCCCTCCCCCCACCTGCCCCGATTGATATCTTTTTCTCTCCCGTTCGCCACACCTCAGACTGTTGAGACATTCGCCCAGATTATACCGTCCATTGAACCGTTTGTTCTACCCGTCGACGTCTAGCACAACCAGCGTGTGTGCCGACTCTTGAACCAAAGAGAATACGAGGTCAGTCGTACAAACAACTACGACAGATATGTAGCATTGGTACTCAATGAGCAGAGTGGACAATGCAATACCATGTCATGCCAGTGTCCGGATTACGATACTGACGGCATACATATTACACAAAACACCAATATATCGAGGGCATTCACGGAAATACTCCCGAGGTCAAAACAATTGGACTATGTAAACCATAAAAGAGTTATGAACGAGGAAAATGCAATGGCAACACGAGCAACACCAAATCACGGCAATTCGAGTGCAGGTGTTTTGGTTCGTTATTTTCGAAGTAAGGACCGCGATAAGGTCATGGCATTTATGTTTATGATCTTGGCACGCGTCGGCCCCGACGCGGCGCGGCATGACGCGGAGTGGGGTGCTAACCGTGTCCCCCACTCTCTACCTACAAAAATTGCCACGACGACGGACGGACACATGTTCAACAAACACAAATACGAAACCATGGTATTGGTATAACACGTTATGCCCTCTTTTTCTTGTGTCGTGTGCATTGGCCTTGCCGTGAGTTTTTAAAATTCCGGTGGCAAACAAAACGATGCACACAACGAAAAAAACGAAAACTATTTCAATCGACATTGGATAACGCCTTGCAATCGAAAACATGGAACATTTTTCCTCCAGTCGATTTGCATGTACTTGTTGTCTGATTGCTATATGTATTGTGTTCTTCACAATATATATATATGTGGTTTTATGTTTTTAATATACCGATCGTTCTACCCGTTGACACAGAACAACGAGTTTCGGTGTCTATTCCTCAATCCTAGAGAGATAAACGTTCTCTGGTCACAGCCTACGTCACCTATTTACTACATTGTTTACGAGGAAACAGAGAGTAGACAATGCAAGGCGATTGCTTTGTTTGATTCGTATTGTCTGACGCATCCTTTCCGGGGGTGGGGCGGAGACGGTAGGAAGGATGCGTCAGGAAGGGTAGGGAGGGTAGGAAGGGTAGGAAGTACCAGACCACCTAGTACGGAGAATCTGGCAGTGCTACTCGTATCACACACTGTTGCGGCTACCTGTAGGGTGTTTTGTTCTTTGGATCCCCTGTTCTTTTCCTTTGTTCTCGGTCTTGCTACTTTTGTATGTAGTATGTGATGGTGCCGTTTCCTTATTTACTCGTTCTTTTTGAAGTGTCTGCCACATAGCTTGAGGTATGCACGACATATTTTTTTTTGAGATATCTTTTGCTTTGTTCTCTTCGATTTGTTTTATTATATTTTTTATTTTTTATTTTTCGTATGATATCTTGAACGGATGGAATCTGTATGTCGTGCCTGTAGTATTTACTATGATGGCATGCCGCTGCGTTGTTTACTCTGCCCATTTCAAAACAATGTAGTATCTCTGTGGCGCAGGTTTGTGACCACATAACTTGTAACTCTTTATGATTGAAGAACCGGCACGAACACTGGTTGTGCCGGATGTCAACGGGGAGAAAGAACGGCATCATTTGAAGAACTCACACATATCAATTTACTGGATACGGCAGGCACGACTTAAACATTGTATGGAAAAAAGAAAACAATTTAAAAAGAAAAAATCTACAAACAACGAAGAAAATATGTCGGAAGAGAAAACAGAAAAAAGATAACAAAACTGTCGCGCCCTTCCGTAAGAAATGTGGCTGACAATTGAAAAGACATAAAGCGAGGTAAGGAAATAACACCAATACGACATATTAACAGAGTGAGACTGCACGCGAGGGAATATACAGGCAAACGAAAACGCAAAGCACCCTCCAGGTAGCCGCAGCATTTTGTGGTACGAGTAGCATAGTCAGGTTCTCCCTGCTAGACTGCCTGGTGCCTTGCTACCCTGTCTGCCGTCTCAGTGTCGAGTTCGTCCACTATGCCCCACTCCCGGAAAAAATCCGTCAGAGAGTACGAAACAGCCGAAGCAGGCTCGTCATGCACCCACCCACGCCACAAGAATCCTGTGACGAGGACGAAAGTAAATATAAGAGTAATGTTCCGCAAATCACGGAGGATCAAGCGCAAACAGAAAAATATAACTGTACGTAATGTGAGCCGTTCGGGTCTCTCTGTGAAAAAAAACCCAATATATTTCAAAAGTAACTGAAGCTTTTTGTCGCAGCCCACGACCGAGACCTTGACCCATGTTTCCCCGAAATGCAATATACACCACCGTTGATGCATCTGTATTGTGTACATCACAGATCAAGTACATAAGTCCGTACATACATCGCAGGCGCTCTTTCGCGGCACAAGCCTACGGGGGTCCTGAACACTGACTAAAGTATATGTCGGCAGTGGATAGGGCAATCCTCGTTGTCTTGGGGCCGAAACGGCCTGGTCATCAAAGAGTCTGTTGTTGGTGAAACGCAGTATTACTAAAACAACTATTGCCTACTGTACGGCCGATTCAGGCATCTGTCACGCTCCTCATGCCACTATCTGTTTTATGCAAAGAGGAGGCACAGGGAAACGAGAGAGTGCGAACGTAGCGAGAGTTTCCCCTCCGTCCGTACAAACTGCGGTCCTGCGTGCCTCGGGTGGCTGTGATATGCGCAGAATGTTAGAGGAAAGCTTGGGCAGAGGGTAGCGATATCATTGGGAATATACTTTCTTCGTTTGTCCGTATGTGCAGTGACCTCCGTGCCTCACCCGCACGACGACAGATCCGTCGATTTCGACAAAGACGGTGTCTATAGAGCCCTTCCATTTGCACCTCTGTTCTTGTCTGCTTGCGTCTAAATTCGTGTCGAGTTCGTCGAGCTTGGTCGTGCTGGTTCTTAACGGAGTGCCCTTTTTCCATAATTCACATATTCTTTTAGAGCACTTGCTCATTTTTCCAGATTTTCTGAATTTGTTACCAAATATGTGAAACACTCGTACTAGGTTTCTCCTAACTTTTTGGATTCTGAAGATGTTTACAAGTTGTGGGAGAACGCCTCCGTAGCGAAATGCTTATTGCCATTTATTTCCTACCAATCTTGGGAAAATCTGGACAGAAGAATTGGGTGCTCAAAATGGACAGGGTTGGTTTAACCTGTCACTAGAAATCGAAGCGTTTACCAGACGTACAAGGTATCAGAGAAAAGAGCTTGTACAGGACGGACAACGGAGCACAGCCGAAGATCTGCAGCAACAATAATCTTCCAAAACCAAGATGAGAGTTTTTCCTGTCGCCTCAAATTGACCTGAACGAACAAGGAGTGGATCATTCACGGCCGTGGAGGTGGTGCCGCTCCTGCGTTCGTCACCTTCAGGCCGAAGAAGCCGGCCGGTACAAGGACGCAATGTATGTGGGTTTTACATTTATGTCTTGGCTGCAAGTCAGGGAAGGGGGGACCCTACATATACCCACGTATGTTGGCGGTCATAAGGGATGGTATTCACATCATCAGCTACGTCGATATTAACACGCATTGGTATGATAGATATAAACGCCTGTTCGTACTTGAAGTAGTAGGTATAGCCTATTACTGCTGTGTATCCCTGCTGTTACAAGAAATACCAGAGTAACACATGCGTAAATGGGCGGTCGTGTTGTCGTTCGTTACTACCTGGTCAACTTACGCAAAACATCAACCGCAGTCGGGGGTGAACGGCACGGGACTGGACCGTGGTTGAAATATTTTCAACAAGCACTGTGATGGACCAAAGACTGAAAAGGATTTTGTTCGGTCGGTTTGAAAGGTTGTTCCTGACGGACACCCGACATCTCGTCTGGTCCGATATGTTGATGGACAAGACATTGGAGCCCACCGACGTTTTAGATATTTTCGCGATTTCCTCGTTTTTTTCGAGTTTTTCTGTCTCTATTCGCTTGAAACAAAATGACCGAAACAGACCGATATTTCATTGAAAACACAAAATACACGAGAGCCATTTCCGTTTCGGTTCACAACACGTATTTTCGTCTTGTACGGCATTATTCTGCAGCATACGAGGGAGGATCCGCGAATGCAGGCTGATGCCCCCTTGTGAATTTGTTTTTTTTTTGTTTTTTTCATAGCTTTTACTTTCCAGCCCACTCGTAGGAGGTTTTACCCTCGACGATCTTCTGGACAAGCCGTGGTCACAGGTGTCGTCCCTTCTCCCCCCCGGTACGCGCCTTTATTATTTGTCGCGCATAGGGTTCAGCATTCCCACTCCTGGTCGATTTTCATCGAATGTTCCCAACTCACGCTTTCGCGCTTTCCGCTTATCAATTCGTTATTCAAGAAAAAGTCCCTATGAGCATGCACTCGGTGAGACTTGAACCCACGAAATTGATCTTGACAGGCACGCGGACCACCTATCAAGCCACCGGGGACGACTCTGGGCATGCCCGTAATTGTCGACGATGTCAAGATATTCAAACAGAGGCAATCAACGCGACGATACGGACTGGCAAGGAAGGCATATAACTATGTTGTTGGGTCAAGGGTAAAAGACCATAAACCAAAAAGTCACAACAAACCACACTTCTTGTCAAAATGAAGTCAACAAAAGCCAGACTTCGAACGTATACGCGTTTTGAAGAGATGTTCATTGTGTGCAGGAAATAGATAGATTTCATTATATTGAGTGGAGATTAGTTTAAATTACAGTCCGTATTAGGCAACGTCCATGGTCAGCATATATCAGATCCCCAAAGTGTCCAAATGAAACAAAAAAAACAGTCTAGAAAACGGACTGAATTGTTATTAGTAGGAGGCTCAATCTTTCGTTAATGTGTTTTTGAATATCGAAGTGGCTGGTTTTGAAGCGATTGAGTCGTGGTCATTTGATTTTTTTAAAATAGAATCGAGCTTTGTTACGCTCATCGAGATAAATGATGTCTTGATATGCGGAAGAAGTTCGACAACGTTTTGGGGCTGGTAAGATTAGCCTTCTGGAGAACCGCTGCCCACGCGCACGCCCAGCGCTCTGCACGGAACAAAAATCGCCGCCTCCTCCTGTAGCGCTATGCGTCTACGTCCTCTTTTCGTGACTCGTCGCCACTGTCGTTGAAGACGAGGTGCCACGTGCCCAGAGATAAAAGAGTGTGCTTGTTGGGCGTGCACTGAAGTAGTCCTCAGGGCCGCTAATTCGACTGCTAGTGTAGTCGACGACTATATGTCATTAACATCAACCACCCTACCAGAAATCATTTGTTCAAAAAAATATGACCACCTCAACCAAGCCGGGTTATTACTGTCTGTGTTATGCCTAGCACAACCTTCTGTCGGCGGTGTTATATTCCCGGTGTTTTTGCGTTGTGGCCGACTAGTGGTTTGTTTGGAGTTTCTGTATCCCGTGCCAGATAACCGCATTAGGTATGACACGGTCCCCATGTATTCTATAGCCTGCCTTTTTCAACCAGCATCTCGTCCGTTCGATTTGACAGGAATTTCGAAGCCAGACGCTAGTTAAAAAATATCCATTTTAGACGGTGAGATGGGAGCAGTTCGGATTCATCCCTTTCATGCTTTCTACGAAACCCTTTTGTTTTGTTCACTTATAATTCCCATGAAGATATTTATCTACAGAAGTATCTTTCTATCGCATGAAACTGCCTTTTCCTCAGTGGCGGATAGACACGACACCTTCACACCAAATATTACATTTAGTCCAACCATTCATGCCGATCGGATAAGGCGAGGCCATATCTGCGACATAGTTGGCACTTACATCTGGACAACTGATTGTTCGCAAAATGCGTCTGCCGCGGGTTCCGCGTGAAAACTACGACTGTGATCGATGGTCGACAGAATCACTGGAATGAAAAAGACTATGTACACTATGTGCTGTCTAGATGCAGGCCGCACTAGGTAAAATTATTGACGTAACAAGGCCTTCCAAGAGAGAAATGGATGACGTGGGACTCGAACTCGGCAGTTTATGTAGCTCGGCACGTTTTATGTAAACCTGGGCTAAATGAAAGACTTTTACGTCTGTATTACCGGTGTAAACGCTGGTGTAAATTCATGCGCAAAAGAGTATGAATGGCATGAGATTCAAACCTCGATTGGTCTGTTCAGAACGCTGGCGTTCCAACCGGTGATATTTATCGAATTACGACAAATTTTAATCACACGTCTAAACGCTGGCTTATGCATGATGATTTTGTAGAAAATATTATGTGGGACTGACGCAACTTTGCCTGAGCTCATACCCTAGTGGGTGGGCAAAAATTCATCTCGGTATAGCATGCGTTCGGAGTAAGTGTGCATGAGAGTAGTCCATGTCACGCGTTTCGGTTTTGCATCGGCGGCGAATTGTGCGTTCCGCGATGATGAGCACGATGTTCACCCAGCGTGGAAGTAAACATCGCATCATGTTAATCATGGCACTAGCCTCGAAGACAGTCGTCTTCTCGTACATCTGAAACCGCAAATCGCATACAACCATTCTCCGTAGGTAATATTGTTTTGCAAGCTCTCCCGATTTTGTCGTCGAATTGGGTTGCGAGCCCATGCACGACGCATCGCACTAGCAGCTACGAAATGCCAATGTCATCCACGGTTGTCTGGGGCTTGACTTCAGTAACCATTTCGCCATCAGACGCAATGCAGTTGTTAATGCAGTAATATTTTTTTCTATTTCGCCAGTCGGAACCGCCAGCGAATACTACAGCTCTGCTATGGAATCCTCCTTATATATCGCGTCCAGCCCGGGGAGCTCCTTGGGCGTTACCCATGTAACATCTCATCTTTATTTTCGTGTCATCTTCAGGTGTCTTCCGATATCGAAATCATTATTATCCCGGAGGAGTTTGAGGAACATAGGGCGCAGACTGTGAAGCACATCGATCTTCCTCCTGGCGCAGTGCGCCCCACGACCTTGGCGGGGCTATCTGGTCGTGATAAAGCACGTAGGTTGCCGGAACGCGTCCTTGTACCAGCCACCAACAGCCGGAACCTGCAGGCATCTGCTTGCGCCAACGGCGCAACGTCAATTTCCGTGTCGTCCACGGTGTTCCCCTTCATCGAAGGCTGTTCTACTCAGGCGATTGGTGACGAGTTTTCCTCCTACAGCAACCACGTGGCACTATTTTTTCCTCATTCGCTCCAAAGCACAGATGTAAGCATATGATTATTGGTATGCCCTCGTGTTTTTTCTGGTCATCCAAAAACGTATATCGTGTGCCTATCAAGTGCATGTACATATATTCGTACCACGGTTTTATTCTGCTCTTTCCCTCTCTCGCACTATGCTACCGTTTCGCTTCTGGGGCCGTCTGTTGGTGTGTCCACGGGGGTCGTACTTATGCGCAGGCATGCAAGGTCGATTTTTCCGTACTCTCATGGCTCGACGTAGAGACCTTGGAACGCCGCTGACTACGACACATGTCACACACCCTTGTGTATATCCATATATCCCGCCTGTGGGTCTATCTGCCTAGCCGTATGTGCAGCGAAGCAGGGCCCGAGCTGCTGCTAAGTTCACGAGTGAAAAGTGGTGCTACAGTAGGAGGGTTATTCTGAGTGATTTTACTTCAGCTTCTGGGAGCCGCGCGGTCGACTGACTACGCCAAACGTATTTTTGCAATCTTACGCTTTTACGTATCTCATATGATTTGACGATCTGCACCGCCATGGGATTGCTTGATAAGCTGCGCCAACTAAGTACGATCGAGCCCAGAATCACTCGATCGCTTGGTGGAAAAATATCGTAGTAAAACTAATGGCATTATACCCCCTTCTATGGTACCAGCAGTGTATGGGAGTGATAATTTGGTTGACTTTGGTTACTATTCGGTAAAAACTTACGTCATTCAAGGAATTCGTGCTGTCGCACTATTCGTGTCGAGAATCCCGCGGAACGTCCTTGGTTAGCTGCTACCGCGCGCCATCCCGTCGAGTCTGCTACCGGTCGACTAGCTATACCTTGGTCAACCCCACTGTTCTTGCATCTCACCAAAGATCTGTCCTTCCTCGATGCGCACTGACCTGCTGCTTTTTTCAGCCACCACAATGGTTCGCGTTTTACAGGCCCCCTCGCGAGCCCGACCATGTGTTGGCGTGTGTTTCTGTTGAAAGTTCAGACGACGTGGACCCTTCAGAGGCCACTTGGCTGTGTGAGTTGTTAAACTTAACCCACGTGGGTTTGCTTCATCAACCCGGTGTTTAGACTGGATAAGATACACGTAGAAAGCTGATAGGTCTACGAAGAAACAAACGCCTGCCGATAATAGCCCCATGCGTTTCGTATGTCCAGAACCCGTCGCATCAGCCCCCAGCTACTGCAGTAAATACGAGGTTGTAACGCTGCTGAGCTGCGGTACCCGCGAGTGGAACTAGCGCACCAGATTAGCTTGGGAAATACTCCCACAATGTATCGGTAGTAGCGAAGGAGATGCAGTCGCTAGCCAACACAAGCGTCAATTTTTTCAGCAACTGAATCGAAGCCCTTTAGACGACGGCAGGCGAAATAGATTGATTGTCCAGTCGATTATCAGCACGTGCCTAGTCTTCGAACTGATATCAATTCATGATTCACCGTGTTCGAAACCGGATGTGGACGTATTTGTGACAACATGACGAGCCTGTCTCTCCTGTTTTCAGGATATCTCCATGTGACACTGCGTCAATCGTGCTTCGAATCACAGGTGATGTCGAAGGTAAGCTCTTGTTCACCCTGGCATATGGCGAGCTCTCCGTCGCTTGTGGCTGCTCAAATGCAGATGTTTCCGCTTGTGGCGAAAGAGATTCATTTTCGATTGTGTCGGACAGTTTGACTGACGCAGAGGGATGCTACCTAGACACTGCATCGGACGTCAAGGACAACCCCGCCTATACAGTCTCTGGCGTCGCGGACTCCGGTCAAATAAGTATGGTGGCCATAGACACTACTGGAGAGGATGCCTCATCATCTACAGTGGTAAGTAAATTAGTATTCTCAGGATTGAAATCGGGGTGTGAAAAACGGGTACTGGACCCGCATGCTAATCAACCGCTGTCAACGCCATTACGCACCAACCCTGGTGAAAATGCAACGGACGCCAGGGGGACGGGCCTGCATTTGCTGTGCAGCACGTGGCGAGTTTGCTGCACGTGTATGCAAACTGATTAGTGCATGCATTTAGACTTGGCAAACTGAAACGTCTTCATTCTAGCTCGATCCTCCAATGCTGTGTCTGCAAACTGAGTTCACAGAACCTGATATTTCTACCGCAGATAGTCTGGGGCTTGGTATACCTGGCGCCAACTGATTCGAGCGAAGACACAATAATCTTCTGTTCTTCGGAGGTCGAGGCTGCGTTGTATCACCCGTCGGAGGTGCCAGAATGGATATGTGAGCTCGGCGCGAAGTCTCCGGGTATTGACGTTGGCCGAGTTCAGTGCATCGTGCAAGCCCCCTTGATATACCACGTACTGTGCGGTGGTAACGCAAACCTTTACGTCGACGATTTGAATAGCCCGGACCTGCCTCCAGCAACAATTAACACGCTTTCACTTTTCAGACTTTGTGAGCGAACAAATATGACAAGATACGAAGAAACGTCCGCATTAAAATACCCCTGCTGCACTACGCACCGTTGTGTGTACACGGTAACGCTGGGATCTATGCACACCGTACAACTTTGCGTCGTCGCCAATGTTTGTGGTAGACGGGAGAGGTGGTTGCGACCAAGTAAAATACATGTGAAATGTTTCAAAACAAATTTCCGTGTAATCAACCCGTCCTTCGAAATATATCATATTATCTTTGGTGCGAATATGGCCCTGGATTGTATTGCCGCCTCCTCTTCGCCAGCCGTCCACGGGATAGGCGTACCAGATATTCCTTGCAATGTTTACATCAACCTTGTGAAGCATGACGCGTTATTGAGATTGGTTGCAAACTTCGGGTGTGTCCCGATCGCGATGTAGAAAACCGATCATATTGGAAGGAAAATTACCTCAAGCAATACCGGCGACTTCACGTTTAGGCACTTTATCACGCTGGCTATTGGCGATATCACCGTAACGTTTATGATTCCAGGAGACCGTCGCACAACGCTGGCGATTAACCCAATCTACGCTTACTACCGTCTTGCGTACAGACGTCGTCCACGCATCATACAGTATTTTGTGCGAGTTTTATAACACGAGCACTACGGCAGGGTGTAACACTTTGCTAATTCAGCCTGCAAAGTAGACGTTTCCGTGTCACCCATTGTTTGTTTCTTCCCCCTGCCCTTTGCTAGTCGAATGCGCCATCCATCCGACGTCCCCGTGGGCATGGGGGTGCGTTGTGTTGCGGATGCTCCAATTGTTTGCTCGAAACGAAAGTCGCGCGTAGACACCGGTTGTAGATGTGTGTATATCACTCGTTTCAACATCGTATATCGGCGATGGTCGGGGATAACATGGGTGCACTTCTCTTCCTTTGTCGCGTGCAATATCAATATCATAACCACCTAAACAAATTGTATGGTGTCCTCGATCAACCACAAAATATATGTGCACGACACGTTCTTTCGCAGGTCACCTGACGCCATGGCCAGCTCGGTCGTGGTATGTCTTCTGAATCTTTGCTCATTCATCAGACACGGACATATCGTAAAATAGATATCATCCGACGCCCCGTGTTTCACTTGTGACGTTTGCGCGTAGGCGACGATGGAATAATAATCAGCGTGGAATGCGGGTGCTCCACATCAGCCATACCTGGGGTGCCTTCCCCAGTTCCATCGCTTACGGCACAGCCAGCGGTATGATCAACTTGTGTTTCACTTCTACTACGACCTGTTGGTTTCTGCTTCGGTTGTGTATTGGATATCGGGTATGTTTTCTCGTTCGATTTGCTTAACCGTGTACATACATGGATATGGTACTTGCAGTATTTTGTTGCGACTGGCGTACAATGATGGACCACCGTGGTTGGTGCGGTTCTTTTGCGTACGGGTACGGCACCTATTTTGTATTTGTTGTTGGTTTCTTCATCTAGTCGCCTTTAATTTTGTGGCTGTTTCTCGTTTGCCGTTGACAAAATTTCATGAAAACGAGCCCCACGAATATCCTCAGCGAACTAACTTGGTACGTTGGTGGGTGCTATTGTTTGACTGGGGTTAGTGTGAACAACGGTGGTTGATTGAATTTGTTTTTTTTACGGGTCAACAAGAGAAACAACGTGATATTACTCTCAAATTGACCGCTTTGCTTATTGTTTAACTACCTCGTTTTGGTTAAAAAAGGAGGGTGGTTTGATCTCAGAATGAAACTGCCAATTCCGAATCGCGAGTTATCAGATATTCCTGAAGTAGTTGGAAGGACATATTGACTTCCTGTGGTAGACATTAGCATGGTGTTGGGAGATCGGGATCGTATTGTCGACTCTGAACGTCGATTCTCCAGATCTTCCTGTTTCAAGCTCTTGTCCCTCTCTCCGCCTTTCTCGTTATTTATCATCGAGATCAAAGTGTTGAGAATCGTATTTCTTGGCCCCCCAAACCATTGGAATGACGGCATACACTGCGGCCCAACATCCGGGATTGGTAGCGCCTATCGGCAGTCCGCAGGAACATATGTACTTCTCGTGTGTTGTATGGTACGGTGTAATAGCTATTAACGTCACAGAGCCCTGCGCCTTGGATGAAAGGGGTGAGTGACGACGACAGGGAACAAAAATGTGCACCATCGTGGGCAAAAACTACGGGTGCGTGCGAGACTTGTTGGAGTTAAAGTATAACGGGATAAACAGGGTAAGCCGTCCACATGAAAAATTGCGTACAGACTCCTGTACAAGCGTATCGATACCAATCTCACATAGCCTTTTTCTTCCTCTGTAGTTGCTCCGAACGAGAACGGTACCGCAGCACTGTCATGAGACCCGGAACGCAATACCACAAGCATGCAACATAACCCGACGGTGTTACTCCCATCCCCTGCTCGGGTCTGGAAAACCCTAAATGTCCGCTTCGCGCCAGGCGTAGAAGCTCGCGCTTTGATGAATGACGTCGGGGCCTTCTTCAAGCAGAAGGTACCACAAGGTAGCACTGGTGCTGCATTGTAGGTGTCAAATTCACAACATGCCCAACCAACTTACCCGAGCGTCCTATTGAACCTTTAATGTGTTTCTCGTGATGCCGCTAAACAACAAGGCGACAGGTGATGACCCGCAGCTCGTTCTCAATACCTGTCCTGGAGACGGCTCGTTCACAATAACGGCGAACGCAAATCCGGAGTTGGACGGGTGTTTTACTGCTTCCACGACGGCAGATGGGTCTTTGGTATACACCGTGTCGAGCACAACCATCTTTTCAGAGATTACAGTCTCCTCTATCGAAAGGGCCGACGGTGATGTGAGTCGTGTAGGCCCTCGATGATGTTGGAATAGTAAGAGTGAACTCGCCTGTTGAGGGTAGTTTTCATCCTCATCGTGATGGCAATAGACCCTGTCTGCGGTGAACGACGTGACGTGTGCGGGTTATTGTACTCTGGACTGTGCATCTTCACGAGTATGGTCTACTTACAATACGTGCGCAATAGTGTGCCAGTGTGCACGTAGGCTGTTCACTATCAGTGTACTCACTACTGTGCAATCGTCGTTGCAATACCGCAAAATGTTGTCTTGGCAGTTCATGTGGCTTATCGGCTTTGTGTCGGTTAACGAGCTCATCGAGGAGTCACGACTGTACTGTTCCTCTGCTGAGCCGGCAAGCGACGTCAACCCTGCGAACGCGTCTTGGGTCTGTAAGTACCGCTAGAGGGGCGATGAGCGAACCCCCGCGGCCTTTGGATATATTTTGAAATATTTACGGGACGTCAATGCGTTGAACGTACACAGGCCGCCAGAGCGTTATCATGGTAACGGTTAAAGGTCCCTATGCGGACCACCATGCCTAGAGTCGGGACCAGGTTGCGAAGCATGTTCTCACGGTTGCCAGGTTGACCCCTGTAGGCGTGACATCAGTTGCGACATATCGCTCTATTATTAGAGCAGCACCGATAAGCCCATCATAACAGCTTGTAATATTTCTTGGCTGTCGTGCGCGATGGTTGAGCCCTCCCAGACAGTACTGGCACTGGACACCAAAAGTTCCTATTTAAGCCGACGCTGCTCTATACGACATTCGTCTATATGTGGGTGTTCCTCACGCAAACCATTTTTTCTACCCGTCGACAACCACCACAACCAGTGTCCGTCCCGATTGTTGAATCCGAAAGAGATACAAGTTGAGGCGTCTCATCAATACGCCAAAAATATGCCTCATTGTTACGCAGTTAGAAGAGAAGACAATGCAATGTCATGTAATCACACAAGGTACGACAGGCATGAAATACACATTCTATGAAAGGGACAACAACAAAACGAAAAACGAAACGAAAAGCAGAAACCAAACGTAACAAATCGAAAGAGAAATTTAATTTTAACTGTGAATCGCTTTAGCTGCCCAGTTTAAAGTCGCACGTTGGTTGCATAGGTTGAATCGGTGGGAATATGGCTGGTTGACATTATCGCCGCCGTTCCAGGTAGGTCAACGTCGGTGGTGGCCGAGATTGGTCGTTTTTCAAGTTGACCAATGCAGGGCCGAGTGATGTTTACAGGACTCGCCTTTGTGGTGTTGCTCGGGTAGATGAATGCTTTGAAGTGATGAGGCGGTCGGACCAACTCTGTTGCCGTAAATACAACCCATTCGTCTGGTAAAAGCTGCAGAACGATCAAAGCTTTGGTTCGGCAGGTATGCTGTGTCTTGTAAGGCACACTTTCTACTGCTAGAACATACACACAAGGTAAAGTGTGACCTCTGTTGAAAACAAACATTCAAGGATGCGGTACTCCTAGAATCAACGAAAATACAAACCCAAAACGAAACATTCTCTGCATGATTCTTGAAGCGTCAGCTTTTATTATTTATAGCACACACGTCAGCCCCCGCATTAGAAAGCAGCTGACTATCCCCTATCGAACCTTGATTCCCTTTCACTTAAACAATCGCACCCGCCGCCCCCCACTGTTACGACTTGTGTCCTATCCCCCTCAACATGAAGGTGACTTTGCCGGTGACAACACCAACGTTCTGAGGGCAACCGAAGACGACATTTCCGTTGTCTGCGGTTCTTGCGCCACAGTCGAGCCCACACCTCAGCCTACTGCCCAGTCTGGATCGACAGCTGAACAAACAATTGTGAGAAGTTTTGTGACATTTTACCTGAGAACTGAATCTCTGATTTATGACGTCGAGTACGATTCCACAGGCACGCCGACCGCATTCTACGTGCAAGTGGATGGGCTCTCGTTGTGCTCGCGTCGTGTTGTCTTTTCCAAGCGTAGAGAAATACCACGGCAAGGGTTGTGGCTTATGCTCTGAGCGCTCCTCACACGTGAAGCCCAACATTGCAAACATGACTTCGAATAGGTTTGTTGATGCATCCCAGCTGAGCATTCTACTGGTCAGACTCAACAAAATGTACTGCTGTAAAAAGCGATTCATATTATCCGGCATCCAAGTGTTGTTCACTTGACGAGCTCTTCCAGTCAGGAAGTATTAGGCCCAAACCTGCACTCTCCTGCTTTCGATGTGTCCGTGGCGCTTGTGGCCACAAGCGCCACACCATGCAGTAGGACATCACGTCCATCAAATGAAAGGACCCGACTCGTCTCACGAATCACAACAACCAACGACGGCATGAGACTACTCAATAATGCACGCTCGCGTCGAATGTCACACGTCTTTGTTAATGATCCCGCGATGCCGGCCACGGAACCAGTCTCCGGGTGGTGGGTCTCCTTCGGTTCTCGACACTTGCGGTGGAGACGGCTCGTTCACTATTGCTTCCAATGCGGCGCCAGCTCTGGACGGGTGTTTCACGGACACTTTGTTTTCAACAGACGAAGGGTCGATATTGTACACCGTGTCCGGTGAAGAAATCGAACAAGGGTTGATTGTTTCTTCTTACGACAAGGGCGATGGCAATGTGAGTCGTGAGTCCCTGAGCAGTCAGGAAATAAGGCATTATTATTTTCAGAAATGGTCGCGTTTGCCGTGTCGGGTATCAAGGGGCGTCTTCAGTTTACGGCCGAACGTTGCACGATAATCGATACCGTTCTTTTGCGCATAAGTCATAATAAGTGAATTGGTGACATTTGTTGAGGTGTTGTCCGTCAACAGGTAATCTCAAGTGTGCTGCCCTTTGGCCGTGCACCCTTCTAATCATGTCAACGACAACCCGTGCCTTTATTTTAGTTCAAGTGGATCATCGCGAGCATATGGACACACGAAGACGGCAGCAGAGACACATTACTCCACTGTATTTCTGCGGAGGCTGCCAGCGATGTCAACCCCGGGAACGCTTCATGGATCTGTAAGTACTTACTGCTAGGGTCAGCGACGCATAAAAACGATTGATGTGTGCTCGTAATCGTTCTGATCCTGCGTTCTCTGACAGTAGCACCTCTACTCAACTAAAGCCACCTGACCGAAACAAATTGTAGGCTGCACACGACGAACAATGCCGTCAACTATGTACCTGGTATGTCACAATTGCTATAGTATAAAGGAGATTGGGATTCCGGGGATGTGTGAAGCTTCCTCAGTTGAAAACCTCGGTCAATCTGAACTGCAGTGGTGAAAATGCGGCAGCCAGATCGTACCACGCATCTACGAGGCCATACCCCGCTGCGGTTGGAAATGTACATGACGAATATCTGGTTGCCGCGTGGCCAAGGCTATCAATGCTCCCCAAACATATACGGTGCTTTTGTCTAAGTCTTGTTCTGTAAGTCTGATGATGGTTCATGCTTACGGTTGTGGTAGGGCTTCGATGCTTGTTCTTACATAACTTCCCATTACCTCCTCTTGTCAGACATATCGGCTTATCGTCTGCCTATGTTTTGTTTTGGCGGTATTTCCAGGCCTACCCCAGGTGATACTCGACTTTTTTTGGGCGTCATGAATCTCCAATGAGCACATACAGATGCCAACCATATTGAAAATCCGAATACGTTTACCCACCGATGATTATGTGCTGCAGACGCTAACCATATCAACAGACGATGGCCATTTTGTGCGGAAGTAGCTGTATCTACCTATCATTTTTATTGTTCTCAACAAGCGCTGGCAAAACATGGTATTGCAGTATTTGTTTTTTGTGGCCCGTGTCGTTAGTGAACCGCTTTTTGCAACAGCGAGAATTAGTTCGCCGACCGTTGAGTTTCACAAATGATTTGTAAGTTTACAAACCTCAAGTCAAACTTTCATCAGCGTTCGCATTGAAATAGCTATTTCTTGATAGCTCGACGAGTTCCCATACTGTTTACTCAAATTACCTACTGTTCCCTCCTTTGCTGTTGCTCTCTTGGTGCTCATGAACGCGAAGGTGAACTCACCCTACAACGCACTTCTTTCCGGACGGCAAACGACGAAGACATTTCGATCGTTTGTGGTGCATGCCCCACTACCGTGCCCGTGACTTCTAGCCCCGAAGAAAACTCAGCTAGCACGTTGAGTTTTGGAGCTGTAGCCGTTGGTGGGGCCGGCATGCTGGCGGCTGCTCTTGCGTTCGTTAGTTGGTGCTGAAGGTCCGAGAAGTATCGACATCCCGTAAATGGGGCATCAACGATACATGCTGTTCACGAGTACAATCACGAAAGGACGTCGGCTAGTGGGCGCGACTTGTGTGATACCTTCATCGATCTAAACTGACGTACGATGATGCATGATGTGGCTACGAACGCGCCCATGCTGCCTCGCCAGCCGCGCGCGGGGTCCACGATGGGTTCTGAAATTACTCATTTCTGCGAAAGCACGCGTATTCGGCAGTTTACTCGATAATTTCATGTATCCGTAGTCGGTTTAATCAGTTTTCAACGAGAACGAAACTTGTTGCACATGAGTCGGGTGTCGCGTTGCCCGCTTGAACTAACAAAGCGGGACGAAATTCGATGCACAAACCACTTGATTTTTTCAAGCGCACGAAGGCACAAGATAATCGCTGAGGGCAAGGTGGGCCGGCAGATGCTCCGTCGCCCGGACGAAGCGTCACAAAAAACTGCCGAGTGGACGCGAATCGAAACCCGGTCGCGTGGAAACATCAATACTCCTCCGTCACGGCGTGAGGTTATCCCCGGGAGGCGAAGCAAGTCTGTTTTGCATACGACATCAATGACCACTGATGACAAGTTCGGGCTCGACCCATCGCTGTCTTTGACGTGTAAATACGCTGCCAGAAACATGTTTTGTTTGTTACGCGCTGACGTGAGTATTGCGAACAATAAATCAACCATTGATCGTGTCTGGTTCACGCTTGAAACGTCTGGCCCCAAATACGAACAACATTTGGTAAAAGGTGCAAGTGTGACGTGATGGTCGTTATTATTACAAATTGTATATTGGGGCCGTACCACCCGTGTGGGCGTGGTGCAACGCTGAACTTAGTACCGAAAAATTGCGTCGTCGTTGTAATTGACGTTTATCCCATGACGTGTCGTTGGTTGCTCCATCAATGGTAGCAGGCGGGACGTTTTAGTACTTCCTTAAGGGTAACACTGTATGCCATTTGCTCAGGGTTTGTCGAAAACAAGACAAGACAGGTCTTTTCCACACCAGAGTGGGGTTACGGTTGTGCGTGCGTACGCGCCCTTTGTCCCACGATATTAGGAGATATGCCTGCTAGTTGTCGGAGGCGTTCTATGATAGAGGTATCGCATTTGGGAGAAGCATATTCTGAGCCACAACGGAATCCTTACAAGGCGCCTCATGTTTCAGGCCTCGCTAGACCCTGGTCACATATGAGTATGTAACTTGTGTTTTTCAGTGTTGGGCATAATGCGTACGTACAGGTGCGAGAGATGGATGTGAAGACAAATCAAAGAGGCATCTGCCACCGAGAGACACTTCGTACACCGCAACGCCATTTATTTCATTGCCCAAACATACCCGACGGACACATCCCGGGGCTCTGATCGTCGTCGCACGCTCAATCGTTTTCAACATTCACAACAAAACACAAACACATGTGATCTTGTAGTCCCACGCATATCAACCAGCCTGATATGTTGTACGCCGGCCCGACGTCTTAGATGTCTCAGTCCGCACTTTTCTTGCATAGGGGAACCCGAAAGATACTGGAATGAGCTACGTAGAGATTAAAAAAAAGAGTGATCTCATGGCCAACTCTCGCCGCGTGGAGAGCCGAATAAGGCAGGCGTCCGTCTAGAGATTCTTGGAACACTGACTCCGTCTAATCGATACACCAGGGTCTCTTCTGAAAACCCATGTTATCTTTCGAATACCATCAGAGCATCCTCGCCAGCTGGTTTGCCCAACGAGGCAACCCTCGCTACATTGTAGAGTGCGGGCCCAACGTAATCTGCGCCAACAACGACTTGGGGGACAAATCCAGGCCGAATACTTTCGTCGGGAAGTGCGCACTACATGGCCCGCACTACATACGCCGCACCTAGTCACTATCGAAGAGCACAACGCCTCCTATGCCTGGAAAGTACCTAAACCTTGGCCTGATGTACGGGCTTAAGCCACTCCCAACTAAACCTCCTTTAACGCCCGCCTGACACTGAACGCCTCGAGTCTAAAAGAGCGTGAGCGTGTTCATGATGATGGCAGTAGTATCGACTGATCGGGCAGAACATCTGATTGGATAGTTTGAACAACGGAACTGTCAATCTGTAGGTTGCTGAGCTGCCACATATTTTCTCTTGCTTATGTAAAAGTACTCTTTGTGGATGCTGCGTTACTCCGAGCATGATATTTGTGGTGCGGGGAATAACCCGACGTTTTGTGGAACGACAGGAAGTACTTGCTTATGTAAAAGTACTCTTTGTGGATGCTGCGTTACTCCGAGCATGATATTTGTGGTGCGGGGAATAACCCGACGTTTTGTGGAACGACAGGAAGTACGTTGGTCCGAGTTCTGTTGCTGGAACCACGTAGAACGTTTCCGGAACCTGTTTTTGGTTCTTTGGTTTGTAGAGTTTCTCCCATGCGGATGAGACGAGCTCGCCTACCGTGCTCACTCCACTTCGCCGACCTGTCTCTCAGGCCAAGATCTCATCAATAATACAAAAATTGTCCCCATCAGTTACGAGTTTCCAACACGCTATAGCGAGTCGACTTCTCCGACGTCCCCCTGGACTGCACGAGACTGCTGTACGAGATAGGCCTGATCAACCTGTCTCATCATGGCTGATGTGGGTGATTCTTCGGGTGACCCACCCCAGGGTAATCCGCAGGGTGTTGGTGAGAGGATTGAATCCTTAGAGACGCAGTTGTCCCAACTTACGACTCTATTAGCGTCGCTAGTTGATCAACAGGGAAAGGAAGTGGAGTCCTCTGGTTCTGTTGGTGCCGCGCCGGGAGGTACCGGACCAGAGACCGGTACGCATCCTTCTGATGCTACTGGTAGGACCGCGGGAGGTACGGGCGTAGATGCCCAAGTCCTTGGCGTGTCCAACATGCGGGTTGGGAGTAGCAGTCTTGTAGACTCAGGCTTGAACCCTCATGTATCTACAGTGGATCGTTCTCCGACTGGTGCTGCAAGGTTGAGTTCGATAGGGATGTTAAGTGGGGCTTCCGGTAGCCAGTCTTTCGTCCCGGGGAATAGGAGTGGGGCTTTAGGTAGCCAGTCTCCCGTTCCGCCCGTAGCTACTCCGTCGAGTAAGTGGTGGGAAAATGTCGCCAGTGGAAATACACTGATTCCTGGGGCCGGCATTACAAACACAGGAGAGTCACTGGGTGGGGGTCCTTTCAAAGTTCCCAAGGCTCCTGTTTTTGACGGGACAGATGTCTCGTATCCGTCGTGGTCACAGAATTTTCTGCTGAGTGCCCGGCACAACAACCTTTATGAGGCTTTCGTTTCAGAGACCGAGATTCCGATTGCAGACATTAATTTCGACTTGACCCCCTGGGTAGAGAGAGGATTCAGTGTGGGTGTGCTACGTCAGGCGGAGATGGCATGGTGGTTTTTGTTTGACTGTTTGAAGAAAGAATCTCACAAAACTTTGGCTAGGCATGCTGGTTCGCCCAGCAAGGCGTTTCGAGTGCTAAAGGATCACTTTCTACCGTTGAGTCAGAACCAGATTCGTGTGCAGGAGGAAAAGCTGAAGTCACTGCGTATGCGTCCGAATGAGAACCCCTCAACCTTCTTCGCATCTATCAGAGAAACGCTTGGTGTGCTTGAAATGCTGGAAGTCAAGAAAGACGACAGAGAGATTTGCAACCTGATGCTCGAGGGACTGTCACACGAGTACAAGACTTTGCGTGAAACTCTTGTGGTGTTCTGCCCGAATGACCCGTCGTTCATCGAGACAAAAGTGCGTGAGCGGTATCTTGACTTGCTGGTACAGCCTGGTTCCAAGAAACACAGTGTAGCTCTTGTGTCTAGGACAGAGAGGAGGTTTGTGAAGAAGCGAAACCACAAGTCCAAATCCAACTCTGAATCTGATTCGTCCAAGAAAAAGACTTTTCAGGGCAAGTGTTTCAAGTGTGGAGAGAAGGGTCACTGGAAAAAGGACTGCCTGGCTCGTATCATAGCTCATCCTTCCCAGACTGGAGCTTCGGAGGACAACGAGGATGAGAGTGGTAAGAAGCCTGGTTTCGTGTTGTTTTCTCAGAGCAGCTTGAACAATGACTTCTTGAGCAGATTACGTTTGTTGAAGCACGAGTTGCACACTCCTGAGCACCGTGATGCCATCCGCATTGACTGCTACGAAAGCTTAAACGCCTTGATGAGTGGTTGTGATGTCCGCAAATTCCTGTCTCCTATGACGAGTGATAGCAATGTAGAAGAATGGTATGCTGACACGGGTGCCGCTTTTCACATGACTGACTCTCTTGTTTGCATGAAAGATGTGAAGCCTTGCAACAAAATGGTAAAAGGGATTGGTGATGTGACTTGTCAGGTAGCACTCACTGGAACACTGGACGTAGTGTTTGTGAGCGACGACAGTGAGTTTTCGGTAGAGTTGCAGGATGTACTGTTTTCTCCCAATTTGGGATACAACCTCTTCTCTCCAAACGCAGAGTTTGACGGCTCATGGAATCGTCTAGGTGGTCCTGATGGCGTGTTAACTGCTTTCAATGGGAACGTTACTTTTCAAAACGTTGATGGCATGTTAGTTTCGACAGCGTATCGTGTGGGAGATGACTGTGTAGGTTCGGTGTTGGCTGCCCTCACTCCGTCTAATCCTCCGCTTGTGACAGAAATGGATGTAAACGACTTTCATAACATTTATGGTCACGCGAGTGAGGCGTTGCTTCGTACCACTGCAAAACGTTTGGGTATGGAGCTAACTGGTGAAATGCATGCTTGCACAGGGTGTTCAATGTCTAAGGCATTTCGAAAAGGGATTCCTCGTGAGACTGAACGTAGATCAGATAAAAGGTTGGGCAGAGTGTTCGTTGACCTGGGAGGACGGAAGGACGTTAAGTCCGTAGGGGGTAAACAGTACCCTATGATTGTGAAGGACGACTTCACACGACGCACATGGATGTATTTCCTCAGAAACAAATCAGACGCTGGTAGTGCTTTCAGGAGTTTTCTTGCGAGTGTGCGTGCTGATGGTATCCCCTCATTGGTCGAGATTGTTAGGTCTGACAATGGAGGTGAGTTTTTCGGTGGAGAATTTGCATCCGTGTGCAATGAACTCTTGATCAAGCAAGAGTTTACCCCGGCTTACAGTCCCCAATATAATGGTGTTGCGGAGCGTGGTTTGGGATTGATTGAGGTGGCAGCAATGGCTGCTCGTATCCAGGCAAAGGTGTTGTTTGGTCATGTACAGCTACCTTCGTCTGATAAACTCTGGGCTGAAGCGATGCACTGGGCTTGTGAGGCACTTAATCACACCGCTTGTTCCGCGAATCCCGACAATAAATCCCCGTATGAAATGTGGTATGATGAAGCTCGCCCTGCTAGACCGTATCCGTTTCTGAAACCGGCGTATTGCCGGTGGCAGCGTCCTTCTAAACTGCTGCCGAAGGGTGAGAGTTTTTTTTACGTCGGACCTTCGAGAAACCACCCGCGTGACTGTCATAGAGTGCTCACGCGAGCAGGAGATATTCAGGAAACGCGTGATGTAACGTGGGAGGCATTACCGTCACAACTCCCTCCAGCGCAGCCTCTCCTGCCTATGGATGCTGCAGATGAGGGAGGGGAGGGGAGTAACGGTGATGTAGAAGAGGCTGAGGTGTGGCCGCTCGTAGGAAGGGGCGTTCCTCACATTCGTTTGCAACGTGATGTATAGCTGGTACTGGTGGAACAGTTGATGAGATAGAACTTGTCGACGTAGGTAGTGTAGGCAACTCCCCTTCTGTACCAACTTCCCCTACTCCCTCTGTACCCGCCATCAACCCCCCTAGTGGTGTAGCTCCCCCGCTGTCGCCCCAACCGCAGGAGTCCACCGAAGGACTAGGAGAGCATAAGACAGGGGAAGTAGAATCAGCAGGTCTGGGAGGGGAGGAAGTAGAGTCGGTAGAGCTGGGAGGGCAGGAAGCAGGGTCTGCGGAGCTACCCCCAGCAGCTCGTCGTGCTTTACAGCAACTTGGCGCTCATAACACTGCTGTGCGTGAGGATGATGAGGTCAGACCTGGTAGAACCCGAGCGCGAACCCGAGCAGAGAATCAACAGAGCGTGGCTGGCCTCATGGCTACCCTAGGACCTTTCTCCGGATCAGAAATGGTAGAGGCACTAGTTGCTGAGCAGAGAGCATTCGAAGATAAGGAGTTGCCGAAAGAATTCGTTCAGGACGTAGAGCCAGAGCCAGCTAGTTTTCAAGAAGCCCGCCAGTCGAAATACGCCGCAATTTGGGACAAGGCCATGTCTGCAGAATTTGAAGGCTTGTTAGGAGCAGGAACGTTTGCGTTGGCAGCAAAGACACCCGTAAGCTGTAACGTGATTGATGCTAGGTGGGTCTACAAATGGAAAGCAGATGAAACAGGAAAGATAGTGAAGGCCAAGGCTAGGCTTGTAGCAAAAGGCTTCAAGCAGAAGCACGGTGTGGATTATCTTGAGACTTTCTCGCCTACTGCGAATGCGGCATCGATTCGCTTGCTTGTAGCGTTGGCGTGTAAGTATGATATGGAATTACTCCATTTAGACATCGAGCAAGCGTTCGTTCAGTCTGAGTTGGATCACGAGGTATTCATGAGGTTGCCTCCTGGGTGTGGGTCGATGTCAGGGAAGGTCGTCCGTCTGAACAAGAGTTTGTATGGACTGAAGCAGGCATCGAGGACTTTTCACAAGAGACTGGTGTCGGACTTGAAGAGGATTGGTTTCGAGCAGTCCCTGACTGACCCCTGTGCTCTGCGTTTTATGATGAGAGACACAGTGATGGGCATGATCGTGATCCATGTGGATGACATTCTGTATGGAGGGAAGAAGAGTCTTGCCGAGGTTGTTGTGCAGGCACTAGGAGACTCTCTTCCAACGAAGAACTTGGGCGAGGTCAGGTTCTTTTTGGGTTGCGCATTTATTCGCGACCGTGAGGCTGGTACGATGGAGATTTCTCAAGAGAGTTACATTCGCAGTGTTCTGGAGAGATTCAAAATTCGTCGCACCAGCTCCATGCCCGCTTCTCCTGCCAATGATTACAGGTCCGTGAACGAGGATGAGAAGGCAGGAGACGTGCCGTTCCGTGAGGTGGTGGGGAGTCTGATGTGGATCGCCAACCAGACGAGGCCTGATATCGCAAATGCTGTGCGAGCGGTGGCGAGACACTCCCATGAGCCGAAGAAGAGTCACTGGAAGGCGGCCCAGAAGATTCTGAATTATCTTTTGGAAACGGCACATCTTACTTTGAAATTCAAGCGAGACACTACGGAAGTTGTAGGCACGGTAGTGTACGCAGATGCAGACTTCGCTAGCAAGGCCACTGACCGTAGATCAGTTTCGGGAGCTTTAGTTCTTGTAGCTGGTTGTCTGGTAGCTTGGATTTCCCGAACGCAGAAATGCGTCACCTTGTCGACTTCTGAAGCTGAGTATGTCGCAATGGGCGATGGTGTGAAGGAGGGTCTGTTCGTAGGCGGCATGGTTGTTTTCTGGAGACCTTCTGAGAAGATGATTGAGATTAGGGTGTTTGAAGACAACAAAGGTGCGATTGCACTTGCTGAGAACCCTCTTAGCTCGGGTAACAGCAAGCACATCGACGTCAGGCACCACTTTCTCAGGAACTTGACCGAGGAAGGGGTGTTGGCAATCAAGCATGTCTCTAGCAAGGAGCAACACGCGGACATTCTCACGAAGGCCCTGCCGTTGGACCTTTTTGTACCCCACCGCGACTTCGTCCTTGGCTTCAGGTCGTAGAGAGAGAGATCTGGATTGTGATTTGGATTTCTAGTACAAGATAGTATTTCGTAGATATTGGTTTGGTCGAGACATATGCCCTCAGGGAGGGTGTTCATGATGATGGCAGTAGTATCGACTGATCGGGCAGAACATCTGATTGGATAGTTTGAACAACGGAACTGTCAATCTGTAGGTTGCTGAGCTGCCACATATTTTCTCTTGCTTATGTAAAAGTACTCTTTGTGGATGCTGCGTTACTCCGAGCATGATATTTGTGGTGCGGGGAATAACCCGACGTTTTGTGGAACGACAGGAAGTACTTGCTTATGTAAAAGTACTCTTTGTGGATGCTGCGTTACTCCGAGCATGATATTTGTGGTGCGGGGAATAACCCGACGTTTTGTGGAACGACAGGAAGTACGTTGGTCCGAGTTCTGTTGCTGGAACCACGTAGAACGTTTCCGGAACCTGTTTTTGGTTCTTTGGTTTGTAGAGTTTCTCCCATGCGGATGAGACGAGCTCGCCTACCGTGCTCACTCCACTTCGCCGACCTGTCTCTCAGGCCAAGATCTCATCAATAATACAAAAATTGTCCCCATCAGTTACGAGTTTCCAACAGAGCGTGCGGAGAGGGTGCTCAAAAACGATATAGAGGAAAACAAATGCGAAAGAAAAGTGAACCCTGTACAACAAAAGCAAGAACAACTGATCATCAACAATTTGAACGAAAGGACAAATAAACACAGCCAAACCTACTACTAGTAGTAGAAACGTTTGTTTTTCGCTGTTGGCACGGAACAACCCCCATGCATCAAAAGGTAGACGTAAGTACAGTACTGGCACGCATCACGGACCAGACGCAATATGATGCATTACTGGGTTTGAGGTTTCCCAGTAAGCGCTTGTTCAACAAGCGTCTCCAGGTCTTCGTGGTTTGGGTTGGAGTAAACCTTATCATGAGGAGTAGAGTGTGTTCGGAGTGCTCACGTACTTGGTGTATGGATTCATGTGTAACGGTATTGGGGAGTTCCACATAGGAAATATGCGTGTTTCTGTGTGGAACGGTCAGTGGGTTGGGACGTATCTTATCCGCCGATTTATCACTTCTTCTCCTTCTTCTTTAACTCGTGTCCGCTTCGTTCTCGTCCTCCGACGCAGCCTGCTCTGCCACCCTCGGTCAGCCATGCGGGCTATCCCTCCATTGCCCCTCTCCTGCCTTGCTCTCCGCCTCACGGTGGCCGTCCTCGGCTCCGGACACCCCTCCATCACCTCGGGGATCCTCATTTCCTCCACGCTGTTTTCTGTACCGGGTTCGTCGGACGGCTCCTCCTCGGGTGCAAGCACAACGGCGATGCCGTACTTGCTCCGATGCGTATCGCTTACAACCCCTCGTGACGTCTCGCCTATTTTCGTAGGCGACGGCTCCTGCCGGCCAAGCAGGCGTCCTTGCTCACGCGTACCCTCTGGTACGCTCTCTCTGTCGCGCGGGGAAGTCCCTCCCGCGTCGTCGATGATCGGCAAGGTTGGAGGAGCATTCAGCTCAGTCTCACCGGGCAACTGCCTGTGCATCGCCCGCGTGTTGTATTCCATTACCTCCTCCCCGTGTGTACCATCGGGCACATATTTTCTCGCGTTCGGGGAAATCCCTGCCGTCGCGATAGTCGGCCGGCTTGCAAGAGCATTCCGCTCTGTCTCACCGGGCAACTGCCCCTGCATCGCCCGCGTGTTGTACTCCAGCCTCTCACCAACCTCCTCCCCCCCCTCTCTCTCTCTCTCCCTCGCTCTCATTTCCACACGTACTCTTCGAAAAACTATCTGTCCGGCGTTCCGCAGGAGGCGTAAAAGAAGCAGAAACATACTGGCAAGCAAACTGCCCGTTTGCACCTCCCGCGGCCACAGCAGTCGCCCCAAAAGGCTGCCGCTGCTGCACGCGCTGGAGGAACTGCTGCCGTTGCTGCTCCTGGTCGAGCCTCCGCTGCTCGAGTTGCTGCCATTGCTTCTCGAGCTGCTTCTTGTATTGCTGTTGTTGTTGAAACTCTTGCTCGAGCCACTGCTGCTCCTCCTGTTGCTGCTGGTGTTGCTGCTGCTGCTGCTGCTGCTGCATTCGCTGGAGGAACTGCTGCCGTTGCTTCTCGAGCAGCTGCTTGTATTGCTGCTGTTGTTGAAACTGTTGCTCGAGCCACTGCTGCTCCTGCTGTTGCTGCTGGTGTTGCTGCTGCTGTTGCTGCACGCGCTGGAGGAACTGCTGCCGTTGCTGCTCCTGGTCGAGCCTCTGCTGGTCGAGTTGCTGCCGGTGCTTCTCGAGCTGCTGCTTGTATTGCTGCTGTTGTTGAAACTGTTGCTCGAGCCACTGCTGCTCCTGCTGTTGCTGCTGGTGTTGCTGCTGCTGCTGGTGTTGCTGCCCCAGTTGTCGTTGTCTCCGCTCTGCGACCCACTGCTGCGGTGGCAGGGATGCCAGCTCGGCACTGGTGAGGACACGACTGTAATCGATGTAGTGGTAGCCAGGAGGCAGCATTCCAGCGTCGAAGTAGGTATGGAGAGGTGGGGCCGGAGCGTCCATGAGTTGCACCACCGCCTTGGTGTATGGATTCATGTGTAACGGTATTTGGGAGTTCCACACAGGAAATATGCGTGTTTCTGTGTGGAACGGTCAGTGGGTTGGGGGGACCTGGTATAAGGGTGACAAAAGGTAGGGCATTTTTCTTGATTACGACGCATTACTATTGGTCAATACCTGATAATATAAGGAGTTTACCGAGCGAGATAGATTACGACTTTTGATTACGACGATTTATATTGGCCAAGGGGCCAAAATCACCCCGAAATCACCCCGAGGCTCGAATTCCGCTCACTGGACTGTCAAGTTTCGTGTACGAGCGGCACCTTTCTCGCGGCGCCAACACATCAGCAGCAGCAGATCAGTAGCGGCACAGCAGCAGCAGCAGCAGCACAGCAGCAGCAGCAGCAGCAGCAGCAGCAGCAGACCAGGCAGTCAGAGCTCTCCGTGTCAGGCTCCAGACACCGAAGAGGAGGAGCAGTGCCAGGGAGAGTACCAACGGCCTCCGGCAGCAGCACCCGCAAAGCAACCGACTTCAACGGGAAGGCCGCTGTCGCCAGAAGCACCAGTGCCAGCACTATCGACAGCAAGCAGCAGCAGAAGCAGCAGCAGCAACAGAAGCAGCAACAGCAGCAACAGCAACCGACCAGGCAGCAGCAGGAAGCAGCCGACCAGGCAGCTCGAGCTCTCCTACGAGACCAGGCTCAGGATTTCTGGGGGCAACGGCTTGAAGCCGCCCATTCTGTTGTACTCACAGGTGAGCTGAGGGTTGTATTACTCTGTTTTTATGTTTCAGGCTTGATCCAGAGCATAGCTAAACAACTACCGGTACCAACTTGGCAGTGTTATCACGGTGGTCAAGAGCAGACTTGCCTGTTTCGTCAGAACGAGCGACGCAGTTTTTTTTTCTACAAGACTCGACATCGCCTCGACCCGTCGTCCGTCGTCCGTCTCGCTTGTTGAACCCATCCCCCGATGACTCCTGTGTTGACCGACCGCCCTTTACTTCAGGAGGCAACGGGGATCAGCGTACATCGAGAACGAGCAGACCGCCGTGATCCAGCCTGCCCTTCTTCTCCAAAAGCTGGGGATTGAGCCCCTGCTGCCCATGTCCTTCGTAAGAGCGACCAGCCGGGTGGATAAGGAGGTTCTTGGTGTAGACGCGGGTGGGAGATGGTCGATTCGGGGGCAAAACGTGGCGGCCATCAATGCACTCCCCCATCGCGGCACGCCCTTCCTCATCCACTTGCAGAGGGTCCCTTCTGGGTTCACACAGGAGACGTTCCCTACTGCTCTCGAGGATCGACTAAGGTGAGCGTAGCCAACCACGAGTGCCATGACAAATAATATCTGGGTACGTTTTTTCCTGTGTCCCTTTTTTGTGGCAGGAGTACCTGCACTCTTTTTTTTGTCTTTGCACCGACTTGCACGGCGACCGCCTTTCTGCTCGATGGACCCCTTACGCTGACTAGCATCGCGATCAAAACGGATGCTGCGCAGGCTTTCAACAACTGCGGCGTAGAAGCGGCGAATACCTTGCACTTGCGCCCGCTCGCTAAGTTGAAGTTGGTAGCATAGTCGTCTCGATAACACGCCGCCATGACGGCATGCCTGCTGGGGAAGCAGTTGCCGAACAGCGCCATTCCGTTCTCCCGCTGTACGAGCGCTCGTCTCAACGACACACAACGGGACTAAGGTTATATGATACCTTCAACTCGGTCATTCTGTGCAAAACGATGGTCGACTCGAAGTGCGCCATCGCCTCGTCTCTGCGTTCCCTGCACCTGAGGACCTGGCGCCCGGTTTAAAAATTATCGAGGAAATACGGTGGCCGGTCAAAGCTCTATCGAATATGTCGGTACTGCAATACGTAACCGTGACGCCCAGCGCCCCTCAAGCTCTACACACAGAGGTACCCTCGTCCTTCCCGCCCTCGTCTACGCCCCTCTCCACGAAACAGGTCTCGTATATGCCCTATCCGCGAAACAGGTGCGCCTGTATAGCACCAGCTACTCTCCGCGCGTGAAGCTCCTTGTCACGGGGAAGCTCGGACGCAGCTGGTCGGGCTGTGGGGAGCGGTCAAGATCATGAGAGAAACATCACTAGGTGCCTTCGTCCTGTACGCCAGGTCGCCGCCAATACCTGTGTCATGAAAGGCTCGGCAAGCGACGAGAAAGCGTTGCACAGAACGACAAGCGATATCTACTGCCGCAGGCCGGGACGCAGCGCCCGGAACTGGCGCCCTATCTCCCACCTGCAGGAAATCGCAGCAGACGGTGACGAGGGATTTCATGCAGCCGTAGAGGCGAGCGTGCTGCCCAGGAAGGAGGAGGGTTTGCTGAAGGAGGGAGGGAAGGAGGGGGGGCGTGTATGGCAAGACAATACACGGCCAGAGTCTGCTGAACCGTCTTTCGATGATTTAGCGTTGCTGGGCATATAAATCATCCGCAGGCGGAATCTTACAAGCCACCGCTGGACGATGGTGCGGAGGCAATGGCGACTTCAACAACGAGGACCTTCTTACGGGCAACACCGCAAAGCGAGCAGGTGAGTCATTTGTCGTTTGCCGGAGCTCTAACGTAAGGATGGCGGCATGCGTGTAAATATTCTACTTTTTTTTTGCGTATGGTGGAGTCTGACATTTCTGATGCAAGCGAACGATATTGTGTAGCCCTCGCGTGTGATTGAGACTTCGGTTTCGCTGTCTTAATCGCTCATCTGGCGTGGACCGCATAATTTGCCATTTGATCGCCAGATAACACTGATGATGAAGGTGACGACGCTGCAGGTGGAGCCAGATCAGGCAACGAGTGGATCGGTCTCGCCCTTGGTTAGGACGACAAAGTCGAGGGTCTAATGGGACCAGAGGACAGGGATATACTGGTGAGCGGCGGGTATAGATGCTTGTAAAACTATCCAAACAACATGTAGAGGCTTGCAAACTTCAGTGCGTGTGTTGGCAGCCTACTCTCGGTTACGAGTCGTGCGAAGGCATGGGGAGTACTCTTGTTGGCAGGGAGATGGCTAGCTAGCTTTCTTGAACAAATAGATAGCGGTGCTACTGTCGTAATATAACTTCTATAATGTGGTATGTAAACTGTGTCAAATGCGCGTACCTTTCGGATGTACAAGAGTGGCTGCTCACTTGAATCTGCAGACACGCTTCGAAGTCGTTCTCGGGCCACAACCAATCACCGCTGTCGTGGCAACACTATTCTTGTCTTGTCTTGTTGCGTCCCTCGTATTCAGCGCTACCGCCGGTATCTCTGCACTCTCTATTCGCCATTGCCATCAACAGGAAGATTGCCAGCCAACCTCAAAGCTATGCTTCGGTGTCTGAGAAACGCGGATAGCTCCCGATCATGAAAGTCGCCGTGGAGTCGTCAGGGGGGTGATGCAGCAAGCACTGACCAAGATTTCAAGCACTGCCGTGGCCACGCCTCGAAGTTTTGCTCCCGACCCCTCAATGCGGGATTCGTTGGCGCCATCCATGGTCGCCGCCAGGACGGTGGGGGCAGGGGCAAATATCTGAGTCCGCGCATTGCGGATGGATATCGCCAGGGGGGGGTGAGCGGAGGGGATAGCGGTCGTACACCGATGGAGGAATCCGGAAGTTGCCAGGAGTGCACGCACCGCGGGGGTGGGTGGTCTCAGATCGACCCTGGACCCATAATTGGACGAGCAACGGCGCATCGTGCCTGCTGACCCTGGCCCAGGGACGGAAAACGTATTCGCCGAAACGCAGAGGACAATTGAATTTCCTCCTTGCAAGTTCCCTTTCGTCCGTGGGTCGTACGACGACTCTAAATATGGCTGGCGTGGTCGCAGAGGCGATTCTCTTTAGTTGCCACTGCCGTTTAACATGGGCTAACGTGAAGGATTTGGTGTAGCACTGGCTGCTGCTGAATACATTTGGCGATTGAAACCGTTTTGTTCTGAACACACGTTTTTACGTTTTCCGTGTATTGTACCTGGTATGTTTTTTTGGAGAAGACCGAAGGCGATGACTCTGCGTTCTGTGTGTTGTCTAAAATGCAGTGAACTTCGTCATTACACCACCAGACAACTCTCCATGCATCCATATTTAACATAGTAGTATATTATACGAGATACCACTTCCATCGGTCACGTTGCGTAGAGTATCTCATGTGTGATCCTTCTGTGTCCTCAGAGATAAAATTCTAGAGCAGCAGCTAGCTGCAGTAGTACAGAATGTATTTTCTAGTTTTTTGTTGCCTATCTTTGCGACGACACCCCCGAAGCCCTTCACCTGCAACAAATATACCGGTACTGCCAGTCTATCCGAAAAATACCAGGTAATCCAACGTGAAAAACCGTTTCGCAATCAGATTTTATCTCGAACAGATATGCACTAATACATGAAATCGACTTTTGACGCTGAAAACAGAATCTTGCCTTCTACCAGAACACAGGTAAAGGAGCCCACTGTAAGAGTAAATGACAGGAAAATGAGATAATTGAATGCGGTTATACTGAACTCAGTATAGAACGTACCTTTGACAAATAAGAAATTCGGACTCGACCAGCATTCCGGTTTCTTATTTTTTCCCACTATTTTCAAGTAACTGGTATTGTAGCTCGCCCGACAAAAACGCCTTCATATTTTTTTCGCGCTTCGCGCGAACAATCTCTATATATTTCTGGACCCCTACCTATGGTCCCTGAGCCGGTATAAGTACCCCATGCTGCATGGGGTACGTGGATTAAAAGTACCTCAAAGAGGTACTTTTAAAATTGCAAGTACCCCAAAGGAAGACCTATGTACAGCAGTAGTACTACTGCTGTAATTACACATGATACATACATTCAATGTCTACGTCTCCCAAGCTTTGATCTGATCCGGTTCGCTACTGCTGTACAGCAGGCCGCGGCACCACCACATAAGGTCACATACAGCCGCAGCAGTACTATCGTGTCATTTGGTATCTTATACTACCACTGCCCCGTAATATTAATAGTACGTCGACGTCGTTCGTTAGAGTATGATACTCTCACTCGTACTCGTATCAGCCAGATCATGACCTATTAATAGTACATTGTTTATGTATCTATCTATAGCCCATAGCTCTCCCTCCACTCCCGGCGAACAAACAACCTTTACCTGGGTATGTTACTACTGCTGCTGCTACTGGTTGTCCTCACCATTTTTTTTTGCGGAAATGCTTGCAGAAGAGCTATCAAGTACAATAGGTTCCTACCCGTCCTGGCCTCATGATTCGGGTGGTAGACACAAATAAATAAGAATTGAATGTATTAATTTGGTTCCTGTTTCTTCGTGAGTTTTCAGCGATTGACACATGATTAATATATACCAGGTATACTATTAATACTGTTTTGATGGTAATATCCCTAATTTTGTCGTAAAGAAAAAGAGCAGACGCCATGGTGCACGAACGACCACCCACCGCACGTGCATCAAATGAGCAGCGCGAGCATCAGGCCCGGACTGGACCGCTGCCGGCCTACTGCTCAACACCTTCAGGAAGTACACCGTGTATCTGTACATCCTCTGAGTTCGACAGCTGTCAGATTTTGTTCCCCTCAAAAACGGTAGTACGTGCGATTGAAGTATCCCACGCAACTTGCAAATATGAGTTTCGATTCAAATCCTCGATCTCACAGCTGTCGTATTTTTTAATTTTGTAATACAATCATAAACAACAACACGAGTAGCAAGCAGCAGTAAGGCTTCACAATACACTGCACATATAATACATTGTCGGATGATCAAACCGTAACTTCATGGGCCCAACTTCATGCGCAAGAAGTTTTACCTCCGATATGTTATTCAGGCTGCCCTCCTACAATGTGCCACTCGATTTCCACTTTTCGACGTACCTTAAATATCGATATTGGTGTATATATCAGCACGATACAAATGGCTGCTTGCTTCGTACTCGATGTAGGTAGTATTCGCGTTCTGCCGTATTAATTTGGTCGTCATAGGGCGAGAGGGTGGTAGGAAACGCAATGCCCCCCAACGACATAGTACGTAGCGCGGGCGAGTGGTCACGCATTGGAAATAAACATATCTCCAAGCACACGCTGTTGCGTACCAGGGGATTCTTCAATTCATCCATGGAACACCATGTCTGCCTACCGCCATCTTCTATGCTTCGCGCTCCATTCACCTCGCGTTTTCGCCGGGACAATTTTCTTTGTTAACCTCACTTTTACTTTGCAGCTTCAGGACAAGCCGTCCGTACTCCCCCCCGGTACGTGCCTCAGGACAAGCCGTCCGTACTCCCCCCGGTACGTGCCTTCATTTTTATCGCGTAGAGGGTTCAGCATTCCCGACTGGTGGTCGATTTCCATCGAATGTCGCCTAACTCACGCTCTCGCGCTTTCCGCAAGTCAACTCTACGCACAAGAAAAGGCCCCTACGAGTATAGACGAGCATGCAGTTTGGCGGGGCTCGAACCTGCGAAATCGTCCTTGGTCATTACGCGGTTTACCTTCTATTACGGGGGTCCATAGTTAACGGCACCAAATTTGTTAGTAAAAATAGGCAAATATATAGGTTTTTATGTACATCATAGGTCCTGTTAACTATGGACCCCCGTAATAGACCTTAGGGGACATCATGACCCTAAATGACGTACGCTGCGCCCAACATGAACTATTTTTTTCTCTTTCTTTTCCAATCTCATTTCTTTTCTCGCCCCGCCTTAGTCGTAACTGAGATCCGGGGTCACATAGCAAGCTTTTCTCTCCCTCCCCCCGATACCCCCCCCCGCCCCCCGTGCGCGCTACCGTGCACATGTTGTATTTCTATCGCGAAAAAGGTTCAGCACCTCCTTCCTGTGTCGACTCGTGTCGAATCCTACGCTCCTCTCACTCGGTCTTCTCTCTCTTGGCTGGCCACCTACGTGGCTTTGGGTCTCTTCCTGGACGAGTGTAGCTCCGTGCAGTCTAGATACCGACTCTCCTTCTTACTTCTAACCGACGAATCGGGCGGATTGAGTATGCCCGAGATGTTGTCTGGATCGCGAGAGGGGAGAAGGCCCCGCACAAAAGCTTGCGCATCCCGCGCGAACCTCGCCGCTACTTCCATCCCTGCATTGTAGTATTTCGGGCGGTTTTGGTCGAAGTGGTCGATAACACTCCTGACCGCGGCAACGCATGTCTCCATCATATTAACGCTCATCTTCCCTTTGATGACCGCACCTAGGGCGCTGCGCTTGACAGGGTTGTCATCTGCGTGTCTATCGCCCCAAAATCATCAGTGAAACCACCATCGTACGTCCCTCGTTCATGCCCGTCGAACACGCTAAGGTCCGCCCTGTGGATACTCCACTCGTCACCAGAAGATCGCCAACGAGGGTGGATACAATCGCCATTGAACTCTACGGCGGAGTGCAGCCGGGTGAAGAGTGCGACTCATACGTGCCTGCATGGCAAGCCACAACGCATTACCTGCCAAGCAAGTGCATAGCTGAAAACCGCCAGGCCCGACAACAACGATGTGCGCGCTTTCGTCTTGGTACCGGAACATTACTTTCACGACAGCACTTAGCTGCACGTGCTCAACAAGTTGGTGAAACGCGGGCAAAGATGTCGCCCCAAACTTGGGGCCCAATAGATCATAGTCCTCATCGAACCCTTCCTCCGGCACCTCGCGACATACATCGTGGTGGTCACTGCTGTGCTCTGCTAACTTCCTCAGAAAGTCGTTGGCACCATTGCCCTCTGCCAAGACGTCTGTATCATACAGGGTGCTCGTCCGTAGTTCCGCCAGCATTTTCTGCACAAGGGTAGATGAAACCGAGCATTAATGGTTACTCAAACTGTTGGAGCGATCGACAGTGTTTGGTTGTATAGCACTACCTTCTAGACCACTCAGTCAGTACTTAGTCAGCGCTGACTGAGTGGTCTAGCAGGTATTAATAGTGCTATAACCACATTTCAAACTGGGCCCAAGGGAGAGAGGTGCAATCTGCTCACGGTTATAGACCTATTTCAGGATGCGAATATACTGAAGGAGATTCTCAGCACCATCACTGTCAAGGAAGGAATACCGGCACGTTATACCATTGTCTCCTCTCACCTTATGCGCGTAGTGGCTGACCTTGACTCTTCCGAGTTCCTGCAGCATAGGCTCGAAAGACTTGAGCACTCTGTCCTCCAGGTCCTTGATGCTGACGGCGGGGACCTTGGCGGCACGGCACGTCTTTGCGGTCGTTTCGGTCATTGTGGACAGGGTAGTCGAGGGCCGTTCAGGTGAGCATGGAGCACCCAAAGATAGTGTAAGACTTGACATCTCGACGTATACCCCCCGTAACTGGGCCTAGTGTCAAGGTCAGCAATCTACCGCAATCTAACCAACTTCTTGAGGACCAGTTTACTGTTCGTCAAGGACAATAGACTTCTCTCCTCAATCGATGTTTCCTGCCGTCGTTTTGCCCACCGTTGATTACGTGTACCACGAAAGAAAAGCAACATGAGCGGCTGAACTCGAGTCAACTAACTGGCCGTATATTTCCGGATCGCTCTAAAACGAAAAGACACCAGATCGTGAAATAGAAAGCATGTGATGGATGATGTGGAGGGTTAGACATGAAACATTGGCGCCGCCCACCCTCGCCGCATTACCCTTGATTCAAACTCACGCGAGGGATTCCACAGCAAAGGCCCTTGTTCGTCTGGCCAGCTCCTCCTTCACCCAGTTCAGGGTGGATTTCCTGTTGATGACGTGGCGTCTTTCTAGCACACCGAAGATTCCCTCCACCGTCGATGATGCTGTCATGCTCAGGGTCATAGCGGTCGGGTGGTAGCAGCGGGCCCAGTGCTTCCGTTGCCTGTAAATACAACGATTGAACCATGAGATAATTTTATCGTTCTGTCTAGCAAGGCATTATGCTTGTCTCTGAGCAGAAACCGAAAACCATGCTCGTACCCGTCTGACCGTCGGACTCACCCGAATAGGTAGCCGCTGAGGTACGCTTGACACGCCGAGTCCTTGACCATTTCCATTACTTTCGCCCACACCACGTCAAAGGCCTGCAACCCGTGGACGAGCGACACGGCGACAAAAATCCACGGAAAACGCTGGTAAGGTTATATGCACCAGGTATTGGGCACTCCATTAAAAAAAAACAAGCGCAACTAACGCCCTGTAGGTGTGAAGTGCTTTGCCCTGTAGGTGTGAAGTGCTTTGCCCGAGCGCGCCTTGGCACTTCTTCTTGACATTTTTCATCAAGTGCCAAAGGCAATGCAGGTGCACTGTGTTTGGAAGATGCTCCGCAACCGCGCTTGTCATGGCAGCGTCGGCATCCGAAATAATAACCTTCACGGTGGGAGGGAATACACTACAACTCGATAGGGCTACCCCACGCCCCGTCCGGGCACATGGGAAGAATCTCGGACAGTAGCATCATTTCGTACTCGTCCTGCTTACAGTCGTTGGCTACTCGGTACTTCGCGAGAACAGCGTTACTGTAGTATAGGCAGGAGTGGTGCAGGTGACGATTCTCTCCCACCAGTTGCTCGGCGTTCTTCGCGGCCTTCGCAAGCACCACGAGCTTCACATGGGGCCAGAAGTAATCGGTGCCCCATAGGCCGTGAGAAATAGAACGCCACAAGCAGTTTCCATCGCCTTCTACGTAGAAGGCGTGACACACCTGACGCAACTCCAAAGGCAGCACCCGTGTGGCGCTACCGTCGAACAACTGTCGGGCCTGGGGAATGACACCGGAAACACGGGGACCAACAGGCCGTACGGGTGCGCATTCGTTACGGATACGAATTAGTGAACGTCGGCAACAACGACTTTCCTGGTACGTGCTTTATGCTGTGTATTCGCTGATCCGCCATGGTTTCAATAGGACGATGGGGGTTGAAAAATCCTCTGATCTAAAATTTACTTGGCCAAACGCGTTGCGACGCACCGGCAACCTAAAACCTACAGATGCGAAACGCGAAACGGGACTCTTCGGTCAAGCACCAACTCGTTGGCCGGCCGCATAGTCAGTCTAGTATATCAGGAGAGCGTGCAAGCACAAAACAACTGGGCCACAACCCCCCAAAAAAAGGCGCGACCTGCCTCTTCCTCCACATGGTCCGGCACGATCGGAAGCTCGCCCACGGGGCAGCCAAACACTTTCAGTACGGTGCATTCCTCCGTGCAGAAGTTAGAGAGCTGACGCTTGGAGGTAGCGGTCTGGTTGGAGGCTCCACCTCGAGTGTTTAGCGGATAGATGAGTTTGTTGAGCATGCCTTCCAGCTCCTCCGTTTTTTTTTCGCCACGGTCGAGTGGTACATCACCTTGCCACACTAATGGAGGGCGTGGGAAGGACGGTACAAATATTAAAGGGAGGTCCGCATTGGGCGAAAAATGCGGCATGTTCACTATGCCGATGGCTCCAACAATTGCCCCGGCGGATGCAGGCCCCGACGGTAGTACGGAGCGGCAACCAACCTTTAACCGAGGTTTACATCGCAACGCCCGGTGTGCCGATGCTTGGCGCTATTCTCTACCTTTCGGCGAGTTACTACGAGAAAATCGACGGCCTTCTTCTTACCTTGCCCGTCTCGCTAAGCTTTGTCTTGCTGTCCCTGCGTTGATGCCCTCGCTTGCTGTTTTTCTTCCGAGTTGAACTGTTCTTAAGTCCAGCCATGATGCTGTCCTCGTCTTGCTCCTGCCGTTCAGACGAAGCACCGGACGTTCTTGACGACCGACGAAAAACACCGTTCGTGGTATTGTTGCTATGAATCGTGAATGCCGACACTACCTCGAATCAACACGTCAAGTGCGTAAGGATTCATGACAACGCAAAACACCATTCGTGTGTTAAATATCACGTGTCGAGATACACCTGATCAGACCCCTACATCATCTACCCGGAATACAACTTCCACCTCGGATATCTCAGGAGGGTTGGTTGAAAAAAAAACACATGAACGCTGTCAGGCCGATGCCATGGGAATCAACGTTCCTTGTGTGCGCGCGCCTACTGCTGCAGGTGCGAGACCCAACAACAGCAGATGCACAATGTTGCATGATGGAGCTATTGTCATTTTGTAGTCGCCAAATTCGCACAATTATATTCGCATGCCTACTGCTGCAGGTGCGAGACCCAACAACAGCAGCTGCACAATGTTGCATGGAGATATTGTCATTTTTAAGTCGCCAGATTCGCGCAAGTGTGTACTTCCTTCGCAATTCCGTTTGACGTGTCCCTTCGCGAGCGCAGCGCGCGGCGTTGGCCGCCCGCGAAGCGGAGTCCTTGTACATATTTCAAAATGCAAATTAACAAAAAAAACGGTAACAAACAAGTTGGTTGTATCTTCTCTGGCCGCCCGCGAAGCAGAGCATTCTCGGAAGGATGAGAGAATGTGAGTTTTGTACGTACGTAAGAAGTCAAGCCCTTGAAATATTTCAAATTCAAATTACAAAAAATAGACCGGTCAGCCCGCCACAACAGGTTGGTTGTATCTGCTCTGTTTGGCGAGGAGATAACCCGGAACAAGCTGTCTCGACGAGGTATTACAACAACATCAGCACTTAGACGAGGACTGCTAACCTTCTATTGCTGTTGGGGTAGGTTGGCGCTTGCTACAGCAGAAGACTTCCCTACCAGGCTTGCTGGCTCGAAGCTCTGAAGCCTCTCTCTTTACCGCTCTAATTGCCTGCAGTGCCCGCCGATGGAGAGCTGTGCGTGTGCTTCTAGCTGATGTTTCCTTGGCTTGGGGTGTTTTCCGTTTGGCTTGCTCTGCGGTGCTGGCGAGTGGAAGCTGGGACGGGAACGGACCAGACGTGTCGATAGGCGATGGCCCGGCGTGGCGTGGGGGATCTTGCCGGCACAAACGAAATGCACTACGAGTACACTGTAGAAACCCTATGGTTTGTTTGGGGTACGTGCACTTTTAAAAGTACCTCTTTGGGGTACTTTTTATCCACGTACCCCATGGGGTACTTATACCAGGTCCCCAGCGGGTTGGGACGGATCTTATCCGCCGCTTTCTCACTTCTTCTTTTTGTCCCTTCTTCTACTTGTTGTGTGTGTACTTCATGTTCTCCCCCCTTCTTCCTTGTCTTGTGTTTTCTAAGCGATAATATATATATACCCTGGAGGGGCTTCTACGAACTGACTCAGGCTTGGCCTATCATATCAGTGAGTGCATCGAACACGCTAGCGACTGTTCCAATTGGACGCACTTGCTGGTTGGGGCTACGCCGGGAGAGCAACTCCCCGTTCGAGGACGAGCGAGAGATTTTCAGTTTTTCGGATGCAGAGGCCAGAGGGTCATCAACCGAGCAGAGGCACTGGCGACAACGAGGTCGACAGAGCCAGGAGAGCTACAGGAGTGGCGATAACAGCGGCAGCAGAGGCAGTCAGCAACGCCGCGGCAGAGGCCGCGGAAATGGCTAGTAGCGCAGGAGCGCGAAACCCTGTTCCGCCAGAGGGCGGAACTGCTCCGCCAGAGGGCGGAGCAGAAACGAGTAGAAGGAACGAGGCTTCGCGGGAGGACGGAGCCGCAGGCCGCGATGATGAGATCGCCCGCCTGAAACGAGAGATGGCCGAGATGTCGCTCCGGCTGGAGATCAGAGAGGAGGAACGAACGAGGGAGAGAGTGAAGATGGGCGCAGGGGGAGGAGTCTGCATCATCATCTGTTCGGGATGCGGTGCCCCAAGAGAAAGGAGGAAAGAGAAGGAATCGAGGCACCACCGGCAAGGACTCACGTCCGCACCAGGCACGTTTGGCTTTGTTGATTGACTGCTATGGTGATTTTCGTTTCTAATTTGATTGTGTATCGATTTGAGAGTAGGAGAGAATCTGCGAACATTGGAGATTTAGATTTATTTGGGAATACTGGAAAAGAAATGAGATGAACAGACGTATACGTATACGTATAGCTTCCCTCACTGAAGTTTTTTCTGTAGACGCACTGCTGTAGGACTATGACGTCTGTCTGTTTTGTGGTTGACTGGTCGAGGGCTCTGGTTGAGCATCGACACGAGTACAGCAGAAAGAGGTGTATGTGATGAACCGTTGTGCCCAACTACAGCAACACGTCTGTTTGCGGCATTTCACATATTTACATCTTTGTATGCGGGTATTTCTTTTTTGAGTTGTTGGGTTGGTGTGTAGCACGACCCGCGCCGCTTGTTACGTGCTAAAGGCAAGATATTTATTTGCGGACGGAGTAATATACTATTCGAGTTTCAGCAGCAGCAGAAGTAGTATGGTAATGTGAGCTGAGACGAAAACGGTTTATTTGGCACTGCTGTATGTGTTCATCAAGTATGTACTGCAGCATATATGGTGGTCGAGGAATACATGGGTTTGATGTGGGACCAGATATTCTCGTTCATAAGTAGCTGTTTATTTGCAGTAGCATTTGAGAACTTGACTATACCAAAGAGGAGTTTGCAAGCAGTGCATGTGCAGACCTAATCGCTCGAGTGCACGTTCCATCCCTTCTGTCTGCCGAGTCAATGCTGCGGAGGCGACGTTTGATTTCACCCAGGAGGAATAGCTGGATGACCCGAGATGCGGTGACGCCATGAGACCGAACGGAGAGGCAGCCGCGGCGGAGGGCAACAGCAGTAGTGTTCGGGGCATCGGGGTGATTCTTACTGAAATGTGGTTGCCTTTGAATCTGGATGAATATTTTCATTGCTTGTATTTTGGAGTTGTTTTTCTGGTCGATTTGGAGTCCGCGAGAGTTATTGGAGTTTTCGAGTAGTTTCAATATCAAATAAAATTCAAGTGAAGGAATGTATGCTATCTCGCATTACCGTCGCGATCTGTGCATCTATGGCGGGAGTAGGGGACAAGGGGAGACCCTTGTCCGGGGGAACGGGGTTCCTTGCGATCTCTGGCATTTATTTTCTTGGCTTAATTTTTATTTTGATGAGTAGGACTACTGTGATATTTTATATGATTTGCATTAATTCCTTATGAAATAGAGGGATATCTTTTGGGTAAGGTGAAGAGAGACTATGAAGCGCCTGGGGGCGTGTGCGGTCCATAGGAAATATTTTCTGATTTGGAAGGTTTGGGTAGTATTTCGGAAATTGAGAGTTTGATTTTTTTTTGGTTCTTGAAAATTTGTGCTTTTGTTCAAAGTCAGTACTGACTGAGTGGTCTAGCAGGTAGTGCTATATAATTCCCTAGGGTGGGTCGGGAGTTGAAGTCTCGCCGAATTCGTAAGTTGATCTTTTCGAGCGTGCGCGCTGGAGACAATACGAATGATTATGATAGTGTGCCCGTAGACACCAGCAGCGTTTGGCGAGGGGAGGGCCCCGGAGATCACTGTACTAAGTCGACGAGGTTCCACTGAATATCTTTTGACCAATTCCGCGGAAACTGCCGTTTTACCTGACTGAATCCGAGAAGAATGCCGTCGTCCTTGGCATTGGATTTCGAGAGTTTTATTTGTTTGCAACAGAGAGGCTGGGGATTTGAGTATTTGAATACTGATTTGAAGATTTGAGTGTTGATTCAAGAATTTGATTTTTGAGTCAATTTTTTATGTCTGACGAGGCCAAGAGAAGGAATTCGAGGAAGTTATCACAAATCTCATGAGATTTGAGAAGATAGTTTATGGATTTTATTGAGCTTGGAGGTCATGATATTTTATTGCTGAGATCTGAAGAGTTATTTTTTTGGGCGATTTGACTTCGTGCGGTCCTATGATTTGTGATTTAATTTTTTGGGGGGGGGGGGGGGACGAGGGAGTGAATCCGACATGCCACTATGTACCATTCTGGTTTGAGTTGAGGAGTCGATCGTGATTCATGAGTGGTGCTTTTTATCCCGTTCCGTTGGGGCTGGAAGACTGCTGTACGTAGCAGGAAAACTGAAATATTTGGAACTACTGTATAACATTATTATACTGAATACGTATCTACGTACGTAACGCGAAATTGAAATCTGTAGTATACTACGGCGACCGCACTAAACTGGGGCGTTATTTCAGAGACGAAATTCTGGGTTTTTGTTGCCATTTGACTGGATTTAGTGTGTCCCCTGTAGAGAGGTTATGTCAGATTGGTGTTTGATTCAGATGGAGAGATAAAAAAAGGGGGGACTGCAGTACACTATATAAATGATGCAAGGATTCGATTGATTGTTTTCTGAGATTTTGAGGAGTTGCTTTGTGGGCTTTTCTGGGCGCGGGCTTGATCTTTCTGTACAGACGAGATTTGAGGAGTTGATTTCTGTTCTTTCTCCGATTTATTTTTTTTCGGGTTTTGAGCAGCTGTTCTTGTGGTACTATTTTCTGAGATATGAAGATCAAGTTTGTTTCTTTGTGAGATTTGAGACTTTGATATTTGTATTTGTGATATTCTGATTTGAGGCATTGGTGGTCTTGACATATACTTATCTTTGAGTACAATACCTTGGATTTGGATTTTGGGTGATCGTGGTCTATCATCATGGCATGGTACTTTATCATGAGCGATGTGTGGTGATCCCATTCACCAAGCAGCCAAGTAGAGAGCAGAGGGGCTGTTCGGAGTGCTCACGTACTTGGTGTATGGATTCATGTGTAACGGTATTTGGGAGTTCCACACAGGAAATATGCGTGTTTCTGTGTGGAACGGTCAGCGGGTTGGGACGTATCTTATCCGCCGCTTTCTCACTTTTTCTTTTTGTCCCTTCTTCTTCTTGTTGTGTGTGTACTTCATGTTCTCCCCCCTTCTTCCTTGTCTTGTGTTTTCTAAGCGATAATATATATATACCCTGGAGGGGCTTCTACGAACTGACTCAGGCTTGGCCTATCATATCAGTGAGTGCATCGAACAATGACGCTCGGGACCAACGCAGGCTTGCCACACGGGGCGGACACGCGAGCAGAGTCATCGGCAGCACATGCACGAGATGAATCGCAGCTTACATCCTGTGGACGAGATCTGGCACACCAGGTGGCCCGAGCAATGACGCTCGGGCCTAACGCAGGCACGTTAGCATATATACGATTCCATGAAGCCATGGGACGGTAAAATAGTGGCAGGGGGTGACGAACAGACAAGAGTACAGGGGTTTTCTAGCATCATGATTGCTGTGTGTGGCCAAAACGGGACTTTGTCTGTGTTGAAATGTAATTGTAAAAAATGAAATGAGATGCACATCAGACGTGTACGTACGTGAATTATTTCCCTCACTGAAGTTATCCTGTAGACGCACTGCAGGACTATGACGTCTGTCTGTTTTATGGTTGGCTGGTCGAGGGCTCTGATTGGGCATCGATACCAGTACGAGTATGAAATAAAAAGGGTAAAGGTACTCTAGAATTAGGTTGGGATACGTGCGAATGATGTGAGCTCAATGACTGCACGAAGATCCTTCGCCCATGTGCACCGTTTGGACGTCATTTCGTATTATATGCAGTAAGAGGATTGATAATCCCACCCTATTGCTGAGTTTGGCATTTCGTTGGTCTGATGCTTGCAGAACCGAGCAAGTACAGCAGAAAAAGGTGTATGTGTTGAACCATTGTGCCCAACTACAGCAACAAGTCTCTTTCCGGCGTTTCACCTATTTACATCTTTGCATGCGGGTAACTCGTTTTTGAGCTGTTGGGTTGATGTGTACCAGGGCTGTGTAGCACGACCCGCGCCACTTGTTACGTGCCAAAGGCAAGATACTTTCGGACGGAGTAATACACTATCCGAGTACAGCAGCAGCAGAAGTAGTATGGGTATGAGCTGAGACTAAAACCGTTTACTGTTACAGCGGGTGGCACCAGGGAGGGAGGTTCATAGCGCTGTGACTGTCGTGACCAGCGCTATGGGGAGGATAATACGGCGCGAGACCACTGTCCTGATCAGGGTCACGCGTAGGGTCTATTCGATAGGCAGAGGGCAAAAGCTTTGGTTGGCATCCTCTGGACGGATCGTATAGGGGCAGGGAGGATCCCCGGTGTGGGAACGCCTTCGGTCTCGGGTACAGAGCCAGTAACGAGGTTCCGGGACCACCCGGTGTTTACTCGACACCACCGAGAGTGAAGAAAGAAAGTCAAAGCCAAGTGATCTCTGATACCTGTCCTATCGACCCCCAGCCCCTTGGGCCCTGCCGTGCCGGTCGTGCCCGTCATCGTGTCTGTGGTGCTTCGTTGAGTGTTCACGCTGACTGCTGGCATCTATCCCATTGCATCGATCCACGTTCTGCATGACCCGATCATGACTGCTTGAAGGCACTTCCTCGAACTCCCAAACAACTGGTGAGCCGGCCTCAGAGATCTAACGAACGCAGGTCCTTTTTACGGTCTGAGAGCTGTACCCTGCTGTAACATGATGAACCCAGGCAGATCGAAGTGCATTGCCGGAGATCGGAGTGTTCGCAAAACGTGTGCAAGAGATCGGAGCGATTGCAAACTTGTGAAATAATGTCATCGTAAACATGGTATAATCCCACGTTTGATCTTGCATAATACTTCATTGCATACTAGTTACTTAGTATATGCATACATCCACCTGTTTTCGTTGTTGCCTGCCTTGTATGATGGTGATACGTGCAATATGCTGTTATGTATTCACGCTGTCAATGGTGCTCTGCTTGTTTGTTTCGTGAGGCTTTGAAGATACTTATCTGGTCAATGCATGCAAGCATACTCGTTGCTCGTGCTCCGTTTGCCTGTTGCTCGTGCTCGTCTGTTCGCTCGTTGTTCATGATCGCACACTCATGCATGTTCGTTAATAAATGACTGCATGCTATTGACCACATATTGTCTTCAAAAACCGAATGCAATCGACGGGTATCGATACAAGCCAAGGGTGCCGTACGTACTAATGCATCCATGCTCTCGTGTACCGTTTGCCTGGTTAGGTGATACCGGAAACTTTCAACGTTGAGCCTTACGCCGTTTGGGCGTACGTATCCCTATAGAACCACGAACCCCTGGACAACACCGTGCATTGTCGGCTGGCAAACACAGAACTTTCAAGAAAACCACGTATATTTTGGTGACTACCAGGTAGTATTCTTGCCGCGATGCTTGTAGACTACATCAGTAGTAATAGATCAATCGTCGTATTATGCACACCAAATGGAAAGTCCGATGCACGTTTGACCCCCTTCGATGTCTCCGGTCGTACCATTTTCTGTGTTGTATACCAACCGAGCGTTGCGCTCGAGTATCAGGTATAACACCTGGAGGACTGAAAGCCAAGTACAAGAGGAAAGGACAAAAAAAAACTGGAGCAGCAGATGAAGATCGGCTACGCAAGCCCTCGGGGGGCACGGGTCACACGGGGTGACATAGTTTCAGCTGGACGATGATGAGCTTGCACACAACGGAGGAAGGTGTGGCTTGCTGTGTCCGGAGGGTTCGGGCTAGATATATCGATGCAGCCCAACCTGAGTAGTACCAGGCCAACAGGTATGGAGCGGGTGAAACGCAACCGTGGTGATCCTTCTCTTTTTCTGATGTCGTATCCACAGCAGTCGAAAATGCTATATTATTCTTGCTGTACGTTTTTCCTCGAGCGCCAAAAAAAAAAACGGGGGGGGTAGGCTGCTGTGTCGCCCTGATTGACTTAGACTTGAAGTCACGCACCAAAGCTAGAAAACTCGCGCAGCGCATGCCGTAATATGCGGGACCACCGATGTAAGACCAGGGACATGGATCCAATGAGATACCGCTAGCAAGCATGACATAGCGCACACCAGTGACGAGCTGCCCGGTGTGTTCGGAAAGGCACGGAATCCGAGTAGTAAATTGATTGATGTGCTGTATTCCTTTAGACTACCATGGAAAGTATTGCTGTGGGCTGTCAATATATGTACGACTCAATTAGTCAGCCCAACCTGATCAACCGTCAGTATTTTCGTGGTCACATATCACATGTACTGGTGTTGTTAAAAAATGTCTCGCTGCTGGTATCGAAACAGCAGTAGTAGGGAGCACTTTTGAATATCATTACGGGATGAGCGCCTCCCATAGATGGTTCTAAGCTTGAAGCTGAACGTAGTTACTGATGAGCCTACCATGCCACGAAACCTTGCCTACCGCCGCCCGGAGCAAAGGCGCCTCAATTCGGAATTACACAGAAGAGCCGTATCTCCGTCTCTACAATGCTATCAGTAGTCTAAACACTACGCACGATGCTCAAAAAGATTAAAAGAATATTGCTGACGACCTGCACTGCCGTGCACTATTGGTATTAATATCAGTACAAGTGCATGTAATTTGGAAGAAAATACAGGAACCATACTGCTGCTGTACGCTGTACCTGCAGTTTTTGTTTATTTATTTCCCGAACAAGGTTGATTTATCGATATCCGGGGTTGGTGAATACTAAACCACAAGCGTACAGGGGGGGTGGCTCGCAGTATGCTTTTTACACATACATACGTAAATAAAGGACGTATACAATATACCCATAATACAAAAACTGTACGGCAAGATCCCGAAGGACCCTTTGGCTTGCAGGTGGCTCGCAGCACGCTTTTGACACGTACGTACATAGAGGACGTGTACAATATTTCCATGATACTAAAATTGTATGGCAAGATCCCGAGGGACCCTTGAGCCTATCTCTCTTCCTATCTTGACGAGTTATCATGTTGACTCGTTGAAACAGTAGTACCTACACAGCAGTATCTGCTGGATGCACTACGCAACACCCTTATGTATAGCCGGCGTCCCCGGTGGCTTGGTAGGTGGTCCGCGTGCCTGTCAAGATCTATTTCGTGGGTTCAAGTCCCACCGAGTGCATGCTCATAGGGACTTTTTCTTGCATAAAAAATTGATAAGCGGAAAGCGCGAAGCGTGAGTTGGCTACATTCGATGAAAATCGACGAGCAGTGGGAATGCTGAACCCTATGCGCGACAAAAATAAAGGCACGTACCGGGGGGGGGAGAAGGGACGACACCTGTGACCACGGCTTGCCCAGAAGATCGTCGAGGGTATAAAACCTCCTACGAGTGGGCTGGGAAGTAAAAGTGATGGAAAAAAAAAAAAAAAATATATATATATATATATATATCTAGGGTGAAGAATCAGCACGGACACTATGGCTGGATGTCGACGAGTAGAAGAACCGTTTAATGTGAAAAACACACACACCATATTCACACGGGGCATACTTGAAGCTGGATGAACAGAGTGAAGCTGGGTAGAAGACGTTGGTCTAAAAACTCAAGACAACAAACAACCTGGAGGATGTATATAAATATATGGGTAATACTATTGGTCGTACGGCAAGATCTCCCTCGATCCTTGGGCCTTACGATAGTTGGCCCTTACTACCGCAGCAAAGCATCAACACCACTGCCTCTCGGCACAAAGTACTGTTGTGAAGCCGTTCTATATGGTATTCATACTATAAAGAAATTAACTGTAACAGTTGATTATACTATAGGTCGTACGGCAAGATCTCCCTCGATCCTGGGCCCTAAAATAGTGTCCCATACTGCTGCGCGCAAAGTATCAACACTGCTGCCTCCCGGCATGAAGTACTGCAGTGAAACCGGTCAGCTGTCCAGTACAGCAATCAGGATTTTATTCGGGTGAAAACACCGCATGAAAGCTACGTTGAAACTGAGAACTATACAACGACTCATATGTTCACAACATAGCTGGTGTTGTGGTCTTCCCGTACCCGGTACGTTGGCATTTCACTTGTTCTACCCGTTACGGTATTCTCGTACCCGGTACATTGGCAATTCACTTGCTTTACCCGGTATTCACCGGTACGCTAGCATTTCCCTTGCTTTCTTGCTTTACTCATTGCTTTGTCTGCAAATAATAATAAATCAGAACGGACACTGGGTTGGACATATGTATTTGGGTATATTTGGAACGGTATGGCACACACATAAAGGAAGTACGTACCCCTACGACTCATATCCGTGGGGTCTCCATACATTCTACATCCAGTAGTGTTGTAAAAAGGTTTTTACATCCATACGATCGCACATTATTCATGCTGACTGCAAAGTATGTTGTTTTCATTCATATTCTATAATATACAGCAAGCAGTATCTTCAGCATACCGAGCGGTATCACACAGCCTCAATTTACTCTTGGCAGATACCCCGTATAATTCTGTCCACTACGGCGAGGAAGTGAGCAATGAGATAATTACTGTTGTGCATGAGCTTCGTACGATACTGTTAATGTTGTACTTCTCCGTCCATGGCCAAAAATTCGATTGAAGCATTATTATCTGCTGTAGATTACGTTAATAATGTCCGCGCAGAAACACAAAGATGATACCATGGTACCAGGTACTTATTAGGGTTCGACCTTATATACATACGTATACCCGATCTGGGTCGTGCCCTGAAAGAGTTTCGTTGGTTTTGATATGATTGGCCTATTCTTTTCATCTAAAGGCCCGCGTGGTCTAGAGTATCGCTTCTGTTTTTAGCGTTGAACCATGGAGCTCGAATCTCAAGATGGATGAGGCGGGGATTCATGCAATATATACAACAAAAAGGTGTGGAATCAACTGCTGAGATCGCCTAACGAGTGTAGGCGCAACGAAGAACTGAAGTATTTCCGCAATAAAACCCAAGGCGCAGACCACATCGGGGAGAGGAATAAAGAGCTTGCTGTGTTACACCGGATATCTATACGTAGGAGGGATAGAGAAAAAAGGGCGAAGATAACAAATGGGATGGTAATCAATGATATATATGTATCGTACATACAGAACTACGTAACGAAAAAAAATATAAGGTACCTGGTGTGAAAAATCAGCAAACGCGTACGAAGAAACACTGCATGGTCGGTGGGCGCAGAGGGGTTTCAAGATCGGTTTGGTTTGAAGAATACACTGCCTGTTGTTAGGTCCACCCCTTGCGTAAGTATCATCTGAAGATTGGGTTGTCCGAGAACGAATCTGACCGGCAGGTAAACGCTGTAACTCCAAGAATGTGGGGTGGTCAAATACATACTATTGTAGTACGCATTTCGTGTGATGTTCTCACACAATAACAATAGTAGCTCAAACTCCTGAAATCCCACCGGTGGTCACAGAACAGGCTGTAAAACTAAAATACATCGCGACTGGAGCAAACAAACAAGTACGAAATAGTGCCGGACCGGTAGGTGAGAGAAACGGTATTAACGAGCTATTCGATATGGTGCATACCATCCCGTACCAATCGCAAATGAATGACACCATGAACGTGTCCATGCTGTTACATTTACACCCTATTAATAGAGCTAAAAACAAAAAGACGAAGAAAGAAGAGTCTGTGCATGAACTAGAGCAGAGTGTGAGCGTGGCATGTACACCCAGCATAGAGCGGGCTAGAACTTTAGAAAATAATATAAACCTTGATGTGAAAACTGGTCTTTGTTACATCGTGCCGAAAGGACCCCGGAGCGTTGGCTCCGATCATGAGTGCTTTGCCTGCAGGAATTGCGACTGCTCTCCGAGAACTGATACATGCATCCTAAGCGGTGGATTCGAGATACACTATGCAAACCAAACTGGGGAGAGAAAACCTGGCATTTTCCGATAGTAAAAACCCTCCCCAGGACGCATATACTCATTAGCTGCTTGACTGCTGCTCTCCAGGTGACTATCTTTGATCGCCACGATGGCACAACAACAGTGACAGTCGAATAAGAGGCAAGTCGACACAAAACCCCAGCTAAGAGGGTGGTATAGCTGGATACAGCCAAGCATCTATTAGGACCGACCAGGCTCCTTAACCCAATATCAGGGGGATACAGACTATCAGTGTTTTGCTATACGTTTTCGTGATAATACCTAGGCTTTGGGGTTGTTCACACAGATTCAGTTTATATACAGATACTCGACGTCACGCGCACAGGAGGTACATGAGAAGGCGTATACCAGGTATCATAACAATTGGATACACACATGTAGGAAGGAACGAGTGCATATGCAAGTCGCCACACCATGCACAGGTACACATTTGTGAGACGCTAAACCGAGAGGGAACGTGACGACCTTTGGTATGATCTGCGCAACCTTAACAGGATACTATTTGTCGCTCCAAGCATAGTGGTCGAGGGTTGAAGGAACGAATCGACAGGTGCAATTGGAATGCCAGTAGGTGGTGGGCAGTTTGTGTTCTGGGGGGGTGTTTGTCTCCACCTTGCTGCAACTACTTCCACAAAAAGCATACGAGGCGTACGATTTGGAAGTAGGTCTGCACGAATGCCGTTTTAAGACGCGTGATTGATTTTAGCACGAACAAGTTTCACGAGTGGACAGTGTCCGTGCTGGGGGGGTGGCGTAAACGTCAGTACCCTCAAACACTTTTTAACTTGGAATCAAATATTTACCTTGGCTAGCGCCAGCAAGTCGATGTGGAGTACCTTGAAACGACCTAGGTCACTCGAATAGAGGTGGCGCAAACGCCAGTAGCTTCAAACACTTGCTTAACTCGGAATCAAATATTTACCTTGGCTAGTGCCAGCAAGTCGATGTGGCGTGAACGTCAGTACCTTGAAACGACCCAAGTCACTCGAATAATATTTTTGGCCCGGAGTAGAAAGAACTCATGAACTTCCTACAGCCCGTGATGGATGTATACATAAAACGACCTCCACATTCGCAAGGAATACCTACTCTCAATGCAGAGAAGTTTGAGATCATCACTAAAAGAAAGGCCCATATAATACATAAAACGCGTGATACGCGCGACCGAAGTATCACACACAGCTTGCAAAGGACTAGCGTGGAAGCTGGCAAAGATGAGCTGGGAAGAAATCCTCCATCTCTTAGCTGTTTCTTTTGTTCTGTCAATATATCAAAATGTGGTATCCATACCAAGAAACTAGAGATATCTGGACGAACTTCAGAGTTGCAGATGGGTTCTAACTTACGTAGAAACATTTGTTGAAGGAAGGTACAGTGAGAAACGTCTGGTGAAGGCACGTGAATGGTGGAAGCATGGACATAGTCCACTGCGCACGCTGAACCGTGACAAAGGTACGTGAAGTTTTGGCACATCGATGCAACAAGTACGTGAGTATATTGGAATACTGATCGGTGAACCGTTATAACAGGTTTGACAAGTCAAGCCCGCAGATATATATAGAGGGGCAAAGTGGACAGCCACCGCAGCGTCTCGGTAGTGTGGCCACGTATAGCCATACGACACAGGACTGGCAGAATTATCTGCAGTCTCAGTTAAAGGTTAGGTGGTGGGGTGGGACGATGGTAGCTTTCAGTGGAATGTGTGTCTGGCCAAAAGCTTAAACGTGTAGGTTATTGTCAAAGTGCAGACGTAGGCCTTGGAGAGGAACCCCCACCTCAGATGCAGGTGAGCCAGTAAGAACACATGTTTTTTCGCCGATGAGTACATGCTCCGAGCGTGTTAGACAGATGTGGCGCTGGCAGTTACAAGTGAAGACTGTACGAGGGTCAGGTCTGCCGCTCTTCTCAACACCGTCCAAGGTCAGCACCGCGGGAACAAGAGGAACTGCAACATTGGGCCGACGGCTATAGACGGGGGATGAAGGCTGAAGAACTTCTGGACGAAGGTCAGGACCGCCGTTCTTCTTACCACCGTCCAAGGGCAACACCGCGGAAAGGAAGGGCGCTGCAACATCGGGCGGACGGCGATGGATGGAAGAGGAAAGCTGAAGAACATCTGGACTAAGGTCAGGACCGCCGTTCTTCTTACCACCGTCCAAGGGAAACACCGCGGAGAGGAAGGGCGCTGCAACATCGAGCCGACGGCGATGGACGGAAGAGGAATGCTGAAGAACGTCTGGACGAAGGTCAGGACCGCCGCTCTTCCTACCACCGTCTGAGGGCAGCGCTAAGGGAAGGAGAGGAGCTGCAACATCGAGCCGACGGCGAGGTGCGGAGGTGGAAGGCGCAGGCGCTGCAGCGGTCCATGATCGTAATACCCGCTGAGCACCGTCGCTCATATGCGCCGGTCTGGGGGGGGTGTCCGAGGAGGAAAGCGCACACGCTGTCGCCGGGCTAGCACCGGGGCGCCGGCTTTGTGCCGACAATGGTTATGTGTCGGGCAGGGGGGGGTGTTACAGCGGGTGGCGCCAGGGAGGGAGGCTCATAGCGCTGTGACTGTCGTGACCAGCGCTATGGGGAGGATAATACGGCGCGAGACCACTGTCCTGATCAAGGTTACGCGTCGGGTCTATTCGATAGGCAGAGGGCAAAAGCTTTGGTTAGCATCCTCTGGGTGGATCGTATAGGGGCAGGGAGAATCCCCGGTGTGGGAACGCCTTCGGTCTCGGGTACAGAGCCAGTAACGAGGTTCCGGGACCACCCGGTGTTTACTCGACACCACCAAGAGTGAAGAAAGTCAAAGCAAAGTGATCTGTGATACCTGTCCTATCGACCCCCAGCCCCTTGGGCCCTGCCGTGCCGGTCGTGCCCGTCATCGTGTCTGTGGTGCTTCGTTGAGTGTTCACGCTGACTGCTTGCATCTATCGCATTGCATCGATCCACGTTCTGCATGACCCGATCATGACTGCTTGAAGGCACTTCCTCGAACTCCCAAACAACAGGTGAGCCGGCCTCAGAGATCTATCGAACGCAGGTCCTTTTTACGGTCTGAGAGCTGTACCCTGCTGTAACATTACTTGGCACTGCTGTATATGTTCATCAAGTACGTACTGCAGTATATATTGGTCGTGAAATGCATGGGTTTAAGGTGGGACCAATTGTTCTCGTCGACAGGTACAACTGCTATTAGCAGTAGCATTTGAGAAGATGAACTATAGTGGTAAATAGTACTTGGTAGTTTGCAAGGTGTGAATGCGTGAAAAGGGCAAAACACACAATGCAGACCTAATCGCTCGAATGCACGTCGCATCCCTTTTGTGTGCCGGGTCAATGCTGCGGACGCAACGTTTGATTTCACCCAGTAGGATAAGCTGGATGACCTGAGCTGCGGTGATGCAATGATACCGGATGGAGAGGCAGCCGCGGCGGAGGCAACAGCAGTAGCGTTCGGTGCATTGGGGAGATTCTTGTTGAAAAGTGGTTGCCTGTGAATCTGGATGAATATTTTCATTGTGTTTTTGAAATGTTTTTGGGTCGATTTGGATTCCGCGAGAGTTATTGGTTTCGAGTAGTTTCAACGTCAACAAAATATCAGTGAAAAGGAATGTATGCTATCTCGCATTACCGTCGCGATCTGTGTATCTATGGCGGGAGTAGGGGACAAGGGGAGACTCTTGTCGGGAGGAACGGGGTTCCTTGCGATCTCTGGCATTTAATTTCTTGGCTTAATTTATATTTTTGATGACTATGGCTACTTCTGTGATATTTTCTATGATTTGCATTGATTTCTCATGAAATAGAGGGAGTGATATGAACCGTTTTGCAGGGATCCGGGGGAGATGGTGCCTGTTAAAGACTTTGGCCCGCTCAACTGGTATTCGGGTTGTTTTTATGAGAGAGATTGGGAGTCGGGACGTTTGACTATTTCCGAGGAGAACTACGGGTTGGAGCTGGCGGAGGAGTATAGTATTGAGTTGAGTGGAGAAAGAGTGTGCCGCTTGGTATTGGAGTTGGAGTGAGACTTGGAGAGTTTGATGTTGATGAAGAGGATGTGTGTGTGAGCCTTTTCGTGAACTGATTGGGTCGCTGATGTGGCTGGCGACGATGACGAGGCCAGAGATAGCAAATGCAGTGGGTGCGATAGCGAGGTACTGTGCCCACCTGAAGCTAAAGCATTGGGAAGCAGCGCGATATGTTTTGGGATATGTGAGGAGAACGAGTTCATTAGGGATTTCGTTTGAGAAGGGGAGTACAATGGGGTTGAGTATGCAGTCGTTTGCGGATGCTGAATATGCGAGTAAGGCCGCGGATCGCCGCAGTGTGATCGGAAGTGTTGTGATGTGTTGCGGCGGACCTGTTGCTTGGTTGTCCAGCACTCAACAGTGTGTGACGACCTCAACCACACAGGCAGAATATGTCGCGTTGGGCGATGTAGTGAAGGAAGCGTTGTTCCTCAGGGAGGGAGGTTGGCGTTTCTTTCTTCCGGATGCTGGCATGTCGTTATTTCCGGTTTTTGAGGATAATGAGGGGGCTATTTCTCTTGCTAGCAACCCTATCACCAACTCGAACTCGAAGCATATTGATGTGCGCCACCACTTGATTAGGGAGTTGATGGAGAGGGACGAGATCAAGGTGATTCATGTGCCGTGGGCATATCAGCATGCCGATTTTCTCACAAAGGCACTCACCAGGGACGCGTTTGAATTCCACTGGGGCATTGTCATGAATATTTGGAGGGAGGGATAATGTTTTACGCGGTTTTTTATTTTGGACTGTATTTGTTGAAGACTGATTGAACGTGTTTCCGTGGTTATATTTGGGATCATGAAGAGTCATGTAATTGTGGTATCTAATTGCAAGTAGTGCCATATCATTTGGGATTCCGACTTAATTGTGTGATGATTTGATTATTGCTGGTGCCGCATGTGCCACCGTATCTAATGTGTTTGGTTTTCAGAGTCTTGGGGATTTCTTGTGTTCTATTTTTATGTGATGATATTCTTGAGGAGGAATTTTTGTGTTGACTTGGGACGCCAGGATAATACAAACGGCTGTAGCATTTGATATTTGAAGTTGGTGAGAAAGGTATACAGTAGTGTGGTGAACTCAACAGCGGTAGTAGAGGATTTTATGTGGAGGAATTATAAGTTTTGTATTTGACTTGGATGCGTGAGGCGGAAAACTTGTGTCGAGGACGCTGCAGTAGTATGTGCTCGATAGTGGAATTTATCGGGAGAAATTAAGAGAGCATAAAGAAGAAAAGGGACATAGGAGAGTGTTGGACAGGACACTTTTTCTTTGTGATAACTTGGCGTCACTTTGTGGGTGTGTTTGATGATTGAACGATTTGTGTTCGAAATTGAGACTGATGGAAACGATGATGGATTGATCACACGATATTTGGCGACATTATATTGAAATTAAATTGAGTTGTTTGTGATTTGAGGATGACCGATATGATAGAGACGGGTTTTGTTGAAAAGTTTGAAATCGTATTAAAAAGTGATCGGGGATCTAGCTGAGGCTATAGTTGAGTTTACAATTATCTAGTCTACGGACTATTGTGCTTCGTGGTGTGTCTAGCCTGTTGGCTACAGTTTTGAGAAGGCATGATTTTATCCGGTGCATATGTAGTACGGAGGATATATTATGTTTTTTTTCATGTTATTGCATTGAGATGAACGAAAGTGATGCCACGAGCAGGGGGAGTGAAATATGTACTCCTGACATCACTCTCCTTGTGACAGCAGTAATAGTTATTCGGAGATTTGGTACGGAGATATGGCGGTACATTGCATTGGAGGATTCGCGTGTAAATTGGCTTTGCGTTCTCTATACCCCTGCCTGACCGAAGTGGGCCCCTGTTCGTGTTGGGGTGGGCACGGGCCGTGCCCACTCCATCTTCCTCTCCATCTTTCTCTTAATCTTCCCTTCAAGGTGCACAATAATATACATGAACGAACCGGCCGGTCTTGGCCGCCTGCCCTTTTTCCGAGAGCCCCGTCAACTGGGCTGACAGAACCATTCATTATTTACCTATTAAGGGGGGCACGTTATCCACAACTTCCAGCAAAACGACTTCCCAACTTCTTTATTCTCGTCAGGCTTGGATTAAGTGGCGATTCGTTTCGAGAACCTTTTACCGGTGGCTCAACAGACTAAGACCTTAGCAAGTGGCTTCATCGGCAGCACATGGATCGTCGGGCGCAAGTTCGAATGTGACATCCACCATGAAAAGGTTTTGTAAAGATAATTACTGCTTTGCTCAATAATCTTTCTGGATTCTCATAATTTGAGCCGCAGAGTGTTACAAGGCTTAGGTTTGGATGGGCGATTTGGTAACAATATTTTTCCAGCAGCCCAACGGACAAAGGTACACAATAATATACATGAACGAACCGGTCGGTCTTGGCCGCCTGCCTTTATTCCGAGAGCCCCGTCAACTGGGCTGACAGCACCGTTCATGATTTACCCATTAAGGGGGGCACGTTATCCACAACTTCCTTCAAAACGACTTCCCAACTTCTTTTTTTTTCTCGTAAGGCTTGGGTTGGGTGGTGGTTCTTTTCGAAATCTTTTACGGTGGCTCAACAGACTAAGACCTTAACAAGTGGGGTCATCGGCAGCACATGGATCGTTGGGCGCAAGTTCGAATCTGACGTCCACCATGAAAAAGTTTTGTAAAGATAATTACGTTGCTCAATACTCTTTCTGGATTCGCAGAATTGGAAGCGCAGAGTGTTGCAAGGCTTAGGTTTGGATGGGCGATTTAGTAACAACAATTTTCCAGCAGCCCAACGTACAAAACGTTTTCCTGTTTATCTCAAGCTTGTCCGTTCTCAGTGCTCGCTTTCTCTGAAGGTCCCGTGTATTGCTGCAAACGCCAGGTACGATGACCTGGCAATGAATAATATCTCAACGCAGTAAATAGGATTGTGGTATACGCAAGATCTCTGATAATACAATAAGGTGCGCGAAGCGCTCAGCGCGAAGCGCTCAGCGCGAGCCTTACTTTTCTAGGTTTTCAGGACGTGGTTTTCCGAGGAAAACAAAGCCTCTGCATAATGGCTTGGATACGAGGGTAGGGTGCCTTGCGTTGAGTTTCTCGGTGTGGGTGTGTTTGATTCAACATTTTTTCGGGCCACGTTTGACCACCGCGCTCAACGCACACGGCACCCATTCCATCCCCGGCGGGTTCTATGCACGCACACACACAAACGAAACCTTCTCGTGCTGGTGCTGTGGTAAGTTGTTCACAGTTGGTCGAGCCATAGGTGCGGCAACGTGTGTAGGCACATGTTTGTTCTGGGCCATGTTGAAAAAACACAGAACCAACAACCGTAAGATATTGTAACGGTTTTTGTTTTTGGAGTTTTCTACCTAACGAAACCCAGGTGCTTTTGCAGTTTTCTACCTGACGAAACCCAGCTGTACGAGTAGTCGTAGGCAGACTCTGCCTGTCCACAGCGAAGATCGTTCGAGCCATGTCCTCGAGAGATACTGCAGGTGGTGTTGTCAGGCCCACCCTCCTACTCATGAGTAGACGGAGAAGCAGGAGCAGATGTGCTGTAGTTGTTGTACAGCAGTAGTAGGTGGCACTGCTAGAAGCTCTGTTGGACACACGTCGGGTTGTACATTTTTCGTCTTCAAATTTTGAGTGCGGAACCAGGAAACACATGCACGAAGAGTTCACACAGAAGCCGAGCGTACAGCGACGCTGACCCTAGCCTCGGGTGTCTTACTGCTACTGCCGCTGCTGCTGTTTTGCTGCTGGAGAAGCTCTGCTGTGAATGTCGTACATCCGTTGTAGCGTGTGTCTTTCTGCTACTGCTGCTGACATTTTGCTGCTGGAGAAGCTCTGTTGCAGATGTCGTACATCAGTGGTAGCGATGGCACCTGCTACCTGCTACGAGAAGTTCTCTTTCTTGGATATCTCCTATGTCGGGAGCAGATTTTTCGTCTTCAAACTATGCCGAATTTCGAATTCGGAACCAACACAGGACAAAATCGAGTACGTGTGTGTACAAAGGGCTCAAGGGTTAGATTGACAAACCGAGCGTACAGCGACGCTGACACTGGCCTCATGGGCCCAACTGCTACTGCTGCCGCTGCCGCTGCTGATGTTTTGTTGCTGGAAAAATGGTGTTGCTGCCGTAGATGTCGTACATCAGTACAAGCAAATTATTATAGTGGGGGCACCTGCCACGAGAAAGAACAGAAGCTCTTTTGGTAGGACAAAACAATTCAGATGCAGATTTTTCGTCTTCAAATACAATAATATTATGTTGAATTTCAACCAGAAAACACTGTTGGAAAAAAACGTCAGGTGTGTGTTTGTTTGCTCTTGTTCTTTCCACCCGTCGATATCCAGCACAACCAGTTTTCGTGCCGGTTCGTGAATCCATTGGAGATACAATACGAACATAAGTTCTGTGGTCACAGCAGTGCAGATTTTTCGTCTTCAAACATTTTGCCGGATATGGAGGCGGAAACCAGGATACCCACGACAAAATCCAGCATTTGTTACACGCGTACTGCTGTGTTTTCATATATCAAGGGCAGAAGAGGCCGAGAATATTAATTTACGATATTGAGATTCACCAACGACGGCGTAGGCAGATGTTCGTTCGTGTTGGTTCAGCACAAAACAGAATAATCCGTATTCCCCCAGCGTGATGCATCGCCGATAATGACAACGCAGGTATTACTGAGGTCGCGCCTCATTACCACCAATTACTATCACAGTAGTACTCGTACACCAGGGTGTACACCAAGGATGTATACAGCTGTTTGTCGTGGTGTCCCCTATCCCCCTGGTAGGCGTTAGGCCTTTCGTCTTTCTATCGTATCGAATTCGTCTATCGATTTATCGAAATATTCTCCGAATGCCCGAAATATCGAAACATTCTCCGAATGCCCGAAATTTGTCGGTTCATTCAGTAGTTAGTTTTACTCGAACGATATATATCGAAAGTTTAGTGCGATATCTACCACTGGCGAAGATATTAAAGATCGAAAACGGAAAATCTATTACGGGGAACCATAGTAAATATGACAAAGTATTGTTGGTAAAAATATGTTTATATATAGGTTATTGTCTTTACCGTAGGTTCTATTTGCTATGCATAATGCCCCCCCGTAATAGAAAATATTGTGAGTAATACCAGTATTTTACTACAGCTCAGCTGTAAGTGGTTGGTTGCTCTGTCTCTCTGTTGTGAGTGGTGAGTGGAAGAAACCCTCGGCCAGTGGGAATCAGTGACGCAATTTCTGTACGACGTTCACTTTGGAATATTTCGTATAACATAGTAGGACTCAGTATGAAGTACACAAAATCGGCACGGACACTGGTTGTATAGGATGTCGACGGGTAGAAACAAGGAAACACACAGAGCAGTGTAAAAACCCTGACATGACTTGTTGATCGATCCCTAAAGGTATAAGCGCAGCTGGCACGGGAACGCGTGGCTGACTCCAGACATGACACGGAACTCCTCTTATATTACATCCTCGCTGTAGAGTTGACTCGCATCACATGCAGTAGAGGATTCGACCTGACGAGTGGCTTTGGTGGGCACACATTACCTCGATATCCCAATAACCTACTGCCGGAATCCCTTTCCAGCGTGGAACTCCCCAATCTACCATGGATCTCATATGTCGTGTTTCTCAGTACAATCAACATCCCCCCTACTCAATATACACGACCATACTCATATCCCCCCTGCTCCTGTGCATGAGAATTATTCCCCTCAGCTCTGTACATGAAAATGTACGACATCGCAGGGCATCTCAATAAAAACATCAACTCGAATCAAACTCACAAAGTCCAAAATCCAATCTGTAACTCAAAAATCAAATTCTTGAATCAACACTCAAACCCCCAAGTCAGTACTCAAATGCTCAAATCCCCAGCCTCTATGTTGCGAACACATAAAACTCTCGAAATCCAATGCCAGGTAAAACGGCATTCTTCTCGGATTCAGTCAGGTAAAACGACATTTTCCGCGAAATTGGTCAAAAGATTTTCAGTGGAATCTCGTCGACTTAGTACAGTGATCTCCGGGGCCCTCCCCTCGCCAAACGCTAGTGGTGTCTACGGGCACACTATCATAATCATTCGTATTGTCTCCAGCGCGCACGCTCGAAAATATCAACTTACGAATTCGGCGAGACTTCAACTCCCGACCCGCCCTAGGGATTTTTATAGCACTACCTGCTAGACCACTCAGTCAGTACTGACTTTGAACAAAAGCACAATTTTTCAAGAACCAAAAAAAATCAATATCTCAATTTCCGAAATACTACCCAAACCTTCCAAATCAGAAAGCATTTCCTATGGACCGCACACGCCCCCAGGCGCTTCATAGTCTCTCTTCAACCTTATCCAAAAAATCTCCCTCTATCTCATGAGGAATTAATGCAAATCACATAAAATATCACAGTAGTCCTACTCATCAAAAGAAAAATTAAGCCAAGAAAATAAATGCCAGAGATCGCAAGGAACCCCGTTCCGCCGGACAAGGGTCTCCCCTTGTCCCCTACTCCCGCCATAGATACACAGATCGCGACGGTAATGCGAGATAGCATACATTCCTTCACTTGAATTTTATTCGACGTGGGGACTACTCGAAAACACAAAAACTCTCGCGGACTCCAAATCGACCAGAAAAACAACTCCAAAATACAAGCAATGAAAATATTCATCCAGTTTCAAAGGCAACCACATTTCAGTAAGAATCACCCCGATGCCCCGAACACTACGGCTGTGGCCTCCGCCGCGGCTGCCTCTCCGTTCGGTCTCATGGCGTCACCGCAGCTCGCGTCATCCAGCTATTCTTCCTGGGTGAAATCAAACGTCGCCTCCGCAGCATTGACCCGGCATACAGAAGGGATGGGACGTGCATTCGAGCGATTAGGTCTGCACATGCACTGCTTGCAAACTCCTCTTTGGTACAGTTAAGTTCTCAAATGCTACTGCAAATAAACAGCTACTTGTCAACGAGAATACATGGTCCCACATCAAACCCATGTATTCCTCGACCACTATAGATGCTGCAGTACATACTTGACGAACATATACAGCAGTGCCAAGTAAACCGGTTTCGTCTCAGCTCACAGTACCATACTACTTCTGCTGCTGCTGTACTCGAATAGTATATTACTCCGTCCGCAAATAAATATCTTGCCTTTAGCACGTAACAAGTGGCGCGGGTCGTGCTACACACCAACCCAACAACTCAAAAACGAGATACCCGCATACAAAGATGTAAATATGTCAAACTGCCGCAAACATACGTGTTGCAGACTGTAGTTGGGCAAAACGGTTCATCACATACACCTCTTCCTGCTGTACTCGTGTCGATGCTCAACCAGAGCCCTCGACCAGTCAACCATAAGACAGACAGACGTCATAGTCCTACGGCAGTGCGTCTACAGAAAAACTTCAGTGAGGGAAGCTATACGTATACGTCTATTCATCTCATTTCATTTCCAGTATTCCCAAATAAATCTGAATCTCCAATGTTCGCAGATTCTCTCCTACTCTCAAATCGATACACAATCAAATTAGAAACGAAAATCACCATAGCAGTCAATCAACAAAGCCAAACGTGCCTGGTGCGGACGTGAGTCCTTGCCGGTGGCGCCTCGATTCCTTCTCTTTCCTCCTTTCTCTTGGGGCACCGCATCCCGAACAGATGATGATGCAGACTCCTCCCCCTGCGCCCATCTTCACTCTCCCTCGACTCCTTTCTCGGGGGCAACGTCCCCCTCATCAACCACCTGCGGGCGTGGTGCTTCAGCAGTCCAGGCGGATTCTGCCACAGAACGCTTTCAGAGCGTCACTCCCGCGGTCTCCACCTTCCCTCCCGGCTCCTGCCGGCCAAACTCCCTCTTTCATATAATAATATACGTTCTACATTTATGTCGCCAGCGCGCAGCGAACCCACAGGTTCAGGCAGATGCCTGGCTATCTCGGGGGTGTTGCAGCAGCGACGGTTACGCGGCGGTCGACACGACGGCGGCGGTAATGGTGCTTACTGCATGCGCTTCATCGTCGAAACAAAAGTGCAGCAATCCTCTGACTGCCGACGTTGCTGACGGTGCTGCTGGAGCTGCTGCTGTCCCTGCAACTACTACTGTCCAGCGCCTTCGCCACCAGTGCCAAGCAATTCTACCAGGTCCGGCTCAACCTTGCCCCGCTGGGATCGCTGCTGCTCTCCTGGTGTGACATCTCCTCACTCTTCTCACACACACGTCCTCTCCTCCAGGACCTCGATCTCATCTTCAAAATGCACACACGCTGGCTCTCTCACGAAGCACATCATCTAAAACGAATAGACATGCTGGAAGCAGGTTCCCGCCTCTTTGGGTTGGCCTGGGCTACGCTTGCCAATAGAAGATCACCGGTATCCCACTAATGTGTTGATTGATCCCTAAAGGTATAGGCGCAGCTGGCACGGGAACGCGTGGCTGACTCCAGACATGACAGGGAACTCCTCTTATATTCCATCCTCGCTGTAGAGTTGACTCGCCTCACATGCAGTAGAGGGTTCCACCTGACGAGTGGCATTGGTGGGCCCACATTACCCCGATATCCCAATACCCTACTGCCGGAATCCCTTTCCAGCGTGGAACTCCCCAATCTACCATGGATCTCATATGTCGTGTTTCTGAGTACAATCAACATGACCATTGAAAACAGCGCCTGCCCTGCCAGCGGGGGTAAAGTGACCTACTGTCGACTAGAGGTATCATTCACCTATACGCACGTATCATGCTCTATGGACCAAGATATTGCATGCCGGTTTGCTGAATCTCACTCTTTCACTAATACGACGTTATTTTATATATACCAGGTATTATTATATACCGACCGCTCTACTTTGCAAGACGAGGGTGAAGACTGACTGTGAAAATGTGTTTTTTTTTATTTTCTCCAGAACGTGACGTATGGCTCACTTAACTAAGTCTGTTGTCAATCAATAATAGATTCTCGTGTAGCCAACCGGGTGAGTTAGTATTATTAGGGACCAACTAAACATATCAGTAATCATGTCTTTTAAAATCATAATCACATCAACATGGCCGTGATATTTTTATTTTTGACAAAAAATCATGACCAATCAATCAACTTATACTGCTGTATACTCGTTGGTTTTAGTTGTTTTCTTCCATAAAATTGACTATTACAGAGGGCCTTTAGTAAATAGGGTGGGTGGGAACTAAAACTAGTCTCAGGGTGTGTCTTAACTCCCTCCAGAGAGCATTGGAACGAACCGGATGGAATATTATTTGCTGCATGAGTTGATGCTGATTGGTTGTGGGAAACGAATAGATTCAGTGCAGCCCGAGAAAAACTGTATATCTAGGAAGAGGAAGAAGTGTTGCACCCCTTTTTCTTGTTTGGGAGGACCGAACGGCCCGACCGAACGGGAACATATAGTATCCTTGACAAAAAATCATGACCAATCAATCAACTTATACTGCTGTATACTCGTTGGTTTTAGTTGTTTTCTTCCAAAAATTGACTATACAGAGGGCCTTTAGTAAATAGGGTGGGTGGGAACTAAAACTAGTCCTCAGGGTGTGTCTGTTAACTCCCTCCAGAGTACGGAGCATTGGAACGAACCGGATGGAATATTATTTGCTGCAACGTATTTTTTATGTATATATTGTAGATGGACACCACCGAAGATGGATACGGACACCAATCAATGTGCTCTGGCGTGTGCAAAATATACCGTTCGTGCTGATTCGGCTGGCGAGGCCCAGGATTCTGCATGGACCCAAACACGTTTTTTTAGACAGGCACGGAACGAATGACCACGAACAGCCTCGTTCCGTTCCGCTCGTTCCCATGCTCTCTAGGGGGGGTTAAGACACACCCTCACACCTTGGACCTGTAGCTCTGCCTCTGCTTCACTGCGCTGATACGTGTAGGTTGCGGCTACGTACCAGACAAGGTGTGTGTACCAAGGACTACGATACATGCTACCGTGAATCACCGCACTCACCTGATTGGCTTGAACTTCTTACGTACGTACAAAACTCACATTCTCTCATTCTTCCGACAGTATTCTGCTTTGCACTTTGCTTTCGAAGTTGTATTATATTAACGCGCAACCCCCCGTCCGGAAAGGGGTGTTGGAGAAGGGGTATCCACCCCGGGGCTGCCCCAACGGCAACCTCACGCTAACATCCGTATACTCGAGTCAACTCCCAACCCAACTGGCAACACAGAACTCTCGACGCCAGCCTCCATCACACATGGGAGTTGACCCTATTTACTGATGTACTCTTACGACCCCTTCCCCCTCCCACTTGCAATCTCATAAGGAACTCATGTGATAACACACTTCTCCAACACTTACTTCTGCCTAGTCACCTCTAAGAGTGAATTAAGTCGCCTCCACTCAGTGCCCTGGCCCGGCTGGATCCCACCGCTAATTCCTTCCTGGGCCTTAACGTCTGCTACGCAACTGGCATCCTTTCCGTGACTGCGAACATACGCCTTGTGCGCATCGGACGCCCATCGGCCCTCACGCTGCAACACCTTAGGTGGACCAACCCGCTCCCGCCCAGGTCCGGCGAGACCCCATTGTCACGACCCTCCTAGGCCACTCCGTTTGCTATCCAGATGGCGTCCTGCCCCGTGGCGAACACGTCCATCGACCGCCGGGCTGCAACACCTGTGGTACAGCTCCCCCTTTCGACGTGTTCGTTGCGCCTCCAATCCTCGGGAGTGCCGAGCGTACTCCTCCATGCGCACACTCCCGCCAACGCAACCACTCGTCGCTGGGTTATCGGCCGTTGAAGCGGAGTCCACATAGTGAATCCGCCGCTCCAGACGCAGCACGTAACGAGGGGTCCGGCGAGGAAAAACAAAGGTAGTAACAAGACATACACGCGAACGGGCGAAGGTGCGCAACGAACCCACACCCGAACACACGTAGAAACTGCCCCTTTCCCAAGCAGGTCACCTTTCAACTCACGAAACCACACCTCAACGCGGGCTGCACTGCGCTGCATATTGAACGGTTTCGCGATTGAGGTCAACATCAGTCAGTCGTACACTGACGGGATACACAACCCAACTCGCAGAACACAAGGGGAAAAAGTAACCAGGTGGAAAGAAGAAGAAGAAAAAACAACCTGGGAAACAAAATGCCCCAGAATGCTCGCGGATCAGGACAGAAAATCACTGACTGACTGAAAAAACACACCTTCCCCGCCTATGGACGGGTGCTGCGCACACGCACTGCAACAGCACACAAACCAACGTGTGGCTCATACTTCCCCAGATGAACGACACACGAACCAAGGGTGACGAAGTCAACAAGTTGCGACACTTGCTTCGCTGAAGCATCCGCAATCACTGCAACAGGACACTGCCCCCCCCTGTGGACGGGTGTTACGCATACGAAGAAACAACAAGATGCGACACATGCTTCGCTGAAGCAGAAGCACAAACGGCAACAGCACGCCGTCCCACCTTCTAGGCGGCTGTTACGCATACGAAGAAAGAGGTACCCATGAAATCCGCGACGGCGGAGATACGCGGTGTACCCACGGACACCACGAAACGCGTTGCGAAGAACGCCCCCCAGATGACCGGCACACGGACATGAGCGAGGAAGCCGACGAGTTGGGACGCCTGCGCGGCGCTGAACCAGATGCACACACTGCAACGGCACACAGTCCAACGTGTAACACATGCTTCCCCGGACGAACGGCAAACAAAACATGCACGAGGAAGCCGACGGGTTGCGACATCTGCAAATATCTGACATGCAGCGCTGAAGCACACCCACACACTGCAATAGCACCCGGTCCAACCTGTGGCAAACGCTTCCGCGAATGAACGCCGCATGAAACACGGGACGAGGACGCCAACAAACGCGACGCCTGCATCGCTGAAGCAGTCGCACACGCTGAGACAGCACACCGTCCCCCCTGTGGACGGGTGGTACGCAGACGAAGAAACGAGAACCGACACAATTCGCTTTGGCGGCGATACGCGGTGTGGCCGCGGAGGTCACCAAACATATCGCGAAAAACTTCCCCCGGATGAACAGCTAACGAAGCATGTACGAGGAAGACGACGAGTCGCGACACCTGTAGCGCTGGAGCAGATGCATATTCTGCAACAGCACACAGTCCAACTTGTGCCACATGCTTCCCCGAATGAACGGCACACGAAACATGGACGGGGGAGCCAAAGAGTGACACGTACTTCGCTGAAACAGACGTACGCACTATCATAGCACACGGTCCAACTTGTGGCACACGCTCCCCCGGATGAACGAGAAACGCACACGAACCATGGACGCATGGCGCTGGAGCAGATGCACATGCTGCATCAGCACACTGTCCAACTTGTGACACATGCTTCCCCGGATGAACTGCACACGAAACACGGACGGGTAGTCAAAGAGTGACACCTGCTTCGCTGAAACAGACGTACGCACTGCGATAGCACACGGTCCAACTTGTGGCACACGCTTCCCCGGATGAACGACAAACGCACACGAAACATGGACGCGTAGCGCTGGAGCAGATGCACATGCTGCATCATCACACTGTCCAACTTGTGACACATGCTTCCCCAGATGAACGGCCCATGGAACATGGACGGGGAGCCATAGAGTGACACCTGCTTAGCTGAAACAGACGTACGCACTGCAATAGCTCCACGAAACATGGGCGAGGAAGGCAACAAGATACGACACCTGCTTCGCTGAAGCAGGCGCACACACTGCGATAGCACACCGTCCCCCTGTCGACTGGTGATATGCACGAGAAAGCCGACGAGTCGCGACACCTGCAGTGCTGAAGCAGACGTACATGCTGCAACAGCACACAGTCCAACTTGTGGCACATGCTTCCCCGGATGAACGGCACACGAGACACGGACACGGGAGTCAAGGAGTTGCGACACCTGCTTCGCTGAAACAGACGCGCGCACTACAATAGCAGATGGTCTAACTTATGGCACACGCTCCCCGATTGAACCGCGCACGAAACATGGGCGAGGTAGTTAACAAGATGCAACCTGTTTCGCTGAAGCAGGCGCACACACTGCGACAGCACCCCCGACCCCCCTGTGGACGGGTGCAACGCAGACGAAGAAACGAGAACGGACGAAATCCGCTGCGGCGGCTATACGCGGTGTACCCACGGAGGTCACGAATTCGCTCGTGAAAACTTCTCCCGGATTAACAGCTAACGTAATATGCACGAGGAAGCCGACGCGATCCCTCCGATTCGCGACCAGCAACTTGTACCACCATAGGTAGTTAAGCTGCAGTGGAGCAACCGGTACCAGTTAGACCCCAATCCACGTCTTATTGTAGCGAAGGACAATACAATACCAGTTACCACCGCTACCAGCTACACAGCCTGTATGCTCTGATAATCTCATACCACCAAGAAACAATCAGAGCACCAATAGCTCAGAGTACGCTCTACCAGAATACTGCACAGGCCCCAGTTTCCGGAAACCGCTATCTCATACATTGGTAGTATACCCCGGTACGAGGATTTGACATATCGTACTTACAACCACTCCTGCACGAACACTGCTGTATACGCATGGTTGTACCAATCATACTCATTCAACATTTTCCCGAGTTTGGTACCACCGATAAAAGTCTCGCATGAGGTATGATATTTCGCATTAATATTGATAATAAAGTACGAGCAATTGAAAGAACGTACGACCACTGCTGCACGAACCCTGCTGCTGTATCCGCACTTCTGCTGAACGCGTCATATTTACTATTAATAATCGTGCCTTTCCTCGAGTTTGGTACCAAGTAAAAGTTCGAGAGTATGCATATTCGCGTCTGGTATAATATTCCCGCAAGCACACACTACCGGCCCATCACTACTGTACGCATGTGTCAGCTGTGAGTTCGACTGAGTAAATAATTGATGCTCAACTTTGCTAGCTGCGTAATACGCCTCGTCTATATTCGTAGTACGCATGTGTTTGCGAGTTGCAAACATAATGATACCACCGAGGGCGCAACATCCAGGGTAACGTCACACTGTGCTACATCAGTATACATCTCCTGCAACGTCTCACTGTGCTACGACATACCAGAGGTACCGATCTTGGCGATTCGCTCCTGTGCTGGCTCGTCCGGCCACGCTTGCCATGCCCTCCCACATAGTCCCCAAGGTCGTCCGTCCACACTCCCTGCTAGCACCTCTTGTACACTCACAAGACACCACGAACGAGTCTCTCCAAGGAAGGTCCCTCGATCAAGAAAATAAAAATAAAAAGGTGTCTGGCTGGCGAACAAAACCCTGCCTGCTCAGTGTTCTAACAGATCAGATCGAACGCTCAACACAGAGCCCTCTTCGAGCTGAAACTAGTCTCACACCTTGGACCTGTAGCTCTGCGTCTGCTTCACTGCGCTGATACGTGTAGGTTGCGGCTACGTACCAGACAAGGTGTGTGTACCAAGGGCTATGATTCATGCTACCGTGAATCACTGCAGTCATCTGATTGGCTTGAACTTCTTACGTACGTACAAAACTCACATTCTCTCATTCTTCCGAGAATATTCTGCCTACGGTAGACACAAAAACCTACCAGGTATATACTGCTGTGCTATTTTTACTTTACAGTATTTGGTCCTGTTGACTTCGGTCCCTCGTAATACTACACTTCGTGCTATACCGCCGCAGCACTGCTCTATAAGCGTCCGTCTGGATGGCAGGAACAGCGCAGGAAGCCCTGCTCGCAGTCGGGTAGAACCTGGATAGAAAGAACTGTTGTCATGGTACAGAAAACGGCGTTGTAGGTTTGTCCGGCTGTGCATATTATATAAGTTGCCGCGCGAGAAACTAAATATGCTCGACAACACCCCCGTCTATCTACTGGCGATGGTGGCTGCTGGCAAAGCTCATCCCGAAGATCACGGCCCAGCTCATGGGACGCCAGGAATAAAGCTGTTGCTCAATACAAGGTTCGTTGGTCTCCGTCCATGTGCTGCTCAATGCTCCACAAAGAGAATCACGTGCCTCGACAAACAGGACTTTTATCGTGTCCCTCCAACTTGTACATTACCAACATACCAACGACAGGCTTGCGTTAACTTGATACACTACCAATCAATGTGGTTACAGCAAAGTGCCACAGGTGGTTGTGTAATGCTCTCATGAAGGAATATTATGCTGCTGCTGTTTACCCCGATATACGATTACGTTTCGACCTTTACCACCAAGCCGGCCTGCAAGAACAGAGGTTCTGAAGCTGCTGACGAGGCCTGGGTCGCAAGATACTTTCGAGCCAGCTTTGCGACGTGAGGGTATAACAGCTCGTTCTGTCTCCTTCGAGCTCAGACACGTCGAGGCCAGCAGACACGAGCTTCTAGTCCTTGTTGATACAGTGCCCGGTCACGCCCTGCATGGTCAGCCCATTGCCCGACGTCTAGCCCATTGCCGCTGCCCTGCCCTTGCCGACGATACTCATGACAACCCAATTGCAGAAGGCACGGCTGCCGTGGGCTAACGTGGTCAGCGTGCGCGCGCTGGGTGTACCAAGGGTAGTTTTGTGTGTCGTGGCATGGGTTTTGTGTGGTGTGGTCGCAAACAACGTTTTCGCGGCATTTACACGACTTCCATTTCTAAAATAAATCAAATAATCATGATTAATCAATCAACCAGCACTGCTCCTGATTTATTCACGAGCACTGGATATTAATTTTAAAACAAAACCCAAAAAGACCCCCCAAAAAAAAAAAAAAAATCAATCCCATTTTTAAGCTGGTTCCCAAGTCTAGGGTTAGTGTGATGTGGGAGAGCAGTATGGACACAGGTGTCTGTCCTTGGTCAAACTCAGACCTAGTTCTTATTGGAGTTCTCTTATTTTATTGGTGCGAGGCTTGCTCAAAAGGGGCAAGTGACAAGAGTGAGGAGCGAGGGGGGGGGGGGGGGAGCGCATGCTTTTTGAATTCAGGAGTATCCTCTGGCTTCAACCGACCAAACTCTACTGGCAAGGGTGCATGCGTCACCCTCACTTCAATAGTCCAACGCCCCGCAATGGTGCATGCATTGCCCTGAACTCCAATAGTACAACACCCCGTAAGGGTACATGCGTTACTCTACACTTCAGTAGTACAACACGCCGTAAGGGTGCATGCGTCACTCTAAACTTCAGTAGTGTTGTCGTTTTTCTTCACATTAAACCGTTCTTTCTACGCGTCGACATCCAGCTAAACCAGTGTCCGTGCCGATTCTTCAATCCTAGAGTGATACAAGTTATGTGCTCACTAAGCTACGCCACAGAGATACTACGTTGCCACGTATGCAATGCAATGCCATGCCATCATACTGCGTACGACAGGCATGACATACAATTCTATGACCTAGAGAAACAAAAACGAAACAAAGAGACAAAGCAAAAACAAAAACAAAGGCAATTCGAAAGAGAAAAGAAACAAAAAAAAGAAACAATAATATACCTGGTATATGTATATACTTCAGTATAGCAACAAACCATCGTACCCCCCCGTAGGGGACGTGGCAGACACTTGAAAAGAACGAGTTGGAAAAAAGAGAAGAAGAAGAAAACACCACTAGTCGTCAACAGAGTAAGACTAAGAACCAAGGTAAAAATAACAGGCAAACCAAACAAAGCACAAGGCATGCTCCAGGTAGCGGCAGCGGTTTATGGTACGAGTAGCACAGCCAGGGTCTCCCTGCTGGCCCACCTGGTACCTTGCTACCCTGTCTGCCACCATCGTCCAGCGTTCGTCAACTATGCCCGGCCCCTCGGCGTCAGACAGTACGAAACAAGCAAAGCAGGCTCGTCATCCACCCACGCCACACGACTCCTTCAATAAGGCTTATCAATCGGAGAAAGGAAGAGAAATGAAAATCACATAAGGTCACCGCATAGAAGACAATAAAATGATATAAAAATCAACAAAAACAACAGGAAAACAAAGGAAGACCGCGTTCGAACCAGCTGCACCAGTTGGTGGTACGAGTAGTATAGGCATGTACTACTTCTTCGATTGCATTGTACCTGGCTACCCTATCTGCCATCTCCTTCCTACTTTCGTCCACTGCAGAGTCCATTCTACTCCACTTCCCCCCGCTCTGCGCATTCCCTTGGTCGGGCTTTCTGCTTCTCCTCTTGTTGCCCCTCCTCCCCCCATTCCCTTGGACACCACCCACGACGGATGCGCGGCGCTGCCTGCTCAGCTCAGCCTCAGCCTCGTGCCACCTCATCATGAACCGTTCGGCTGCTTGCAGGATCCCCCGGTTCCACTTCCCCGCCTTTTTGCAGCGGTGGGCCACAGTGCGGTCTCAACTCCAAACACCCAGGGAGCAAGTTCCGTTGACCCATTGGTGGCTCGGAACTCCCTAAGGTCTTCGACTACGGATCTATGCCAAGTCTTAACCTGTCCGCCAGGTCTCGGGGACTCCCCACCAGCAATCGTCCCGAACATCACCCGACTGGGTAATCGATCCTTGCTTTGCCGTGCCACCCCCCCCGCGAAGACGAGACGCCGTTTGTGGATGGCCGTTTCGATGCTCTCGCAACGTGTCATCTTGCAGGCCTTCGCGTACGAGAGGGTGGCATGGTCAGTACGAAGTCGGCGCTGGAAGGCAATGACTCGCAACAGGACTTGGTGGTGAGCCGTTCGAAGCTTGGCAACGTGTTCGCTCTGAGGGTTCACGTCACACACCCGTACAGCAGGGTCTCTATCACCTCGGCCTTCAGCTCTCGGACTTTCAGGCTAAGGGGGGTGGTCGTCCTATGATACAGCTCCGGGCCGAACCGTTTGAGGCATGCTCGCATGAGACGGATCCGTCGGTCGATTGGAGCGAGAGGTCAGCGTTTTCGTGGATAATGCCGCCTAGGTACAAGAACTGGGCCGTCTGCGTATACCTCTGGCCTGCTGCTTCGATAACGAGCGGTGGTGCGAGGGTTTTCTGGTCTGGCGTTTGTAGAAGCATAGTCTCTGTCTTCTTTTTCGACACCGTAAGGCCTGCTGCTTCGAAGACATTCACGATGACTGTCATCATTTTCGCGAGCCCTTCAGCCGACTTCGAGACAATCCCTGCGTCATCGGCGTACAACATGCCCCATACAGCCCTTCGCACGCACGCCAACGACTCCTGTACCTTCGTTCCGACTACTCCAGCATCACTGAATTGGACCAAATCCCTTACGATGGCTTCGTCATGGCTAAAGCGTACTAGTACGACGTGCAACGAAGCAGCGAAAAATACGTTGAACAGTGTTGGTTGATCCCTAAAGGTATAGGCGCAGCTGGCACGGGAACGCGTGGCTGACTCCAGACATGACACGGAACTCCTCTTATATTACATCCTCGCTGTAGAGTTGACTCGCCTCACATGCAGTAGAGGGTTCCACCTGACGAGTGGCTTTGGTGGGCACACATTACCCCGATATCCCAATACCCTACTGCCGGAATCCCTTTCTAGCGTGGAACTCCCCAATCTACCATGGATCTCATACGTCGTGTTTCTCAGTACAATCAACATCCCCCCTACTCAATATACACGACCATACTCGTATCTCCCCTTCTCCTGTGCATGAGAAATATTCCCCTCAGCTCTGTAAATGAAAATGTACGACATCGCAGGCCATCTCAACAAAAATATCAACTCGAATCAAACTAACAAAGTCCAAAATCCAACCTGTAACTCAAAAATCAAATTCTTGAATCAACACTCAAACCCTCAAATCGGTATTCAAATGCTCAAATCCCCAGCCTCTATGTTGCGAACACATAAAACTCTCGAAGTCCAATGCCAGGTAAAACGGCATTCTTCTCGGATTCAGTCAGCAAAACGGCATTTTCCGCAGAATTGGTCAAAAGATTTTCAGTGGAATCTCGTCGACTTAGTACAGTGATCTCCGGGGCCCTCCCCTCGCCAAACGCTACTGGTTTCTACGGGCACACTATCATAATCATTCGTATTGTCTCCAGCGCGCACGCTCGAAAATATCAACTTACGAACGAGACTTCAACTCCCGACCCGCCCTAGGGAATTTTATAGCACTACCTGCTAGACCACTCAGTCAGTACTGACTTTGAACAAAAGCACAATTTTTCAAGAATCAAAAAAAATCAATATCTCAATTTCCGAAATACTACCCAAACCTTCCAAAGCAGAAAACATTTCCTATGGACCGCACACGCCCCCAGGCGCTTCATAGTCTCTACTCAACCTTATCAAAAAAATGACCCTCTATTTCATGAGGAATTAATGCAAATCACATAAAATATCACAGTAGTCATACTTATCAAAAAAGAAACTAAGCCAAGAAAATAAATGCCAGAGATCGCAAGGAACCCCGTTCCACCGGACAAGGGCCTCCATTTGTCCCCTACTCCCGCCATAGATACACAGATCGCGACGGTAATGCGAGATAGCATACATTCCTTCACTTGAACTTTATTCGACGCGGGGACTACTCGAAAACACCAAAAACTCTCGCCGACTCCAAATCGACCAGAAAAACAACTCCAAAATACAAGCAATGAAAATATTCATCCAGTTTCAAAGGCAACCACATTTCAGTAAGAATCACCCCGATGCCCCGAACACTACTGCTGTTGCCTCCGCCGCGGCTGCCTCTCCGTTCGGTCTCATGGCGTCACCGCAGCTCGCGTCATCCAGCTATTCCTCCTGGGTGAAATCAAACGTCGCCTCCGCAGCATTGACCCGGCATACAGAAGGGATGGGACGTGCATTCGAGCGATTAGGTCTGCACATGCACTGCTTGCAAACTCCTCTTTGGTATAGTTAAGTTCTCAAATGCTACTGCAAATAAACAGCTACTTGTCAACGAGAATATATGGTCCCATGTATTCTTCGACCACTATATATGCTGCAGTACATACTTGATGAACATATACAGCAGTGCCAAGTAAACCGTTTTCGTCTCAGCTCACATTACCATACTACTTCTGCTGCTGCTGTACTCGAATAGTATATTACTCCGTCCGCAAATAAATATCTTGCCTTTAGCACGTAACAAGTGGCGCGGGTCGTGCTACAGCAGTACACACCAACCCAACAACTCAAAAACGAGATACCCGCATACAAATATGTAAATATGTCAAACTGCCGCAAACAGACGTGTTTCTGTAGTTGTATAGCCGGCGTCCCCGGTGGCTTGGTAGGTGGTCCGCGTGCCTGTCAAGATCAATTTCGTGGGTTCAAGTCCCACCGGGTGCATGCTCATAGGGACTTTTTCTTGCATAAAAAATTGATGAGCGCAAAACGCGAAAGCGTGAGTTGGCTACATTTGATGAAAATCGACGAGCAGTGGGCATGCTGAACTGCTGTACTCGAATAGTATATTACTCCGTCCGCAAATAAATATCTTGCCTTTAGCACGTAACAAGTGGCGCGGGTCGTGCTACAGTACACACCAACCCAACAACTCAAACACGAGATACCCGCATACAAAGATGTAAATATGTCAAACTGCCGCAAACAGACGTGTTTCTGTAGTTGTATAGCCGGCGTCCCCGGTGGCTTGGTAGGTGGTCCGCGTGCCTGTCAAGATCAATTTCGTGGGTTCAAGTCCCACCGAGTGCATGCTCATAGGGACTTTTTCTTGCATAAAAAATTGATGAGCGCAAAACGCGAAAGCGTGAGTTGGCTACATTCGATGAAAATCGACGAGCAGTGGGCATGCTGAACCCTATGCGCGACAAAAAAATAAAAGCACGTACCGGGGAGGAGAAGGGACGACACCTGTGACCACGGCTTGTCCAGAAGGTCGTCGAGGGTAAAACCTCCTACGAGTGGGCTGGGAAGTAAAAGTGATGGATAAAAAAAAAAGAAGTTGGGCACAACGGTTCATCACATACACCTCTTCCTGCTGTACTCGTGTCGATGCTCAACCAGAGCCCTCGACCAGTCAACCATAAGACAGACATACGTCATAGTCCTACAGCAGTGCGTCTACAGAAAAACTTCAGTGAGGGAAGCTATACGTATACGTCTGTTCATCTCATTTCATTTCCAGTATTCCCAAATTAATCTGAATCTCCAATGTTCGCAGATTCTCTCCTACTCTCAAATCGATACACAATCAAATTAGAAACGAAAATCACCATAGCAGTCAATCAACAAAGCCAAACGTGCCTGGTGCGGACGTGAGTCCTTGCCGGTGGCGCCTCGATTCCTGTCTTTCCTCCTTTCTCTTGGGGCACCGCATCCCGAACAGATGACGATGCAGACTCTTCCCCCTGCGCCCATCTTCACTCTCCCTCGACTCCTTCCTCGGGGGCAACGTCCCCCCCATCAACCACCTGCGGACGTGGTGCTTCAGCAGTCCAGGCGGATTCTGCCAGAACGCTTTCACAGCGTCACTCCCGCGGTCTCCACCTTCCCTCCCGGCTCCTGCCGGCCAAACTCCCTCTTTCATACAATAATATACGTTCTACATTTATGTCGCCAGCGCGCAGCGAACCCACAGGTTCAGGCAGATGCCTGGCTATCCCGGGGTGTTGCAGCAGCGACGGTTACGCTGCGGTCGACACGACGGCGGCGGTAATGGTGCTTACTGCATGCACTTCATCGTCGCAACAAAAGTGCAGCAATCCTCTGACTGCCGACGTTGCTGACGGTGCTGCTGCTGTCCCTGCAACTACTACTCTCCAGCGCCTTCGCCACCAGTGCCAAGCGATTCTACCAGGTCCGGCTCAAACTTGGCCCCGCTGGGATCGCTGCTGCTCTCCTGGTGCGGCATCTCCTCACTTCTTCTCACACACACGTCCTCTCCTCCAGGACCTCGATCACATCTTCAAAATACACACACGCTGGCTCCCTCACGAAGCACATCACCTCAAAAGAATGTTGGCAGCAGGTTCCCGCCTCTTTGGGTTGGCCTGGGCTACGCTTGCCTATAGAAGATCACCGGTATCCCACTAGTGTGTTGATTGATCCCTAAATGTATAGGCGCAGCTGGCACGGGAACGCGTGGCTGACTCCAGACATGACACGGAACTCCTCTTATATTACATCCTCGCTGTAGAGTTGACTCGCCTCACATGCAGTAGAGGGTTCCACCTGACGAGTGGCATTGGTGGGCACACATTACCCCGATATCCCAATACGCCGGAATCCCTTTCCAGCGTGGAACTCCCCAATACCATGGATCTCATATGTCGTGTCTTCTGTCGACAGAGTCGTATCTACAGATATCTCGTTCCAAATGGTTAACGGGGTACGACCCGACTGGAACAATAATATTTAATTACCCCTACTGATGGTTGGTCTATTGACTACAAACCAAGGTACTCTATCACAATATAATTTAGCGCGTGCGTTCTGACGGGGGACTATTCTGATAGTAAATAGGATCGAATATTATTGCTGAACATTTGGGAATCTATAGGATTTGGTCTGTACCGTAGATCTTATTTATTAATAGCAAGGTTCCCCCCATTAGTGCGTTGTTAAATACTTGTTATTTTAATAGTCATCTCCAAGTGTTGTTCGAAGCACGCACCTGCAGTATTCGTGTGCATTTAGCACTCTCAGACGTCGTACTACACAAAGTGTAAAAAAGTACATTAATTTGTACCTCAAACCTAAGGAGGTACTATTATATCATTAAACCCTTTTTCAAGGAGACCCGCGGCAACACCGCCACTGCTACTACTACTGCTGTGTCCACCAATGATTGAGACGACGCCTCTTCGGGCCATGGCTGCACTCCTACTACTCTTCGTGTCAACTGGGCTTCTAGACGCCTCTTCGGGTTCATCTTCGACTGAGCGGGACAAGGTGATCACTGGCCCTCCGAGCTTCGATATTCCTCTTTTCTTTTGGTTGTATTAATAGTAGGTATAAGCGAGCGCGTTCTATGGAAAGTATTTCACTTCCATCTTGGGGGGGAAATATTTCGTTTTTCAAAACTAAAGATGTCCACACCACCACCTTTGAACAACGAGAACACAAGACCCTATCGAAATAGGTGAAGACGTTATGCAAGGCTTGTCAGGGTTTGAGACATTGGAGAGAGGACTACTTCGAGTTCGGCCGGGAGACATGGGATACCGGAAGAGACAGGGGAGCACGCGGATTCGAATCCCACTCTTTCACACGTTCTAACGCAAACACTAATATATGCATATATAAGGGCTATTTATAGAGTTTCCTTGAAGCAGTACGAGTCGTATGTTCGAGTATATGCTTCGATCATTGCACCCGTAGTACCGCCGTACCAGTATGATTTAGTCAAGCTCGAATATACTTGGTTTTAGAGTGCATCTAGCCCTCCAGAATGGGTATTAATAAATAGTGTAACCTGCGATCGATGTGTTTTTCGTGTTTCGGCCGACGGGACGCCAAAATAGTGAAAAACCTTCAACAACACGTAGATAGTACGTAGTTGGTTGAACGTGGAATAGAGGCCATTCTTATCGCAGAGCATTTCCCCCATAATTTCAATGCTTTTTCGCTCAATTTTTTAGGTTGCAATGTTCCCTGATTTTGTGGCATATATTTGGAAAAGAGAATAAACCTGATTTTTTTCGTTGGAAAACCCCACGAGTAGTGACAGAACGCATCCGTATCGTGATGCGCCTCCGTATCGTTATGCAAATCTCCAATTATTTCCAAACTTTGGAAATTCTGGGAAAATAGCTGTCCGCTAAGAAATAGGGAGGAGGGAACTTAAAAATGTAGTGCACAGAAAATTCGCGTCGTAGATGGGAAGGGAAGAAAATAGAACAGCTACTGCTACTGCTGTATCAATATCGCAAATAGTGATCATGAATGTTCCTGCACGTTTTGGTGCACTTGTATTGAGAGCCCATCTTGACGGGGAACGATAAGTTTCAATATATTTTCGCAAAGTAATTTTCAATTTCAACGAATATTAGTTCGGTTTCGCAAAAAAACGTGTTTGTGTCCTATTCGGGAGCGACGTAATAATTGTCCAACTGAAAGAAGTCGGAATAACGTTGAAAACCGCACCGCGTCACACAACGACCAGACGAGAGCGACGAGCGTAGACGAGAGCGAAGGCTTGCGTTGTCGCGTTGTCGCGCACGCGCCACCAACCTCTTTTTCGTTTTGGTGGCGCAGGATAGGACGCTATCACTCTCGAAGTGTCTTCGGCGGGCGGAGTAAGCAAGTACTCAAGCGCTACGTACACAACAGCACCGATGATGCGGCTATCGAAGTCTCGAGCGTACCCTCTGTTTATGTGCTGGTCTGCTCGGTTTTCGTGATGGTTGGCCGATCGAGCAGGCCGAAAAAAAAAATGCTTGCCGCCGCCCGGATTCATTTTAGGGCGCCGCCGCCGGGGTACGATGTCCAGTCTGTGGGCGTGGGCGCGGCCATTGCTCCGGTCGTCTCTCGTTGAGGTTCGTATTTCATCGCCTCGATCGTGGTCACCGAATCAACCAAGTATCACCCCAGGGTGTTGACCCACAGTGAACATGCTACATCAAGGCTGATCAACTGCCAACTTCCAATCGAAACTGACAATCACACGAAAAAGTCCCCCAAAAGACTTTTCAATCAAATTGAAGTTCTTTAATTTGGATTGACAATGCTGGTTTGGTGATTCACTGCTGTTGGGTAAATCAGATGCAAATAAAATTAGACAAAAAAATTACATTGAAAAAAAAAAGTTCTCGATAGGATGGGCCCCAATTGGCAAGGCTTATCACGGTTTCGGCGGGACGGTAATGGCGGTAACGGCGGGACGGGACGGGACGGTAAAACCGCCGTCAAAATGGTCCCGCCGTCCCGTCCCGTCCCGCCGACATAATCCCTGACCGTCGTCACTTGCCGTCCCGTCCCGCCTATAAAATATCTCCCGTTGGAAATTACCGTGCCGTCCCGCCGTGGCACCGAACATTTACCGTCCCGTCCCGCCGATAAAATCTCCCCCGTAGGAAATTGTCGTTCCGTCCCGTCGTGACACCGCCTCCGGCGGACATAATTTGTCTCTTCCCCTACAAGAAACGTACAGTACGTGGTCGTCTGTTCTCATCCATTTCCACCACAAATTACGAAATTAATAATGAAATTTCGAGTTGTTCGATCGTAATTCCTACCAGGTATATAAATACATGGGTTGTCAAAAAATTGTGCACAACTCCCGTCTATAAATGAAATACGTATCATACAATAGTAGTGGGCAGCTTGCAAAATTGGGTATCGACTATTCCATTATTAACCAGTCGAACTCACAGATGACGTTATTCGTCGTCTTCATCTTACATAATACCTGCAGTAGCATGAAATTGCTGTGCACCACATTCACTATGTTTCATTGTTTTTATGTGTTGTTTTTGCTGTTGTTGATGTTGTTTTCTTCACATTAAACCGTTCTTTCTACCTTCCGACATCCAGCACAACCAGTGTCCGTGCCGATTGTTCAATCCTAGAGAGATCCCAGTACAAGTTATTATGCGGTCATAAAGCTACGCCACTACGTTGCCACGTATGCAATGCGATGCCATGTCATCATACGGCGTACGACAGGCACGACATGCACATTCCATGACCTAGAGAAACGAAACGAAACAAAGAGAAAAAGAAAAAAAACCGAAACAAAGACAATTCGAAAGAGAAAAAGAAACAAGAAAAAAGAAACAAATGTATACATACCTGGTATATGAATATAGCAACAAATAATCGTACCCCCCCCGCAGGGGATTTGGCAGACACTTGAAAAGGAGCTAACAATAGAAAAACAAAGGAAAAAGAAGAAAACACCATTATTAATAGTCGTCAACAGACTAAGAACCAAGGCAAAAATAACAGGCAAACCAAACAAAGCACAAGGCATGGCTTAGGTAGCGGCAGCAGTTTATGGTACGAGTAGCACAGCCAGGGTCTCCCTGCTGGCCCGCCTGGTACCTTGCTACCCTGTCTGCCACCATCGTCCAGCGTTCGTCAACTATGCCCGGCCCCTCGGCGTCAGACAATACGAAACAAGCAAAGCAGGCTCGTCATCCACCCACGCCACACGACTCCTTCAATAAGGCTTATCAATCGGAGAAAGGAAGAGAAATAAAATATATTGAAAATCACATAGGGTCAGCGCAAAGAAAAAAATAAAATGAAACAAAAATAAACAAAATCAACAGGAAGACAAAGAAAGGAAGACCACGTTCGAACCAGCTGCACCAGTTGGTGGTACGAGTAGTATAGGCATGTTCTACGTCTTGGTCTGCCCGGTACCTGGCTACCCTCTCTGCCATCTCAATCCTACTTTCGTCCACTGCAGTTTCTCTTTTACTCCTCTTCCCCCCCCTCTCCGCATTCCCTTGGTCGGGTTTCTGCTTCTCCTCTTGTTGCCCCTCCTCCCCCCATTCCCTTGGACACCACCCACCGCGGATGCGCGGCGCTGCCTGCTCAGCTCAGCCTCAGCCTCGTGCCACCTCACCATGAACCGTTCGGCTGCTTCTAGGATCCCACGGTACCACTTCCCCGCCGTTTTTGCAGCAGTGGGCCACAGTGCGGTCTCAACTCCAAACACCGAGGGAGCAAGATCCGTTGACCCTTCGGTGGCTGGGAACTCCCTAAGGTGTTCGGCTATGCATCTATGCCAAGCCTTAACCTGTCCGCCAGGTCTCGGGTTCTCCCCACCAGCAATCGTCCCGAACACTACCCGACTGGGTAATCGATCCTTGCTTTGCCGTGCCACCCCCCCCGCGAAGAAGAGACGCCGTTTGCGGATGGTCGTTTCGATGCTCTCGCAACGTGTCATCTTGCAGGCCTTCGCGTACGAGAGGGTGGCATGGTCAGTACGAAGTCGGCGCTGGACGCGAATGACTCGCAACAGGACTTGGTGATGAGCCGTTCGAAGCTTGGCAACGTGTTCCGCTCTGAGGCTCCACGTCACACACTCGTACAGCAGGGTCTCAATCACCTCGGCCTTCAGCAATCGGACTTTCAGGCTAAGGGGGGCGGTCGTCCGATATTACAGCTCCGGGCCGAACCGTTTGAGGCATGCTCGCATGAGACAGATCCGTCGGTCGAGTTGGAGCGAGAGGTCAGCGTTTTCGTGGATAATGCGCCTAGGTACAAGAACTGGGCCGTCTGCTTATACCTCTGGCCAGCTGCGTCGACAACGAGCGGTGGTGCGAGGGTTTTCTGGTCTGGCGTTTGTAGGAGCATAGTCTCTGTCTTCTTTTCCGACACCGTAAGGCCTGCTGCTTCGAAGACAGTCACGATGACTGTCATCATTTTCGCGAGCCCTTCAGCCAACTTCGAGACAATCCCTGCGTCATCGGCGTACAACATGACCCATACAGCCCTTCGCACGCACGCCAACGGCTCCTGCTCCTACGTTCCGACTACTCCAGCATCACTGAGTTATATACTTTCAAATGAAGGTAAGTACAAATATTACCATCTACGAAAAATAATATAATTTTTTTACCAAGTAGTAGTAAGTGTATACCTACCTGGTGTTGTTGTTTATTTTTTTCTTTTTTTTAAAGAAATCTTCATAATTCATATTTCCACTCGCAACTGAAAGCAGAGTATCATAACACAACACCTGCCACAGGCTCGCCACCACACACAAACATCACAGAGACCACTCAACTCACGGTCACACCAGTGCTGGTGGTGTGGACCAAAAAAACGCCAGGAGACATGTCATCAAGCGGGACGCAAAACGTGCGCTGTCAAGGATGTAGGGCCGAGTGTTACACATTATAACCTAGTAGTTTGGTGTCAGTCACAGCATGTCAATGCGAAGTTGCTGTCTGTCAAGGGGTGAAAGTGCTGTCTCCTAACATATTTGATGTGACCGGCACGGACGCCATGGATGCCTCTTTTGTACCCTCTGTCTCCCCGCCCTTGTCTCCCCACCCGCTCTCCATGGTCCACTCCTCTTTTCCAGCTCTCACTTTTTCGACTCTGCTACGTCCACACCTCTTTTTTTTTCCAATAGCCGTCTTCCCCTGTTGCGATTTCCGGGATACGATTGGCCATCCACTCATTGTGTGTTCGACGACCGAATTATTCGCGTTTCTCACAAGATTCCGTGTCATACAAAACCCCCCGAAGTATCGAGAGATCTCTCACGTTGCTCAGGGGACCCCGCCGGTTGTTCGTCCCTTCCTCCTTGCGCTCCGCGCGCTCTGTGGGTGGGCCTGCGGGTTTACTATATGTATCGTGGCTTCGTTCTCCTAAACCTAAAGCATGAATCTCCTGTTTACCTCCATTTACCACCTCCTGTTCGAACAAGCGTTTTCTTGAGCCACCTTGCTTATATCCGTGACCCGTGGTATAGCGCTCTCACTCAATGTTTTCCCGGGGTCTTCTCCTCGATAAGGTCCCCTGTTGTCCTCCGAGTTGCCTCGGCGGCCACACCCCTCTTCGGACACGCCTGCAGTTCCGCCCACTCGTCTGCCTTTCGCCTTCCTGATTTCGGCCCGCTTGGCGAACTCTTTGTTTCTCGCTTGCACCTCTTCCAACAGTTCCGTTGTCGACCTTCTCATCTTCCCGCTGCTTCACGTTTCTCGCTCCTTTGATATGACGCGTCTTTATACTCGTCGGTGGTTCTTTGGCTATGTTTGCGATCGAAGACCCATATGCCGGATATCCTCTCCCCTAATCTCTGGGCCGTCGATTTTCTCACGCGCTGCTGTTGTTGCTGATGCTGTTGTTGCTCCTGCTGTGGCTGCTGCCACTTTGCCACCGCTGTTCAAATACCTCTGCGTGTGCCTTTCCCGAACATACGTGGAGCAGTAGTCCTCCCGTGACATCCCAATACGAAGTATGTCTCCGCTGGAACCCCCCCTCCCCCCACCTGCCCCGATTGTTATATTTTTCTCTCCCGTTCGCCACACCTCAGACTGTTGAGACATTCGCCCAGATTATACCGTCCATTGAACCGTTTGTTCTACCCGTTGACGTCTAGCACAACCAACGTGTGTGCCGACTCTTGAACCAAAGAGAATACGAGGTCAGTCGTAAAAACAACTACGACAGATATGTAGCATTGGTACTCAATGAGCAGAGTGGACAATGCAATACGATGTCATGCCAGTGTCCTGATTACGATACTGACGGCATACATATTACACAAAACACCAATATATCGAGGGCATTCACGGAAATACTCCCGAGGTCAAAATAAGTGGACTATGTAAACCATACAAGTGTTATGAACGAGGAAAATGCAATGGCAACACGAGCAACACCAAATCACGGCAATTCGAGTGCAGGTGTTTTGGTTCGTTATTTTCGAAGTAAGGACCGCGATAAGGTCATGTCATTTATGTTTACGATCTTGGCACGCGTCGGCCCCGACGCGGCGCGGCATGACGCGGAGTGGGGTGCTAACCGTGTCCCCCACTCTCTACCTACAAAAATTGCACACGACTGACGGACACATGTTCAACAAACACAAATACGAAACCATGGTATTGGTATAACACGTTATGCCCTGTTTTTCTTGTGTCGTGTGCATTGGCCTTGCCGTGAGTTTTTTAAATTCCGGTGGCAAACAAAACGATGCACACAACGAAAAAACGAAAACTATTTCAATCGACATTGGATAACGCCTTGCAATCGAAAACATGGAACATTTTTCCTCCAGTCAATTAGCATGTACTTGTTGTCTGATTGCTATATGTATTGTGTTCTTCACAATAGATATATATGTGGTTTTATGTTTTTAATATACCGATCGTTCTACCCGCTGACACACAGAACAACGAGTTTCGGTGTCTATTCCTCAATCCTAGAGAGATAAACGTTCTCTGGTCACAACCTACGTCACCTATTTACTACATTGTGTACCAGGAAACAGAGAGTAGACAATGCAATGCGATTGCTTTGTTTGCTTCGTATTGTCTGACGCATCCTTTCCGGGGGTGGGGCGGAGACGGTAGGAAGGATGCGTCAGGAAGGGTAGGAAGGGTAGGAAGGGTAGGAAGTACCAGACCACCTAGTACAGAGAATCTGGCAGTGCTACTCGTATCACACACTGTTGCGGCTACCTGTAGGGTGTTTTGTTCTTTGGATCCCCTGTTCTTTTCCTTTGTTCTCGGTCTTGCTACTTTTGTATGTAGTATGTATAATGGTGCCGTTTCCTTATTTACTCGTTTTTTTTTAAGTGTCTGCCACATAGCTTGAGGTATGCACGACATAATTTTTTTTGAGATATCTTTTGCTTTGTTCTCTTCGATTTGTTTTATTATATTTTTTATTTTTTATTTTTCGAATGATATCTTGAACGGATAGAATCTGTATGTCGTGCCTGTAGTATTTACTATGATGGCATGCCGTTGCGTTGTTTACTCTGCCCATTTCAAAACAACGTAGTATCTCTGTGGCGCAGTTTTGTGACCACATAACTTGTAGCTCTTTATGATTGAAGAACCGGCACGAACACTGGTTGTGCCGGATGTCAACGGGGAGAAAGAACGGCATCATTTGAAGAACTCACACATATCAATTTACTGGATACGGCAGGCACGACTTAAACATTCTATGGAAAAAAGAAAACAATTTAAAAACAAAAAATCTACAAACAACGAAGAAAATATGTTGGAAGAGAAAACAGAAAAAAGACAACAAAACTGTCGCGCCCTTCCGTAAGAAATGTGGCTGACAATTGAAAAGACATAAAGCGAGGTAAGGAAACAACACCAATACGACATATTAACAGAGTGAGACTGTACGCGAGGGAATATACAGGCAAACGAAAACGCAAAGCACCCTCCAGGTAGCCGCAGCATTTTGTGGTACGAGTAGCATAGTCAGGTTCTTCCTGCTAGACTGCCTGGTGCCTTGCTACCCTGTCTGCCGTCTCAGTGTCGAGTTCGTCCACTATGCCCCACTCCCGGAAAAATCCGTCAGAGAGTACGAAACAGCCGAAGCAGGCTCGTCATCCACCCACCCACGCCACAAGAATCTTGTGACGAGGACGAAAGTAAATATAAGAGTAATGTTCCGCAAATCACGGAGGATCAAGCGCAAACAGAAAAATATAACTGTACGTAATGTGAGCCGTTCGGGTCTCTCTGTGAAAAAAAAACAAAATATTTCAACTGTGACTAAAGCTTTTTGTCGCAGCCCACGACCGAGACCTTGACCCATTTTTCCCGTAATGCAATATACACCACCGTTGATGCATCTGTATTGTGTACATCACAGATCAAGTACATAAGTCCGTACATACATCGCAGGCGCTCTTTCGCGGCATAAGCCTACGGGGGTCCTGAACACTGACTAAAGTATATGTCGGCAGTGGATAGGGCAATCCTCGTTGTCTTGGGGCCGAAACGGCCTGGTCATCAAAGAGTCTGTTGTTGGTGAAACGCAGTATTACTAAAACAACTATTGCCTACTGTACGGCCGATTCAGGCATCTGTCACGCTCCTAAGGCCACTATCTGTTTTATGCAAAGAGGAGGCACAGGGAAACGAGAGAGTGCGAACGTAGCGAGAGTTTCCCCTCCGTCCGTACAAACTGCGGTCCTGCGTGCCTCGGGCGGCTGTGATATGCGCAGAATGTTAGAGGAAAGCTTGGGCAGAGGGTAGCGATATCATTAGGAATATACTTTCTTCGTTTGTCCGTATGTGCAGTGACCTCTGTGCCTCACCCGCACGACGACAGATCCGTCGATTTCGACAAAGACGGTGTCTATGGAGCCCTTCCATTTGCACCTCTGTTCTTGTCTGCTTTGCGTCTAAATTCGTGTCGAGTTCGTCGAGCTTGGTCGTGCTGGTTCTTAACGGAGTGCCCTTTTTCCATAATTCACATATTCTTTTAGAGCACTTTCTTATTTTTCCAGAATTTTCTTAATTTGTTACCAAATATGTGAAACACTTGTACTAGTTTTCTCCTAATTTTTTAGATTCTGAAGATGTTTACATGTTGTGGGAGAACGCCTCCGTAGCGTAATGCTTATTGCCATTTATTTCCTACCAATCTTGGGAAAATCTGGACAGAAGAATTGGGTGCTCAAAATGGACAGGGTTGGTTTAACCTGTCACTAGAAATCGAAGCGTTTACCAGACGTACAAGGTATCAGAGAAAAGAGCTTGTACAGGACGGACAACGGAGCACAGCCGAAGATCTGCAGCAACAATAATCTTCCAAAACCAAGATGAGAGTTTTTCCTGTCGCGTCAAATTGACCTGAAAGAACAAGGAGTAGATCATTCACGGCCGTGGAGGTGGTGCCGCCGCTCCTGCGTTCGTCACCTTCAGGCCGAAGAAGCCCGCCGGTACAAGGACGCAATGTATGTGGGTTTTACATTTATGTCTTGGATGCAAGTCAGGGAAGGGGGGACCCTACATATACCCACGTATGTTGGCGGTCATAAGGGATGGTATTCACATCATCAGCTACGTCGATATTAACACGCATTGGTATGATAGATATAAACGCCTGTTCGTACTTGAAGTAGTAGGTATAGCCTATTGCTGCTGTGTATCCCTGCTGTTACAAGAAATACCAGAGTAACACATGCGTAAATGGGCGGTTGTGTTGTCGTTCGTTACTACCTGGTCAACTTACGCAAAACATCAACCGCAGTCGGGTGAACGGCACGGGACTGGACCGTGGTTGAAACAATTTCAACAAGCACTGTGATGGACCAAAGACTGAAAATGATTTTGTTCGGTCGGTTTGAAAGGTTGTTCCTGACGGACACCCGGCATCTCGTCTGATCCGATATGTTGATGGACAAGACATTGAAGCCCACCGACGTTTTAGATATTTTCGCGATTTCCTTGTTTTTTTCGAGTTTTTCTGTCTCTATTCGCTTGAAACAAAATGACCGAAACAGACCGATATTTCATTGAAAACACAAAATACACGAGAGCCATTTCCGTTTCGGTTCACAACACGTATTTTCGTCTTGTACGGCATTATTCTGCAGCATACGAGGGAGGATCCGCGAATGCAGGCTGATGCCCCCTTGTGAATTTTTTTTTTTTTTTTTTTTTTCATAACTTTTACTTTCCAGCCCACTCGTAGGAGGTTTTACCCTCGACGATCTTCTGGACAAGCCGTGGTCACAGGTGTCGTCCCTTCTCCCCCCCGGTACGCACCTTTATTATTTGTCGCGCATAGGGTTCAGCATTCTCACTCCTGGTCGATTTTCATCGAATGTTGCCAACTCACGCTTTCGCGCTTTCCGCTTATCAATTCGTTATTCAAGAAAAAGTCCCTATGAGCATGCACTCGGTGAGACTTGAACCCACGAAATTGATCTTGACAGGCACGCGGACCACCTATCAAGCCACCGGGGACGACTCTGGGCATGCCCGTAATTGTCGACGATGTCAAGATATTCAAACAGAGCCAATCAACGCGACGATACGGACTGGCAAGGAAGGCATATAACTATGTTGTTGGGTCAAGGGTAAAATACCATAAACCAAAAAGTCACAACAAACCACACTTCGTGTCAAAATGAAGTCAACAAAAGCCAGACTTCGAACGTATACGCGTTTTGAAGAGATGTTCATTGTGTGCAGGAAATAGATAGATTTCATTATATTGAGTGGAGATTAGTTTAAATTACAGTCCGTATTAGGCAACGTCCATGGTCAGCATATATCAGATCCCCAAAGTGTCCAAATGAAACAAAAAAACAGTCTAGAAAACGGACTGAATTGTTATTAGTAGGAGGCTCAATCTTTCGTTAATGTGTTTTTGAATATCGAAGTGGCTGGTTTTGAAGCGATTGAGTCGTGGTCATTTGATTTTTTTTAAATAGAATCGAGCTTTGTTACGCTCATCGAGATAAATGATGTCTTGATATGCGGAAGAAGTTCGACAACGTTTTGGGGCTGGTAAGATTAGCCTTCTGGAGAACCGCTGCCCACGCGCACGCCCAGCGCTCTGCACGGAACAAAAATCGCCGCCTCCTCCTGTAGCGCTATGCGTCTTTTCTTTTCGTGACTCGTCGCCACTGTCGTTGAAGACGAGGTGCCACGTGCCCAGAGATAAAAGAGTGTGCTTGTTGGGCGTGCACTGAAGTAGTCCTCAGGGCCGCTAATTCGACTGCTAGTGTAGTCGACGACTATATGTCATTAACATCAACCACCCTACCAGAAATCATTTGTTCAAAAAAATATGACCACCTCAACCAAGCCGGGTTATTACTGTCTGTGTTATGCCTAGCACAACCTTCTGTCGGCGGTGTTATATTCCCGGTGTTTTTGCGTTGTGGCCGACTAGTGGTTTGTTTGGAGTTTCTGTATCGCGTGCCAGACAACCGCATTAGGTATGACACGGTCCCCATGTATTCTATAGCCTGCCTTTTTCACCAGCATCTCGTCCGTTCGATTTGACAGGAATTTCGAAGCCAGACGCTAGTTCAAAAATATCCATTTTAGACGGTGAGATGGGAGCAGTTCGGATTCATGCCTTTCATGCTTTCTACGAAACCCTTTTGTTTTGTTCACTTATAATTCCCATGAAGATATTTATCTACACAAGTATCTTTCTATCGCATGAAACTGCCTTTTCCTCAGTGGCGGATAGACACGACACCTTCACACCAAATATTACATTTAGTCCAACCATTAATACCGATCGGATAGGGCGAGGCCGTATCTGCGACATAGTTGGCACTTACATCTGGACAACTGATTGTTCGCAAAATGCGCCTGCCGCGGGTTCCGCGTGAAAACTACGACTGTGATTGATGGTCGACAGAATCACTGGAATGAAAAAGACTATGTACACTATGTGCTGTCTAGATGCAGGCCGCACTAGGTAAAATTATTGACGTACAAGGCCTTCCAAGAGAGAAATGGATGGACGTGGGACTCGAACTCGGCAGTTTATGTAGCTCTGCACGTTTGTATCTAAACCTGGGCTAAATGAAAGACTCTTACGTCTGTATTACCGGTGTAAACGCTGGTGTAAAATTCATGCGCAAAAAAGTATGAATGGCATGAGATTCAAACCTCGATTGGTCTGTTCAGAACGCTGGCGTTCCAACCGGTGATATTTATCGAATTACGACACATTTTAATCACACGTCTAAACGCTGGCTTATGCATGATGATTTTGTAGAAAATATTATGCGGGACTGACGCAACTTTGCCTGAGCTCATACCCTAGTGGGTGAGCAAAAATTCATCTCGGTATAGCATACGTTCGGAGTAAGTGTGCATGAGAGTAGTCCATGTCACGCGTTTCGGTTTTGCATCGGCGGCGAATTGTGCGTTCCGCGATGATGAGCACGATGTTCACCCAGCGTGGGAGTAAACATCGCATCATGTTAATCATGGCACTAGCCTCGAAGACAATCGTCTTCTCGTACATCTGAAACCGCAAATCGCATACAACCATTCTCCGTAGGTAATATTGTTTTGCAAGCTCCCCCGATTTGGTCGTCGAATTGGGTTGCGAGCCCATGCACAACGCGTCGCACCAGCAGCTACAAAATGCCAATGTCATCTACGATTGTCTGGGGGTTGACTTCAGTAAACGTTTCGCCATCAGCCGCATTGCAGTTGTTAATGCAGTAATATTGTTTTCCATTTCGCCTGTCGGACCCGCCAGCGATTACTACAGCTCTGCTATGGAATCCTCCTTAAATATCGCATCGAGCCCGGGGAGCTCCTTAGGCGTTACCCATGTAACATCTCAATTTTGTTTTCGTGTCATCTTCAGGTGTCTTCCGATATCGAAATCATTATTATCCCGGAGGAGTTTGAGGAACATAGGGCGCAGACTGTGAAGCACATCGATCTTCCTCCTGGCGCAGTGCGCCCCACGACCTTGGCGGGGCTATCTGGTCATGATAAAGCACGTAGGTTGCCGGAACGCGTCCTTGTACCAGCCACCAACAGCCGGAACCTGCAGGCATCTGCTTGCGCCAACGGCGCAACGTCAATATCCGTGTCGTCCACGGTGTTCCCCCTCATGGAAGGCTGTTCTCCTTTGCGGCTTGGTGTCGAGGATTACATCTACACCAACTTCGTGGCACAAATTTCCCCTATGTCGTTCCCAGACACAAATGTAAGCATATGAATATTGGAATGCCCTCGTGTTTTCGCTGGTCATCCAAAACAAATCTAGTATGCTTATCAAGTGTATGTATATCTACTCGTACCAAGGGTTTTACTCTTCGCTTTTCCTCTCTCGTACTATGCTGCCGTTTGTCTTCTGGGACCGTCCGTTGGTGTGTCCATGGGGGGTCGTACTTATGCGCAGGCATGCAAGTTCGATTTTACCGTACTCTGATGGTTCGAATGTAGAGACCATGGAACGCCGCTGACTACGACACATGTCGCACACCCTTGAGTATGTCCATATACGCACCTGTAGGATTATCTGCCTAGCCGCATGTGCAGCGAAGCCGGGCCCAGGCTCCTGCTAAGTTCACGAGTGAAGAGTGGTGCTACAGTAGGAGGGTTATTCTGAGTGATTTTACATCAGCTTTTGGGAGCCGCACAGTCGGCTGACTATGCCAAACGTTTTGTTGCAATCGTACGCTTGTACGTATCTATTCTGGTTTGGCGATCTGCACCGCCATGTGATTGCTTGATAAGCTGCGCTAACTAAATACGATCGAGTCCAGTTTTGAGTGAGGTTCAGAATCACTCGATCGTTTGGTGGACGAAATTCGTAGTAAAACCAATGGCATTATACCCCCTTCTATCGTACCAGCAGTGCATGGGAGTGAGAATTTGGTCGACTTTGTTTACCGTTGGGTTAAAGCATACGTCATTCAAGGAATTCGTGCTGTCGCACTATACGTGTCGAGAATTCCGCCGAACGTCCTTGGTTAGCTGCTACCGCGCGCCATCCCGTCGAGTCTGCTACCGGTCGACTAGCTATACCTTGGTCAACCCCACTGTTCTTGCATCTCACCAAAGATCTATCCTTCCTCGATGCGCACTGACCTGCTGCTTTTTTCAGCCACCACAATGGTTCGCGTTTTACAGGCCCCCTCGCGAGCGCAACCATGTGTTGGCGTGTTTTTCTGTTGAAAGTTCAAACGACGTGGACCCTTCAGAGGCCACTTGGCTGTGTGAGTTGTTAAACTTAACCCACGTGGGTTTGCTTCATCAACCCGGTGTTTAGACTCGATAAGATACACGTAGAAAGCTGATAGGTCTACGAAGAAACAAGCACCTGCCGATAATAGCCCCATGCGTTTCGTATGTCCAGAACCCGTCGCATCAGCCCCCAGCTACTGCAGTAAATACGAGGTTGTAACGCTGCTGAGTTGCGGTACCCGCGAGTGGAACTAGCGCACCAGATTAGCTTGGGAAATACTCACACAATGTATCGGTAGTAGCGAAGGAGATGCAGTCGCTAGCCAACACAAGCGTCAAGTTGCGCAGCAACTGAATCGAAGCCCTTTAGACGACGGCAGGCGCAATAGATTGATTGTCCAGTCGATTATCAGCACGTGCCTAGTCTTCGAACTGATATCAATTCATGATTCACCATTTTCGAAACCGGATGTGGACGTCTTTGTGACAACATGACGAGCCTGTCTCTCCTGTTGCAGGATATCTCCAGTGACACCGCGTCAATCGTGCTTCGAATTACAGGTGATGTCGAAGGTAAGCTCTTGTTCACCCTGGCATATGGCGAGCTCTCCATCGCTTGTGGCTGCGCAAATGCAGATGTTGCCGCTTGTGGCGAAAGAGATTCATTTTCGATTGTGTCGGACAGTTTGACTGACGCAGAGGGATGCTACTTAGACACTGCATCGGACGTCAACGACAACCCCGCCTATACAGTCTCTGGGGTCGCGGACTCCGGTCAAATACGTATGGTGGCCATAGACACTACTGGAGAGGATACCTCAGCATCTACAGTGGTAAGTAAATTAGTATTCTCAGGATTGAAAACGGGGGTGTGAAAAACGGGTACTGGACCCGCATGCTAATCAACCGCTGTCAACGCCATTGCGCACCAACCCTGGTGAAATGGCAACGGACGCCAAGGGGACGGGTCTGCAGTTGCTGTGCGGCACGTGGCGGGTTTGCTGCACGTGTATGGAAACTGATTAGTGCATGTGTTAAGACTTGGCAAACAGAAATGTCTTCATTCTAGCTCGATCCTCTTACCTGTGTCTGCAAACTGAGTTAATAGAACCTGATATTTCTACCGCAGATAGTTTGGGGCTTGGTGCCCCTGGCGCCAACTGATTCCAGCGAAGACACAATAATCTTCTGTTCTTCGGAGGTCGAGGCTGCGCTGTATCACCCGTCGGAGGTGCCAGAATGGATATGTGAGTTTGGGGCGAAGTCTCCGGGTATTGGCGTTTGCCGAGTTCAGTGCATCGTGCAAGCCCCCTTTTGATATAACACGTACTCTGCGATGGTGACGTAAACATTTACGTCGACGATTTGAATGGGCCGGACCTGCCTCCAGCAACAATTAACACGCTTTCACTTTTCAGACTTTGTGAGCGAACAAATATGACAAGATACGAAGAAACGTCCGTATTAAAATACCCCTGCTGCACTCCGCACCGTTTTGTGTACACAGTAACGCTGGGATATATACACACCGTACAACTTTGCGTCGTCGCTAACGTTTGTGTTAGACGGGAGAGGTGGTTGCGACCAAGTAAAACATATGTGTAATGTTTAAGAGCACATCTCCGTGTAATCAATCCGTCCTTCGAAATCTATCATATTAAGTTTGGTGCGAATATGGCCCTGGATTTGTATTGCCGCATCCTCTGCGCCAGCCGTCCACGCATAGGCATACCAGATATTCCTTGCATTGTTTAAATCAACATTGTGAAGCATGACGCGTTATTGAGATTGGTTGCAAACTTCGGGTGTGTCCCTATCGCGAGGTAGAAAGCCGATCATATTTGAAGGAAAATTACCTCAAGCAAAACCGGCGACTTCACGTTTAGGCACTTTACCGCGCTGGCTATTGGCGATATCACCATATCGTTTATAATTCCAGGAGACCGTCGCACAACGCTGGCGATTAACCCAATCTGCGCTTACTACCGTCCTGCCTACAGACGTCGTGCACGCATCATACAGTGTGTTGTGCGAGTTTTATAGCACGAGCACTACGGCACGGTGTGACCCTTTGCTAATTCAGCCTGCAAAGTAGACGTTTCCGTGTCACCCATTGGTTGTTTCTTCCCGGAGTTTTTAACTCGTCGAATGCGTTATCCATCCGACGTCCTCGTGGGGCATGGGGGTACGTTGTGTTGCTGAGACTCTAATTGTGTGCTCGAACGAAGGGCGCGCGTAGATACGGGTTGTATATGTGTGTATATCATTCGTTTCAACATCGTATATCGGCGATGGTCGGGGATAACATGGGTGCACTTCTCTCCCTTGTCGCGTGCAATATCAACCTCATAACCACCTAAACAAATTGTATTGTATCCTCGATCAACGACTAAATATTTCGTGAACGACACGTTCTTTGGCAGGTCACCTGTCGCCATGGCCAGCTCGATCGTGCTATGGCTTCTGAATCTTTGCTAATTCATCAGACACGGACATACCGTAAAATGGATATAATCCGACGCCCCGTGTTTCACTTGTGACGTTTGCGCGTAGGCGACGATGGAATAACAATCAGCGTGGAATGCGGGTGCTCCACATCAGCCATACCTGGGGTGCCTTCCCCAGTTCCATCGCTTACGGCACAGCCAGCGGTAGGATCAACTCGTGTTTCATATCTGCTACGACCTGTTGGTTTCTGCTTCGGTTGTGTATTGGATACCGGGTATGTTTTTTCGTTCGCTTTGCTTAACCGTGTACATACATGGATATGGTACTTGCAGTATTTTGTTGCGACTGGCGTACAATGATGGACCACCGTGGTTGTTGCGGTTCTTTTGCGTACGGGTACGGCACCTATTTTGTATTTGTTGTTGGTTTCTTCATCTAGTCGCCTTTAATTTTGTGGCTGTTTCTCGTTTGCCGTTGACAAAATTTCATGGAAACGAGCCCCACGAATATCCTCGCGAACTAACTTGGTACATTGGTGGGTGCTATTGTTTTTCTGGGGTTAGTGTGAACAACGGTGGTTAATTGAATTTGTTTTTTACGGGTCAATAAGAGAAACAACGCGATATTACTCTCAAATTGACCGTTTTGCTTATTGTTTAACTACCTCGTTTTGGTTAAGAAAAGAGGGTGGTTTGATCTCAGAATGAAACTGCCAATTCCAAATCGCGAGTGATCAGATATTCCTGAAGTAGTTTGAATAACATATTGACTTCCTGTGGTAGAAATTAGCATGGTGTTGGGAGATCGGGATCGTATTGTCGACTCTGAATGTCGATTCTCCAGATCTTCCTGTTTCAAGCTCTTGTCCCTCTCTCCGCCTTTCTCGTTTTTTATCATCGAGATCAAAGTGTTGAGAATCGTATTTCTTGGCCCCCAAACCATTGGAATGACGGCATACACCGCGGCCCAACACCCGAGATTGGTAGCGCCTATCGACAGTCCGCAGGAACATATGTACTTCTCGTGTGTTGTACGGTACGGTGTAATAGCTATTAACGTCACGGAGCCCTGCGCCTTGGATGAAAGGGGTGAGTGACGACGACAGGGAACAAAAATGTGCACCATCGTGGGCAAAAACTACGGGTGCGTGCGAGACTTGTTGGAGTTAAAGTATAGCGGGAAAAACAGGGTAAGCCGTCCACATGAAAAATTGCATACAGACTCCTTTACAAGCGTATCGATACCAATCTCGCATAGCCTTTTTCTTCCTCTGTAGTTGCTCCGAACGAGAACGGTACCGCAGCACCGTCATGAGACCCGGAACGCAATACCACAAGCATGCAACACAACCCGACGGTGTTACTCCCATCCCCTGCTCGGGTCTGGAAGCAAGCCCTAAATGTCCGCTTCGCGCCCAGGCGTAGAAGCACGCGCTTTGATGAATGACATCGGGGCCTTCTTCAAGCAGAAGGTAGCACAAGGTAGCACTCGTGCTGCATTGTAGGTGTCAAATTCACAACATGCCCAACCAAGTTACCCGAGCGTCCTATTGAACCTTTAATGTGTTTCTCTTGATGCCGCTAAACAACAAGGCGACTGGTGATGACCCGCAGCTCGTTCTCAATACCTGTCCTGGAGACGGCTCGTTCACAATCACGGCAAATGCAAATCCGGAGTTGGACGGGTGTTTTACTGCTTCCACGACGGCAGATGGGTCTTTGGTATACACCGTGTCGAGCACAACCATCCTTTCGGAGATTACAGTCTCCTCTATCGAAAGGGCCGACGGTGATGTGAGTCGTGTAGGCCCTCGATGATGTTGGAATAGTAAGCGTGAACTCGCCTGTTGAGGGTAGTATTCATCCTCGTCGTGATGGCAATAGACCCTGTCTGTGGTGAACGACGTGACGTGTGCGGGTTATTGTACTCTGGACTGTGCAGCTTCACGAGTATGGTCTACTTACAATACGTGCGCAATAGTGTGCTAGTGTGCACGTAGGCTGTTCACTATCAGTGTACTCACTACTGTGCAATCGTCGTTGCAATACCGCAAAATGTTTTCTTGGCAGTTCATGTGGCTTATCGGCTTTGTGTCGGTTAGCGAGCTCATCGAGGAGTCACGACTGTACTGTTCCTCTGCTGAGCCGGCAAGCGACGTCAACCCTGCGAACGCGTCTTGGGTCTGTAAGTACCGCTAGAGGGGCGATGAGCGAACCCCCGCGGCCTTTGGATATATTTTGAAATATTTACGGGACGTCAATGCGTTGAACGTACACAGACCGCCAGAGCGTTATCATGGTAACGGTTAAAGGTCCCTACGCGGACCACCATGCCTAGAGTCGGGACCAGGTTGCGAAGCATGTTCTCACGGTTGCCTGGTTGACCCCTGTAGGCGTGACATCAGTTGCGACGTATCGCTCTATTATTAGAGCAGCACCGATAAGCACCTCATAACAGCTTGTAATATTTCTTGGCTGTCGTGCGCGATGGTTGAGCCCTCCCAGACAGTAATGGCACTGGACACCAAAAGTTTCTATTTAAGCCGACGCTGCTCTATACGACATTCGTCTATATGTGGGTGTTCCTCACGCAAACCATTGTTTCTACCCGTCGACAACCACCACAACCAGTGTCCGTCCCGATTGTTGAATCCGAAAGAGATACAAGTTGAGGCGTCTCAACAATACGCCAAAAATATGCCTCATTGTTACGCAGTTAGAAGAAAGACAATGCAATGTCATGTAATCACACAGGGTACGACAGAAATGAAATACACATTCTATGAAAGGGACAACAACAAAACGAAAACCGAAACGAAAAAAAGCAGAAACCAAACGTAACAAATCGAAAGAGAAATTTAATTTTAACTGTGAATCGCTTTAGCTGCCCAGTGTAAAGTCGCACGTTGGTTGCATAGGTGGAATCGGTGGGAATATGGCTGGTTGGCATTATCGCCGCCGTTCCAGGTAGGTCAACGTCGGCGGTGGCCGAGATTGGTCGTTTTTCAAGTTGACCAATGCAGGGCCGAGTGGTGTTTACAGGACTCGCCTTTGTGGTGTTGCTCGGGTAGATGAATGCTTCGAAGTGATGAGGCGGTCGGACCAACTCTGTTGCCGTAAATACAACCCATTCGTCTGGTAAAAGCTGCAGAACGATCAAAGCTTTGGTTCGGCAGGTATGCTGTGTCTTGTAAGGCACACTTTCTACTGCTAGAACATACACACAAGGTAAAGTTTGACCTCTGTTGAAAACAAACATTCAAGGATGCGGTACTCCTAGAATCAACGAAAATACAAACCCAAAACGAAACATTCTCTGCATGATTCTTGAAGCGTCAGCTTTTATTATTTATAGCACACACGTCAGCCCCCGCATTAGAAAACAGCTGACTATCCCCTATCGAACCTTGATTCCCTTTCACTTAAACAATCTCACCCGCCACCCCCCACTGTTACGACTTGTGTCCTATCCCCCTCAACATGAAGGTGACTTTGCCGGTGATAACACCAACGTTCTGAGGGCAACCGAAGACGACATTTCTGTTGTCTGCGGTTCTTGCGCCACAGTCGTGCCCACACCTCAGCCTACTGCCGAGTCTGGATCGACAGCTGAACAACCACTTGTGAGAAGTTTTGTGACATTTTACCTGAGAACTGAATGTCTGATTTATGACGTCGAGTACGATTCCACAGGCACGCCGACCGGATTCTACGTGCAAGTGGATGGGCTCTCGTTGTGCTCGCGTCGTGTTATCTATTCCAAGCATAGAGAAATACCACGGCAAGGGTTGTGGCTTAAGCCCTGAGCGCTCCTCACACGTGAAGCCCAACATTGCAAACATGACTTCGAATAAGTTTGTTGATGCATCCCAGCTGAGCATTCTACTGGTCAGACTCAAACAAAATGTACTGCTGTAAAAAGCGAATAATATTATCCGGTATCCAAGTGTTGCTCACTTGACGAGCTCGTCCAGTCACGAAAGATTCGGCCCAAACCTGCACCCCCCTCCTTGCGATGTGTCCGTAGCGCTTGTGACCACAAGCGCCACACCATACAGTAGGACATCCCGTCCATCAAATGAAAGGACCCGACTCGTCTCACGAATCACAACAACCAACAACGGCATGAGACTACTCAATAATGCACGCTCGCGTCGAATGTCACACGTCTTTGTTAATGATCCCGCGATGCCGGCCACGGAACCAGTCTCCGGGCGGTGGGTCTCCTTCGGTTCTCGACACGTGTGGCGGAGACGGCTCGTTCACTATTGCTTCCAATGCAACGCCAGCTCTGGCCGGGTGTTTCACGGACACTTTGGTTTCAACAGACGAAGGGTCGATATTGTACACCGTGTCCGGTGAAGAAATCGAACAAGGGTTGGTCGTCTCCTCTTACGACAAGGGCGATGGCAATGTGAGTCGTGAGTCCCTGAGCAGTCAGGAAATATGGCCGAACGTTGAACGATACTCGTGACCGTTCTTTTGCGCGTAAGGCATAGTAAGTGAATTAATTACATTTATTGAGGTATTGTCCATCAACAGGAAATCTCAAGTGTGCTGCCCTTTGACTGTGCACCCTTCTAATCAAGCTCACGACAACCCGTGCCTTTGTTTTAGTTCAAGTGGATCATCGCGAACATATCGACACACGAAGACGGCAGCAGAGACACACTACTCTACTGTCTTTCTGCGGAGGCTGCCAGCGATGTCAACCCCGGGAACGCTTCATGGATCTGTAAGTACTTACTGCTAGGGGCAGCGACACATAAAAACAGTTGATGTGTGCTCATAATTGTTCTGATCCTGCGTCCTCTGACAGTAGCACCTCCACTCAACTAAAGCCACCTGACCGAAACAAAATTGGAGGCTGCACACGACGAACAATGCCGTCAACTATGTACCTAGTATGTCACAATTGCTCTTGTATAAAGGTGATTGGGATTCCGGCGATATGTGAAGCTTCCTCAGTTGAAAACCTCTGTCAATCTGAACTGAAATGGTGAAAATGCGGCGGCCAGATCGTACCACGCGTCTACGAGACCATCCCCCGCTGCGGTTCGAAATGTACATGACGAATATCTGGTTGCTGCGTGGCCAAGGCTATCAATGCTCCCCAAACAGATACGGTGCTTTTGTCTAAGTCTTGTTCTGTGAGTCTGATGATGGTTCATGCTTACGGTTGTGGCCTGGTTTGGATACTTGTTCTCACGTAACTTCCCGTTACCTCCTCTTGTCAGATATATCGGCTTATCATCTGCCTATGTTTTGTTGGGCGGTATTTTCAGGGCTACCCCAGCTGATAGTCGACTTTTTTGGGCGTCATGAATCTTCCAGAAGTACTTTCAGATGCCGACCATGTTCAAAATCCGAAAACGTTTAACCACCGATGATTATGTGCCTCAGACGCTAGCCATATCAACAGACGATGGCCATGTTGTGCGGAAGTAGCTGTATCTACCTATCATTGTTATTGTTCTCAACAAGCGCTGGCAAAACATGGTATTGCAGTATTTGTTTTCTGTGGCCCGTGTCGTTAGTGAACCGCTTTTTGCAACAGCGAGAATTAGTTCGCCGACCGTTGAGTTTCACAAACGATTGTAAGTTTACAAACCTCAAGTCAAACTTTCATCAGCGTTCGCATTGAAATAGCTATTTTCTTGATAGCTCGACCAGTTCCCATACTGTTTACTCAAATTACCCACTGTTCCCTCCTTTGCTGTTGCTCTCTTGGTGCTCATGAACGCGAAGGTGAATTCACCCTACAACGCACTTCTTTCCGGACGGCAAACGACGAAGACATTTCGATCGTTTGTGGTGCATGCCCCACTACCGTGCCCGTGGCTTCTAGCCCCGAAGAAAGCTCAGCTAACACGTTGAGTGTCGGAGCTGTAGCCGTTGGTGGGGCCGGCATGCTGGCGGTTGCTCTTGCGTTCGTTAGTTGGTGCTGAAGGTCCGAGAAGTATCGACATCCCGTAAATGGGGCATCAACCATACATGCTGTTCACGAGTACAATCACGAAAGGACGTCGGCGAGTGGGCGCGACTTGTGTGATACCTCCATCGATCTAAACTGACGTACGACGATGAATGATGTGGCTATGAACGCGCCCATGCCGCCTCGCCAGCCACGCGCGGGGGTCCACGATGGGTTCTGAGATGATTCATTTCCGCGAAAGCACGCGTATTCGGCAGTTTACTCCATATTTTCATGGTACCGTGGTCGGTTTTTAATCAGTTTTCAACGAGAACGAAAGTTGTTGCACATGAGTCAGGTGTCACGTTGCCCGCTTGAACTAACAAAGCGGGACGAAATTCGATGCACAAACCACTTGATTTTTTCAAGCGCACGAAGGCACAGGATAATCGCTGAGGGCAGGGTGGGCCGGCAGATGCTCCGTCGCCCGGACGAAGCGTCACAAAAAACTGCCGAGTGGACGCGAATCGAAACCCGGTCGCGTGGAAACATCAATACTCCTCCGTCACGGCGTGAGGTTATCCCCGGGAGGCGAAGCAAGTCTGTTTTGCATACGACATCAATGACCACTGATGACAAGTTAGGTCTCGACCCATCGCTGTCTTTGACGTGTAAATACGCTGCCAGAAACATGTTTTGTTTGTTACGCGCTGACGTGGGTATTGCGAACAATAAATCAACCCTTGATCGTGTCTGGTTCACGCTTGAAACGTCTGGCCCCAAATACGAACAACATTTTGTAAAAGGTGCAAGTGTGACGTGATGGTCGTTGTTATTATTACAAATTGTATATTGGGGCCGTACCACCCGTTTCGGCTTGGTGCAACGCTGAACTTAGTGCCGAAACATTGCGTCGTCGTTGTAATTGACGTTTATCCCATGACGTGTCGTTGGTTGCTCCATCAATTGTAGCAGGCGGGACGTTTTAGTACTTCCTTAAGGGTGACACTGTATGCCATTTGCTGAGGGTTTGTCGAAAACAAGAGAAGGCAGGCCTTTTCCATACCAGAGTGGGGTTACGATGTCGCGTGCGTACGCGCCCTTTGTCCCATGATATTAAGAGGGATGCCTGCTAGGTGTCGGAGGCGTTCTATGATAGAGGTTCGCATTTGGGAAAAGAACTTTCTGAGCCACAACGGCTTCCTTACAGGACGCCTCATATTTCAGGCCTCGCTAGACTCTGGTCACATATGAGTGTGTAACTTGTGTTTTTCGCATAATGCGTACGTACAGTTGCGAGAGATGGATGTGAAGACAAATCAAAAGAGGCATCTGCCACCGATAAACGCCTCGGAACACCGCAACGCCATATATTTCATTGCCCAAATGTGCCCAAAGGACACATGACGGGGGGCTCTGATCCTCGTGGCACGCTCAAGCGTTTTCAACAATCACAACAAAACACAAACATATGTGATCTTGTAGTCCCACGCATCTCAACCAGCTTGAGATGTTGTACGCCGGCACAAATTCCTAGATGTCTCAGTCAGCACGTTTCTTGCATACGGTAACCCGAAATACACTGGAATGAGCTACGTAGAGATGGAAAAAAGAGTGCTCTCGTGGCAAACTCTCGCCACGCGGAGAGCCATAAAGGCAGGTGATCGTCTGGAGATTCTTGGAGCATTGACTCCGTCTATTCGATACACCAGGACCTCTTCTGAAAACCCATGCTGTCTTTCGAATACCATCAGAGCATCCTCCCCAGCTGGGTTGACGAACGAAGCAAGCCTCGCCACATTATAGAGTGCAGGCCAAACGAAATCAGCGCCAACCACGACTTGGGGGACAAATCGAGGCCAAATACTTTCGTCGGGAAGTGCACACTACATACGCCACACCTAGGCACTAAATCGAAGAGCACGACGCCTCCTATGCCTGGAAAATACCTACACGTTGGTCCTATGTATGGGCTTACGCCACTCCCAAATAAACCTCCTTACATGCCCGCCTGATAATAAACGCTTCGAGTCTCAATGAGCGTGAGCGTGCAGAGAGGGTGCTCGGACACGTTATAGGGGAAAAAAAAAAAAATGCGAACGACAAATAACACTGTACAACGAAGGCAAGAAATACTGATAATCAATAGTTTGAACTCGAGGACAAATCCACACAGCCAAACCTACTAGCAGAGAAGTTTGTTTTTCGCTGTTGGCGCGGAACCCCCCCATGCATCACAAGTTAGACGTACCTACTGTACTGGCACGCATCGCGGACCAGACGCGGTGTGATGCATTACTGGTTTTGAGGTTTCCCTGTAAGCGCTTGTACAACAAGCGTCTTCAGGTCTCCGTGGTTTGCTTTGGAGTAAACCTTATCATGAAGTGTAGAGTGGATGCATTAAGTCGGGTCTTAGTATTTGCTGGTACAGCGGCACAGTGCAGATCCGTCGACATACGCAATATATAGGGTCGATTTTGTATGAGTAGGGCTATCTAAATTTCACGTAGAAGGTATGCAGCAGGTCTGCGTCGCAACCAGGACCCTGTGTAGATCATCCCCAGCGACTCACGTCATGCCGACGAGTAACTAGCATAGTGGTGGTTCATGATGGTTCGTCCTCTTATCGTCAACACACATGAAGCAGGCCCAATGAGAGATAAACAAGCAAAAAATGTGGAATCAACAGTATAAACAAGCCTGGCCACGCAATACAAATATAGCTCTCACAGCGCAACTTATCACTACCCTCCTCATCAACTAAAGAGAGTACCTGGTAAGGATTTCAGGCAGACCGGTCACGATTTGATCCTGTTCCACGGAATCGACCGTATATCCGTTAGGAGGCAATGCGTGGACCTCATAAGATGGTTTGATTTGGAGAAACAAATACCATGCATTCAACTAATCAATATCCCTGACAAGACGCCTTCTGGTCTAGTGAAATGGGACCAACCGTCTCTCTTGACGGAACGTTCGTTGAGTAAATTGAACTGCTTTGCTTGAACATATGAGCACACGTTTGAACTGTTTGGGAAAGGAGGGCGGGGAAGTGGCCCCGGATGAATCCACACGATACATCTCCTAACATCCACGACGTTCACCTGGACGAAGGGTAAATCTTATACAAGGTATCATTCATATAACAGCAGAAAATCGCAAACGTTATCTTCAAGGTAGTACGACCAAAGACAAAAAAGCTATACCTTTCGACAAGACGGGTGCATCCGTCGAAACGAAATAGGGTTTTTCCACGACTACTAACCATATATAGTGAGACGCGTTCCCCAGCCCCGCGAATAGCGTAGCCAGAATCAAATGAAAGCTCCTGCTGACGATATAGACATGCTCTCTCCCTCTAGGATCACTCGTTCCTGCTGTCGCCGCTGTCGTGGAGGGCGCACGACGATGCCACACAACTTGTTGCTATCAAGACTTATTCCATTCCCGGCTCTCCCGGAACGAAAGACCACTTCCTTTCGACTCACATACCCCGCCCTCGTCGTCAACGATTGATATCAGAAACAAATCAACAGAATGTTAAGAAATAGGCCGTATGTACATAACCTATTAAGTCAATGCTTCGTAAGTTGCGGTTCAACTAATTACACCGCATTATGAGTAACGGGATATTTAGATGGCCTTTCAGCAGTTCTTGTAGTCGACGAGTTGCAGCGACAAGCCGCCGATAGACGTTGCTGTAAGAGGCCATCAAGACTGAGGAACTGGAGTGTTCGCACACCCCCCATGTTCACTCGTCAAACCGCATCTGAACTTACCACGGTTCATCGTCCTAAGCCTTTATTGCCCTCAAACGGCCTTTTTTTCAAGAGTCATCCATTCTTCACATCCTGGACACACAGTGTGTCTGCTCGGTCAGTTTAACGACTGACAGCGCCAACCTTTGCAGCCTACTGTGCAGGAGTATCATCGAATATTCTTAACAGGTTTTTGAGCCATCGTTTTTTCAGCGCGGCGCGCGCATCGGGAACCTTCGTGGACCCGGAGCAGGAGCAGCAGCTGGGGATTTCTACACAAAGCTTCTCAGCTTTATTTGGATTATACACAAAGCTCCTCAGCTTTATTTTGATTTTTTCAGCGATCCGACGACACAGCTCGGTTCCGCCATTCAGCGGCCCAACACAGACTCGGGCGAGTTTGTCTGTTGGTTTGCCATTTCGTTTGTTTGTTTGTTTGTTTGTTTGTTTGTTTGTCTGTTCAGGTCTGTTTGTTTCTTTGTTTCTTTGTTTTTACAGTACAGCGACCAAGACTCGGATTCATCTTTTATCTACTATATCGTGTGCTTCGAAGGTGTTGAGTAGCCCCTGTGCTCCGGGCGCCCTTGTTGTTGTTGCCGAGGGGGATAGCCGATGCTCGGCGGAAAAGAAAGACGAAATAAACCCTATAAACAACCCGTACCCTTGTCGTGGCTGAGGAGCCCTGTTGATGATATGAAATGTATTGAAGCTGGACTTGATAGCAGCGGTGGCGGTGGCGTGTTAGCCCCTGGGTGGACGGACCCCCTTTTGTACGGTGGCTGATTAACCCCGGTTTAGTAGTTTGGATTGAAGGACGCGGAGTCCTGGACACGGAGTCCTCGACACGGAGTCGTCGACACGGAGTCGGGAAAGGAAGTAGATTACAAGAAGAAGTAGCAAGCCACAGCGTACGTCACAGACACATGCGGCCTAAAACACAATTCAGGGGTAAAGATGGTATCCCGATCGTAGATCCACTCAGACACGAAACCCCCCCCGAATCTCCGCAATACCTCACGGGATATTTCCTCTCAAGATAATCTGACAATGCTGTGAGTATACTTTTCAGCCCCCCTGCTCGCGACATTGTCATGATTTCGACCCGAATCTTCAACTCCTCGTCAAATTGTCATACCGGAAATCATACTTGTACTCATTCAATACAGAAAACAACGTTCTCACTATCATTCAAATCATTCCTCAATCAATACCAAAAATAAATTCCAAGAAAATCAAACCATCCTCGCATCCTGGAATTCAAAAATATTTCGAACAGAGAAAATAACTCCAACGATTCAAACATTGTTTTCGAAACCTACCCAAATCGTCAATGTAAAACGGCAATTCTGCGAGGTTTCATCAATCCTAAAATGTAGTCCCTTTTCAAAATCGCCAGGGTAAAACGGCAATTCTTCATTTCTTCAAATATCCAATTTCGTGAAATCGCATGGTAAAACGCCAATTTCACGTCAAGGTATCAAAACTAAAAAATATAGATTGCGCAGTGGAAACCACCCTTGTAAAACGGTAATTTCATGTTATCCTCCACAAACTGCGCTCCAACAGAACCAGAAAAAACATGCGGTGTCACCAAGTGAAAACGGTGAACCCGACAAACTCCATAAAATCACGAACACTTAATCCTCCATCTGAAAACAAAAACTGTCATCCGAAAAATCACCTCAAATTCATCACAAAATTCCGGTGGAACTCAAACTCTCTCTCAGGCAACGGCTTCGTGAGAAAGTCTGCGTGCTGGTACCTCGAAGCTACGTGAATAATTTCCAATTCCTTCCTCTCCACTAGCTCCCTCAGAAAGTGGTGCCGCACGTCAATGTGCTTCGAGTTCGAATTCGAAATCGGATGCTTCGCGATCTGAATCGCCCCCTCGTTATCCTCAAACAAAGAAATGCACGGCATACCAGCCTTCGGCAACATGAACCGCCATACCTGCCTCAGAAACAAAATATCGTGCGCAACCATAGCCATGCTCACATACTCTGCCTGCGTCGTAGATGTTGTCACACAATTCTGCGTCTTCGAGATACAGCTGACCGGCCCCCCCGCACACAGAATCACTCCTCCTGACACCGACCTCCTGTCTGCTGCCTTGCTTGCGTAGTCAGCGTCTGCAAATGCAACCAAGTTCAGCCCCTCGACAGTACCTCTCTGAAATGAAATACCAAAATGGCTCGTCCTCACTGCATACCCCAGGATATTGAGCGCCGCATTCCAGTGAATCAGTTTCGGCGAACTGCAATACCTCGCTACTGCCCGTACTGCGTTCAAAAGATCGGGTCTGGTCAACCGAGCGACCCACAGAAGCGATCCGACCAATTGTCGAAAAGGTTCGTTCACCTCCGGCTCATCTACATCAAACTCCCAAAGTCTGTACGTCGTGCTTAACGGCGTACTTTTCCCCCACGTAACACCGTATTCTCCTGCCAGGTTGTCGACGTATGTCTTCTGGGAAATCGTCAATCTTCCTGCCTCCCTGTCTCTCTCGTAATAGCACCCGGAATACCACGTCAAATCCCCCAAGTTCTTCACTGGAACCAATTTGTTCAGGTCTTCCTTGAACTGATCACACCTTGCCTGTTCTCCCACTGCAAAAATGTCGTCGACGTGAACCACCAAGAGCAAAACGACTTTTCCTTCCTCAATCAGACGAAACACACATGGATCTGCCAGGCACTGTTCGAAACTCAGACGCAAAAGACATTTCTTCAACTTCGCAAACCACTGCCTGGATGCCTGCCTCAACCCGTAAAGACTCTTGCCCAAATTCACGATCTTCCCCGACAACGCACCACATCCCTGCGGTAAACGCATGAACACCTCTTCCTCGAGTTCCGCTCGGACGAAAGCCTGATCAACATCCAGGTGAAACAACCCCAAGTCAAGCTCACACGCCAAGGCTGCCAGCAAACGAACACACGACACATCTACAGTAGGTGCATACAGTTCCCCAAAATCCAAGAATTCTCTCTGCATATCACCTCTGGCAACAAGTCTCGCCTTCGCTTTCACAGGCCAACCGAACGCATCAACCTTCCAGTCAAACACCCATTTCGACCCGATACAGTTGTCTATCTGCTGTTGCTCCGGCACAGGCTCGAAAACCTGTCCTTCAGCCAACCCGTGAATTTCTCTCTGCATGGCATCTGAAAACTGCACCGAATGATCACCCTGCACGGCATCCCTGTAACTTTTCGGCACGTGAAGGTCACTCGCGTGTCAAGTGGGCATTTCGGGACGCTGAAGAGGCGGAACCTCGTCACGAATGACCGCATCGATATGCTCCCTCGTCGCACAGGCAGTCCTCTCCCACGCCGCCATCACGTTCGGCCCGACCTGAGAAGCAAGACCCAAACGGTGCCCATCTCCCGGCGAAGACTCCGGCAGCGGCGAGTTTACGGCCCCATCCACCATCGGGGAAAGCATCCTCTGCTCCGCGATCGCCCGTGCTTGCAGCCGAGTGCGCCCTTGAATCCGACGATCCCCTTCACCCCCGACCTGTCTCATAGCATGCGGAGTGAGAGGCGGAAATCTCGCGGCAGCTGCCGGCGGCGGGCGCTGTTGCCGCGACGACGCCGCCGGCGTCGGCTCAGATGATGATGAACCACCAAGCGAAGAAGCTCCATGGATCGGGGACGGAGACCATGCCGGAAGCGGGTGCGAGCCGGACGACGGCGCTCCCGATGCTTGCTGCGGCGACGGCGCCGGCGATGACGCGGCCGGCGCAGAAGACGGCGAAGCTCCTCTGGGCAGCGGCATGGCTCCGAACCTGGGCGGCTCCACGGACAACGGCGACGGCGCGGCGGCCCTGAACGGCGGCGGAGCGGCAGGCCCTTGCGGCGGCACGAACTGGATCTGGAAACCTGGGTGCGGGGGCGGCGCAGGCGCGGAAGGGGAGAGAGGGACACCGACTCCACGTGAATTCCCCCCCCCCGACGACGGCAGCGACGCCCACGATACGTTGCTCGTGTAGCAAACATGCCCCGTGCGCGCCTTCACGACCTTGACGCAGCAGTCCGCGTGGTTGTCGCCTCCGTTCAGGTAGTGGCAGACGACGGCCTGGTCCTCCATCTTGTTCCGCCGCTCGACGCGCATGTATCCTCGCTGGAAAAACGGCAGGACACGGAAAGGCCCCTTCTTCCCGGTGAACAGCTCCTGCGGCGACCGGCGGCCCTCGTTTGCGGTCGTCCCCGACTGGTTGAACGCCTCCGTCGCCCATTTTGCAGACTCGGCCCACAGCTTGTCGCCGCGCTCGTCGAGGCCGGGGATGTTCGAGAAACCCCCAGGCCCGAGAAGACGGGCGGCACAGCGCCGCGCAGCCATCCCCGCCTTGTTCGCCCGCCAGATCGCGCTTTCGGCCACTCCGTTGTACTGCTGGACGCCGGGCGGAGAAAACTCGACGGCGATGCCCGCGCTCGCGCAGAAATCGCGGAAAGCGACGCTGGTCCAGACGGCGTCGTTGTCCACGCGAATGCAGCGGACGGGGCGCTTGGCGATGCGAGCGAGATCCACGATGAGACGCTTGAACACCACGAGACCCTCCGATCGCCGCCGCAAAGCGTACGACTTGGAAAACCGCGTCGCGCTATCCACGGCGCACAGCATGTAGCAATTGCCGCCGAGGGAAGCGCTGTACGGCCCGCAGAAGTCGAGGTGCACGAGGTCGTTCGGCTCCTCCGCCCGCGAGCCCGCCCTTTTTCTCACGGGTGTGTTCCTCCCCTTCGCTGCCATGCAATCCCCCACACGGCTGCATCACACCTGTGAGAGTGATACCCTGTTGGCGGGCGGTCTCTCGCAACAGAAATTCGGAAAGGTGGCCATTCGCACGGTGGAAGTCGTTAACGTCGATGTGTGACGTGCGGTTTCCCACAAAGAACGGATTCGAACCGGGACCCAAAACAGCATTCGCCTGCTCATGCTCTATTCTGTCAAACTGTCGCGCGTCCATTTCTGCTTCACTCTCTGGGATCACTTCAGGCGAGAAACACCAACTGGAACTCTCATCACAACCACCGTCAGGCCTCACGTCACTCAGAACTCCCTCGACTTCCCGACCGAGGTGCATGTCGGGATGCGTTTCTGCACACAAAGACAAGTCGAAAAAACGAATTCGCAACATCACGTACGTCATCTGATGCAGGCGGGCAAGACGGAGTCGGAAACAATCGGGGAACACTGATCACCTGCCTGCTTGGGTCGTTGGGCAAACGTGTGGCATACAAGAAATCGCTCGATTTACCACGTGCAAAGTTGAGTTGCCCTTCCATGAGGTGGGTACCCGTGGGATCGAGGGTAACGACCTGGCGGTGAGAAGCTTTCCACGCGGAAAAAAGGTTGAAGCCGATCTGTGGTGCATACAAAACTTCCTTCAATTGCACGTCAAAATCCTTCACGAATCCGTCTTCATCATACATGTGGAATCGCAAGTTGATGCTTCCTACCCCTACCACGGGAATCATGCCTTTGTTTCCAATCTGGATGAACTCGCGGTTTGGCTCAACGTCACGCAAATCGTACATGAGAGTCTTGTCGTTCGTTACGTACGACGTGGATCCAGAATCAGACGTCCATTTCTCACTTCCGGGAGGGGAGGGAGTGAGCGAGGATTGGGGTTCGCACAGCAAAGCAGCACTCACAGCAGATTCCGTCACATGCGCACTCACAAGCACAGTCTCACTCTCCTTAGTCACACCAGACTTGCACTCAGAAGCAGGAGATTCCACACCGAAATCAATCAAGTCAGACGCCGAATCAGACACCAAATCGGACACCAAATCAAACTTGCCTCGAGACACATTCAATGCCACACAGCTACGAAGAGGCCCTTGAGACGACGGCGATCCGGAAGAGGGAGACGACGAAGTGAGAGAGAATGAGGCGGCGCTGGCGGGCTGCTGAACTCCGTATTGCTGTTGCTGCTGCTGCTGCTGCTGCTGCTGCTGCTGCTGCTGCTGCTGCTGTTGCTGCTGCTGCTGCTGCTGCTGCTGCTGCTGTTGCTGCTGCTGTGACGCGCCGTTCGGTTCCAGATACCGCATCGGCTGAAAGGCGTCTGGTCCAGCTGGAGAGTATCCTGCGTAAGAGCCGTATGTGCCATCGCCATGAACGGCGGGCTGCGGCGGGTAAACTCCCCCGCCGCCGGAGAAATAGCCTGAGCCGTATCCTCCGCTCACGTCTCCGTAGCCTTCCCGAGAGCCGCTCGCTTGAGCTGCGAGGCCGTACTCTTGCGTCTCGGGGGAGTACTGCTGCTCCTCGTAGGATTGCCATTCCGAAGCAGCCCAGCGCTCGTCCGCAGTAGCGTTGTACCCGTAGCCGTCGTTGTGCCCAGCGTAGTTCGCGTAACGCGGGGGCCCGTTGTGGGTGGCAGAGCGAGGCGGAAAATTAGGGCGGAAATTCGGTGCTCTGCTCGCCCCCCTGCCGCCGGAGGAGGAAGGACGCCCGTCCGCGAAACCTCTCCCCCCCGGTTGGCGACCCGTGTACCCTGCAGGCCCGCGTCCACGACCAGGTGCCTGCCTTGGCGGGAGGCCTCGACCCCAATTCCCGTCTGAACGTTGTGGCTGCTCCCTGGGTCGATCTTGCACGAAGTCCGGGCGGCGAATTCCGTCAATTTCCCGCCCCGTCTGTCGGCCTTCATGCGCAAATCCCTGGGCTCCTCTCTGCTCGCGGAAGGCCAAGAATTCCTCGAACTCCCGTCGAAGGGCCACGCAGTCCGCGGTGTTGTGGGAGTCGTTCGGGCCGTGTCGTCTGCAGAACATCGGTGACTGTTGGTGAGGGCCTCGCTCGCCTGCTCCGCCACCGTTCCATCCGGCAGCGCCTGCTCCTCCACCGTTCCATCCTGCAGCGCGTGCTCCTCCACCGTTCCATCCTGCAGCGCGTGCTCCTCCACCGTTCCATCCTGCAGCGCGTGCTCCACCATCATCCTGGCCCCTGCCGTAGGATGGTCCACTCCGACCCATGCCGCCAGTGTAGAGCGCGTGCCTCGTCTCCTCACTTCGGTGTCCCTCTCCCCCGGACTGCCGACGCTCGTGCTGGGCCTGTGTCAAGGTAAACTCCAGGTGTTTCCTCGAGAGATTCGAAAAAAAAATAAGGGATTCCCGAGAGCGCGGGTAAAAGAGGTGTTTAGACGTCGGGCGATATGACGACATACAACATCTTCAGGCTTTTTACCGTGGCCACTAGGGCCCAAGCGGGAGTTCATGTTCATCACGATAGTCTCCCCACGACGAAGGTATTCCAAGACATCTTCACCATCGCCCTGCCACAACTCGTTCCATTCCCTCTCTAAACGCTCTCCCTCCATGTCATATCCTTCTCTGTACTGTGACACAAAAATCCTCCATCCTTGCTGAGGGCTCCCAGACGCGACGATTCGGTTTTGAGTCGGACCGTCGGTGATTTTTGTCAGCAGCAAGTTCCATACTCTCAAAGACTTCTCCACTCTTTCTGCACCTCTGTTCAATTTGAGCATTTCCAAATCCACGTCAGGCAACCCTACGGGAATGTCCTCGTACCCAAGAACGTCAGACAATTTCTCAGCTGCCAGATATGCACGAAATGAACTCTCAAACACCCTAAACTTAGTGTGAAGGCTTTCTCCTTTTCCTACCATACCAGTCCACTCTCTAATCTCAAGTTTAGTTCGTACTTCTACAGTTGTAGACATGCCTGAAGGGTGGGCGGCCCCGCTCTGTTGCCCAACCCCTTGACGTATCAGATCCGCCAGGATTGTCAGCCGCCGGATGTCCTCTGGACTCGGCAGGTCCTGTCGTGCATCCTCCCTCCTTTCCTCTGAGGCCACCCCTCGCTGATCAGCCTCATCCTGACCAGAATCCTGAGGAGATGCTGCTGCTCCTCCTCCTCCTCCCATCGCCATGTCTCCATCGATGACTGGCGTAATCCAAGTCCCCAGATAAGGAATCCTAAACGGGAAGAACCTCATCCTCACAGCCCTTTTGCACAGAAGCGTGGACGACTCGTACCAACGCTAGCGTGTTGAGTAGCCCCTGTGCTCCGGGCGCCCTTGTTGTTGTTGCCGAGGGGGATAGCCCGATGCTCGGCGGAAAAGAAAGACGAAATAAACCCTATAAACAACCCGTACCCTTGTCGTGGCTGAGGAGCCCTGTTGATGATATGAAATGTATTGAAGCTGGACTTGATAGCAGCGGTGGCGGTGGCGTGTTAGCCCCTGGGTGGACGGACCCCCTTTTGTACGGTGGCTGATTAACCCCGGTTTAGTAGTTTGGATTGAAGGACGCGGAGTCCTGGACACGGAGTCCTCGACACGGAGTCGTCGACACGGAGTCGGGAAAGGAAGTAGATTACAAGAAGAAGTAGCAAGCCACAGCGTACGTCACAGACACATGCGGCCTAAAACACAATTCAGGGGTAAAGATGGTATCCCGATCGTAGATCCACTCAGACACGAAACCCCCCCGAATCTCCGCAATACCTCACGGGATATTTCCTCTCAAGATAATCTGACAATGCTGTGAGTATACTTTTCAGAAGGAACAGATCCGCTTTAGCGTCGAGGGATCGCCATGGAGGGCGTGGCGTCCAACAACACCCAGGCGGTCATCAAGAACTGCCCCGTCTTTGCCGGCGGGAACAAGGAGTCGTTTCAACAATACAAGAGCAAGCTGCGCGTCTGCCTGTCTCTCTACAGCAAAGCCGTATTCGAAGTGTTTCAAGGCAAGGCCCAGCCATCACCTACTCTGGGCAGCACCGACACCGCGACGCTTAATGCTGTCGCTGAGCACAAATGGCTACAGGCGAACCAAGATCTCTGGGGTGTTCTACTTCTCACCACATCTGGCTCCGCCAACAACACCGTCAAGAAGTTCGAGGGGAAGCGGCCAGAAGATGGAGCGGGGCATGGACAGCTGGCGTGGAAGGCTCTGACTGAGAAGTACAACGGCCACACTAAGGAGGCCAGAAGGGCGTGCCACGAGAAACTCGTCAACACGAAGATGGAGCCCGGCCAGGATCCGGACGACTTCTTTTTCGTTCTGGACGAATGCCGTGACCTCCTCGAGGAAATGGGACAGACAGTACACGACGAGAGGTACGAGGACATTATTCTCCAAGCCCTTCCGCCCGAGTACGAGAGGGTACGAACCGCCAGCTACGAGAGGCGAAACTTTGGACTGGACGACATTCGGCACATGGTACACACTATGTACGTCGACAACCTTTCGCGCTCTGTCAACGCTAAGCCGATCGCAGGCCGCGGCATTGCCATGCAGGTGGTGGGGCACACCAGCAGTGACGTGCAGTGCAACTACTGCAAAGGATTCGGACACGTAACGCAGGACTGCGCCATCTTGAAGAAGGGCCACCGGCGTGGGCCCAATCCGGGGGGTCAGCAACATCAGCGAAAACAGCACTTTCCTCGCCACGGAAAAGCAGGATCAGGAGACGCGAGGAAAGGGGGAGATAGAAATCAGTGGTGCTCCTTCCATAAGAGCACTACGCATAGCGATGCGGACTGCCGCACCCAGCATGGTGTCGGCAATGCAAACGCCGGTAACGCCAACTATTCCGCTAACTACATCGACCACCCGATCTCGTTCACCGCAGTGGAAGCGCCGACGGAGGAGGAAGCATTTTAGCCCTTCGGCCCCACGGATGAACCAGTCGACACCAGTGGGCTGTTCGGATCTTTCGGCGGCGTCAGCGGAGAAGAGGCTGGTGAGTCGCTCTTCATGGTCGAGGAAGAACCGGCCCATCAACTGGGATTCCGAGAGCACATCATCGTCGGGGGTTGGACGGCCGTGACCCGTGCTCTAGTGATGGTGGCTATTCTCCACTATCTGTGGCTCTCGTTTGGCAACTTCCTTTATGCCCGAATGGTCAAGAACACCTATGGACAGCCCGACGTCTTTGGGGGCGTCACCAGTACGGAAGATGGGTCGGCACTCACGATCGGTCCCACCGCGAGGCCGCGGACAGGGTGCAGCAACAACTCCGTAAATGTGCTGGTGGACAGTGGCGCGTCAGGACATTATTTCGACGACGCCATCATCCCCGGATTTCGGGACAGACTGGAAGAGTACAAGGTGTTGGACGTGCCACGAAAAATCTCAACCGCGGGGGGGGGGGGGAATTGAATGGCACTGCGCAGAGAGTGCTCCGGGGCCACGTCATCGACGACAAAGGAGTGCGACGGTTAATTGAACTTTCGTGTCTGATTGTGCCTGGCCTAGGACGTAACCTGTTCTCTGTCAAGCAAGCTGCGCGTAACGGTGTGGTGTCTATCTTTGACATGACCAACCCAAGGCTGGAAACCCACAACCACATATTTCCGCTCCAAGAGCTGGGGCACGATCTTTATTCTTTCTCGCTGGACCTCGCCGGCGGTGGCAACGGGCCGGAGCTGCCAGTGCAGGCTGCGGCAAACGCCAACCTGTGGCATCGGCGACTAGGACACCTCAACCGCAAGAGCTTACAGCTTCTGAAAAACCTTGATAACAACGGGATGAGTTTCGACGGGCCTGTGCCAGACTGCGATGTGTGCGCCGTGGGCAAGAGTCACCAGCTGGCTCATCCCAAGACCGCCGACCACAAGGTTAAACTCCCTTTCCAACTCGTTTTCGCAGACCTGATGGGACCTTTAACCCCAGAGGCCCTCGGGGGCTACAAGTACATCACTAAGATTTCCGACGAGTACACCAAGTGGACGGAGACTTATTTTCTGAAGTCCAAGCACGACGCTCTCAGCTCATTTCAGGTATTCGTACAATATGTGGTGATTCCAAGTGGTTTCCGCGTCGAGCGGTTGAGGGTGGACAAAGGAGGAGAATTCATCAGCAAGGAGTTCCAGGACTACTGCCCTCAGACGGGGGTGTTGCTCGAGTACGCCAGCACCAATACGCCGCAGCAAATTGGCATGTCCGAACGCGTTGGAAGAACTCTTGCAGCTATGGTGCGGTGTATGCTTGCCGATAGCGGACTGCCAAAGTTTCTGTGGGGAGAATTGATGTTCACGGCGACGTTTCTGGGCAACAGGGCGCCGCACTCTGCGATCGGCATGCAGTCTCCGTACAAAATGCTACACGGAACGGAGCCGGATCTGAGTCTTCTTCGAGTCATCGGTGCCCGGGTTTTCGTGCATATTGAGACCTACTCCAAAACGCTTGAACTCAAGGCGGTGGAAAGACGATTGGTTGGGTACAGCAACAACAGCAAGAGCTATCGAGTGTACAATCCTGCCACCCGGCGCATTATGGAGAGCCGGAACGTCATCTTCATCGAGACACCATCGCGCCTATTCCGGCCACCGTTGGAAGAAACTTCGCAGCAGATTAATCCGCCAAGCAACGGCATGGACGACCACAACTACATCACAGACGACGACTTTCTGCGCGATCTTCGCTATTACACTTCCGTGTTGGAACCGCTTCCCGGTGCTTCTGCTGACCACATCGCCGTGGGCGGGCTCTCGGACGATCCACCGGTGGCTGAACTCTTGGAGCGGATCAGCGAGATCACTAGGAGGGACACACTGGACGGAGGAGCTGCAGGATCACCGCAAGAAAGGGCGATGCCCGGGGGGGAGCCTATGGACGGAGTTTCGCACGAGGTTGTTCTTGAACCACAGGAGCAAGCGATGTCACCCGCGGGAGCGTCCCTGGAAACACCACTGGCTGGATTACAGCCGCTTCAACAGCGGGGACATTCGCGCCAAGAAGCGACTCCTGCGGTTACGCGTGCCGACACTGCAGCACAATCGTTTGCGAGGCTTAACACTCACAACCGTTCAGATTCTGCTCACCTAGCGGCGATCGCCACCGGGCCCGCGCTGTCTGAGCTCCGAGGGCTGAGGCTCTATACCAAGGAAACCCTGCCGGATATCGCGCATGAGACGTACGGAGCAGACTCTGCCGTTGAATACGCCTACGCCGCGACGACCATTCAAAGCTGTTCGGCCGGGGAGAATGCGGAAATAACTCATAACACCTTTAAAGAGGCCATGACTCTACCGGCTAAAGCACAGTGAAAAGCGGCCTCGGACAAGGAAATGGCAAGCCTGAAAAAGAACAATGTCTACACCCTCCTGCCAGCGATCTCTGTCCCCGAGGGACACAAGATTATCGGCAGTAGATGGGTTTACAAGGTCAAGGCGGACAACTCACACAAGGGACGCGTTGTTGTACTAAGATGGGGGCAATTGCCGGGCATTGATTGCGGCAGCACGTTTGCCCCCGTCTGCAGGCTCCAGAGCATCCGCATGGTGCTGGCAATAGCGGCGGAGTACAATCTGGAGTGTTGGCAGCTAGACTACAACACCGCGTTTCTGAACGCCGATGTCACAGAGGAAGTGTACGTCAAGATGGCACCCGGATACGAGCAATTCGACGAAAACGGAGTCCCACTGGTAATGAGGCTGTTGAAAAGCCTTTACAGTCTCCTCCAGAGCCCGACTAACTGGTGGAACACGATCGACAAACATCTGGTGGAAATTGGCTTCAAAAGTCTCCGTGCGTCTACACCTACGTGCGGTGCCGTTTATATCCTGACCCTGTATGTCGACGACGTTCTCTTGCTCGGAAAAGACGTCCTGGTGCTGAGGCGGATCAAGCAGAAGCTCATGAGTCGTTTCTCAATGACGGACATGGGAGACGTGTCACTCGTGCTCGGGATGGGTGTTACCCGTGACCGCGAGAAGGGGACGGTGACCATCACCCAGGAGAAATATACCAAGTCCCTGCTGGAGCGGTACGGTATGGCAAGCTGCAATTCAACGTACACGCCTGGTGTGGGAAAAGAGCTGTCGCTGGATCAGCCGGAGGAGAGGCTTCTAAGTAAGAGTAAGGAGGAGAAACAGCGTTTCCAGGCCATCACGGGCAGCGTCATGTACCTTGGGCAGGTGTCTCGTTACGACATCTTATACGCCGTCAATCAACTGGCAAGGGCGATGTCTAAACCGTCCAAAGCTCACATGGCGGCAGCCAAACATCTACTTCGCTACCTGGCTGGAACGGTGGATTTCGCCATCACGTACAAGCAAGGTGGCTTCAAGTTGACTGCATTCTCCGATGCAAACTGGGGCAACAACCCGGATAACGGCAAGTCGATGTCCTCGTATATTGTCTTCCTTGCGAACGCCCCGGTTAGCTTCAAGGTGGGACTGCAGGGGCTGACAGCGCAATCCACTATGGAGGCAGAACTCGTGGCCGCAGCGCTAGCGATGAAGGAAGCGGTGTTCTGCTCTAACATGATGAAGGAACTGAGATTCGGCACGCGCTTCGACAGCGTACCACTATATATCGACAACACCTCGGCTCTGCACGTCGCCGGAAATCGGACCTACAGTTCGCGAGTTAAGCACGTGGCTCTACGGTACTTCTTCATCCAGGGACTAGTCAAGGAGGGCAGAATCACCGTGAAATATGTGAAAACAGAGGACCAGCTTGCTGAAATTGGCACGAAGCACCTCAGTAAGCAAAGGCAGCGCTACCTCCTCAAGTTGATCAGCGAATTCAGGGCCTGAAAATGAGAAGTTCAGACGATCAAACCGTAGGGGTTCCTTTTTTGCTGGTTGTCTTTACTTGATACTTTCGCGGGAATGGGGGAGTTACACTACACAAGCTTTATGGTTTTGTATGCATTATCAGTGTTCTAGTAAAGAAGTAGCGTTGCTTCCAACAAGTGCTGGTGATCGTTAGCCATGATCGGCGCTTTAGTATTGTTTCTATCGCTTCCAACAAGTGCTGGTGATCGTTAGCCATGATCAGGACTTTAGTCATGTTCTATCGCCCTGGGACATTCATCGTTTATGCATTGCGACTTGCATTGAGGGGGAGTGTTAAGATATAGGCCGTATGTGCATAGCCTATTGAGTCAATGCTTCGTAAGTTGCGGTTCAACTAATTACACCGCATTATGAGTAACGGGATATTTAGATGGCCTTTCAGCAGTTCTTGTAGTCGACGAGTTGCAGCGACAAGCCGCCGATAGACGTTGCTGTAAGAGGCCATCAAGACTGAGGAACTGGAGTGTTCGCACACCCCCCACGTTCACTCGTCAAACCGCATCTGAACTTACCACGGTTCATCGTCCTAAGCCTTTATTGCCCTCAAGCGGCCTTTTTCAAGAGTCATCCATTCTTCACATCCTGGACACACAGCGTGTCTGCTCGGTCAGTTTAACGACTGACAGCGCCAACTTTTGCAACCTACTGTGCAGGAGTATCATCGAATATTCTTAACAAAGAAAACAACTTAAAAACAAAAAATCTACAAACAACGAAAAAAATATGTCGGAAGACAAAACAGAAAAAAGATAACAAAACTGTCGCGCCCTTCCGTAAGAAATGTGGCTGACAATTGAAAAGTCTTAAAGCGAGGTAAGGAAACAACACCAATACGACATATTAACAGAGTGAGACTGTAAGCAAGGGGATATACAGGCAAACGAAAACGCAAAGCACCCTCCAGGTAGCCGCAGCATTTTGTGGTACGAGTAGCATAGTCAGGTTCTCCCTGCTAGACTGCCTGGTGCCTTTCTACCCTGTCCCTGTCTGCCGTCTCCGTGTCGAGTTCGTCAACTATGCCCCACTCCCGGAAAAAATCCGTCAGAGAGTACGAAACAGCCGAAGCAGGCTCGTCATCCACCCACCCACGCCACAAGAATCCTGTGACGAGGACATAAGTAAATATAAGAGTAATGTTCCGCAAATCACGGAGGATCAAGCGTGAACAGAAAAATATAACTGTACGTAATGTGAGCCGTTCGGGTCTCTCTGTGAAAAAAAAACAATATATTTCAACTGTGACTAAAGCTTTTTGTCGCAGCCCACGACCGAGACCTTGACCCATTTTTTCCCGTAATGCAATATACACCACCGTTGATGCATCCGTATTGTGTACATCACAGATCAAGTGCATAAGTCCGTACATACATCGAAGTCGCTCTTTCGCCGCACAAGCCTACGGGGGTCCTGTACATTGACTAAAGTATATGTCGGCAGTGGAAAGGGCAATCCTCGTTGTCTTGGGGCCGAAACGGCCTGGTCATCAAAGAGTCTGTTGTTGGTGAAACGCAGTAATACTAAAACAACTATTGCCTACTGTCGGCCGATTCAGGCATCTGTCACGCTCCTAACGCCACTATCTGTTTTATGCAAAGAGGAAGCACAGGGAAACGAGAGAGTGCGAACCTAGCGAGAGTTTCCCCTCCGTCCGTACAAACTGCGGTCCTGCGTGCCTCGGGCGGCCGTGATATGCGCAGAATGTTAGAGGAAAGCTTGGGCAGAGGGTAGCGATGTCATTGGGAATATACTTTCTTCGTTTGTCCGTATGTGCAGTGACGACGGCACACATTGATGACCCACTTTCAATGCTAGGAGGCGTACGCCACGGGCGCGCATGGATTTTGTCCGTACTTCTGGGCGCTGCCATTGCTTTTGAACCGGGATGATTTTAAAAAAAGATGCATCAACCATTGTCTTGGTCTTTATCGAATGAGTCAAGGAGTGGTGAGTTACCCTATCAGCACCAGGCTCACGTTCTGGACGGAGATATAATCGTGATCTATCTGTATTCAATTTATTGGCTGAAATTCGAGAAGGACACACCCTATTGCATAAGGAATCGAGCCTGATCTTAAACGTTGGGAATCCTCAGTGATGTGGGATAATGCTGTAGTACTTCATGGTGCAGGGGAACCATGAAAGACTACGTACGTACCAGGTATTGAGTACTTATATGTTCGTATGAACCGAAGTGGGACATCCTACGGCCCGCTCGCAGTTTGGACGCGGTGGGTTGTCAACCTGCTAGAGCTGCACTCAGTGCGGTTTCGAAAACAGATTACGTGGATTTAACACACCAGGTGGTAATGATTATATATTCATGTTTGTTCACAGCACAGCGGCAGTAAGTTGAGCAAGGTGAATGATGAATCGAACTCTACGGGGCCGTAGTAGTCGGCAAAACACGTTGAATTTATAACCGTGTTGAGGGTTTGATGAAAGGCGGTACTGAAAGGTTGAAGGCCGAAGTTTCGCTTTTTAAACGGTCGATTCTCATTCAGGGTCCCATAAACTTCGGTAGCAGCTGTTGTTGTTGTTTCTGTATTTCCGCGCCCGAGTGCACATTTACGAAGCGTACATCTGGTAGCTACGATAAATCATGCAAAAGTGCAAAATGCTGACGCATCCCTTATCGTCAGCTGTAGAATAAACAGGTGCAAAGCTTCAGTAGTACTGCCAGAACTGTACTAAACAAGTTCCCAAGTACATGACTATTCATGCACTAGTTGATTCAAGCTGAAAGACCCTACTATTTCAATTTATTCCGCCACAAAATATTTATGCCGCTTGCAACGTCTACTGGACACATATTTGCTATCTTGGTCACTCTCATGAAATAGGAAAGACAATGAGAGCACGCATTAATTTTTGCTACAGACCTCCTATGTGCTACATATCTTGGATTGCGTCAGCGATTGATTAATCTTTAACCAATAACCCTCGGACTCCAAGAGAGCAATACATGGGTCGTTGGTCGTGGTTTCGTATCTCACGTCCACTATGATAGCGCTTTGTCAAGAAAAATGAATTTCCTCAAGTCGCGAATCTGTGAAGAGGGAAGCATAGATATGCTACTCCATCCCAAATCTGATACAACACGCTGCCTGGGTCCTCAGAGCTGGTGAAGAACTGCGGACTAGGCACGTACGGCCCCATACGAAGACCAAGGACTCCCCTGTTCCGAGGTGGGGCGAGTGTTGTAAGGCTTGGATTGGGTAGGTGATTGGTTAACGTTTTAACAGTAGCCCAACGGACTAGGCCATGGCCTTCAAACCGCAGTCCATTTGGGGGACAAACTGCTTGGAATTTGAGTCGCTCGTCCCCAAAAACGGGACTGAGGTTCTACAGGGGGTACGGCAAGCCAAAAATGTATTCAGGCACGCGGAGGAGATAGGCAATCCGAAGGCGAACAAAACTGAGATACGCACGATGCAAGGCAAATGCCTGAAAGGGTAAAACGCACCAGAAACATGCCTACCAGGGTATTTATTGAAGGCGAATTGTTGAAATATTTCCTTAGACGTGCCTTCAACCTGAGGAAGCCGTCAAGGTACATCCTACACTGATTTCAAGTAGGCAAAGGTTTCAGGCGTAAATGCCTACCTACCTCGCTCAACGCATGCCTGTGGAACATATTTAGAACTGCACCACGGTGTTGGAGACGACCCACTTGACGACCTACTTGGAATTAGTGTGTTTTTTTTTTCCCTTTGGAACGTCACACCTGCGTCTTTGGGGACACTACGCACTACTCATTTGCTTGATTTTAGTTTGGGAGCAACTAAGTGACATGTAGACGTACAATACCAGCAGATGGAGGATGGAGATGGAAGACTTAGTGTGATATGGGCATCATCTACTTTTTTCAGTTGTGTTTTTGCATCATGATTTTCACTTTCCAGTCTAACTCGTCAGAGGTAAGGCCCTCAGCGTTGTTCCGGATAAGCCGGGGTCGCTGGTGTCGTGCCTCCTCCCCCCGGGTTCATGCCTGTATATTTTACCTCGTATAGGGTCCAGCTTTCCCACTCTTCGTGGATTTTCATCAAACGTTGCTAACTCACGCTGTTGTGCTTCCGCTAATCATATGTTATGCAAGAATATGTCCTTACCAATAGGCGCTCAGTGAAAGTCGAACCCACCAAATTGGTATTGACAGGCGCGCGGCCCACGTATCAAGCTACCGACGACCGCACCAATATTATTTACCACAATATTAGTGTAGGGAGCTTCGCAATTTCCATCGAGTCCCGACTACCACGTGCGTGTATGTCCTTGCAGTTTGGCAGGATCTACCTCAGTCTGTACAACCTCCATCGTACGAATATCCCATTTATCATCATCGTATACTACGTGAAAAAACATCCCTGGTACAGTTTATTCGGCACATGTTTAATGTTGATCGCGTACCGTATACGAGGAACTGCAGGCGCTCTCTGAAAACATAAACATGTACGTGCCTGGTATAATGTATACCGGATCTAAGATATATCAAAACAAGCTTCGATTCGAAATGTTTATAGAAGAAAATCGACTACTAAAAATCCAAAATGTGCACGCGTGGATGCGTGGGCGAGATAATTGTTAACCCACAGCGTTGGTTTCTGCCCCATCACCCGTGGACGATATGATCGGCCGAATCATCGGACATAAAAACCACAAGCAACCAACACCCATAACATTGAACGCCGGTTGCCTAGTCGACGTTGTGCCGGCGATATGGGTCTGTGTATCACAAAGCGCCAAGCTAGAGTGCTGTCCTACCCCCAACGTTGCTAAATCACTCCACGACACACCACGATTGGTGTTGACCGCTGACTCCTCTACCACAACCTACGGAGCGTTTTGAACCGGCGTATATCTTTTGTCGTTTTCGCTTTCATCGTCGTCGGATTCGCAGCAGCTGCTTCCCGACCTGTTGTCAATCTCCGAGACCGAGCTTGCACTAGGGCCGTGCGCTGTGGGTTCGCTGTCTGTGGTCTGTGCGCAGTAACAATAATGCCTTTTCCCCTAATTTTGGGACTTCCCACCTAACGGTGCTTCAAGGGTTATCACCTGAGACAATGGGACGGGAATTTTCATCGTGGATAGTACGGGAATGGGAATTGGCCGGTAATCCCACCGTGAATTCGGAGATCTCCCTATTCCGATTCTGCACATCCAACGATGAATTTAACAACTACTTGCTCCCGAAATGGCCGATCTAGCATCCCCCCATCTCACGTTCTTGCCATTTTCGTGTTGGGCATGGCTTCTCCCATTCCTATTCCCATTGTAGGCACAGTTTCTCCCATCCCCTTTCCCCTTGAGGACGAGGCTTCTTCCACCCTTATTCCCACCAAATTGCCACTAACCTCCCAGGGGCACGTCCACACACATATGTAACATACCATGACTGGCATTATTCTGAATGTTGGATGCGATGACGGGAAGAACCAGACGAATTCAAGAGTTCTCCCGTGAGCTTTTGAAGAGAGAACGCGCCCACTACCTACACATCAACACAAGCAAAAGGGCGATGGCGGACTCCACTAGTGACTCTGCTGTTGTGCCTCTCGCACAGCCAAGCAGATCACTCACGATCAACGGCGTTTCCGTAGTTGAGAACGGTGGTGGCGCTGGGAGAAACAGGCAGACGTCAGGGATTTCTACGGTTAAATGGTTGAGTCGTAAATATCAACAACAGTGCATATGATCTCTCTCGACAAACTTCAAGAGAGTATGTATGTAATATTTACGCCTTGGTTTCTGATTTGCGGCGCGTAATTCCCTTGTTCCGTTGAACAGTTCCATATATTCCCCGTTGTAGTTTCGGGTTGACCCCCCATAGGCTTCCCACACTTTTCCGCTGTTTCCCACCTCCTCTACACGACACGCTAGTTTCGCCCCATCCCGTTCGCGTCACGTTCGACTCCCATACAGTTACATGAACATGTTCCAGCTTCCCCGTCCCATTTTCATCCCACGCAAGAAGCGAGTGGGCTTTTCCCGTTCTCATCACAACGGCAGGCAGCCATTTCACGATAAGATTCTCATTCCCATCACAATGGGGGGCAAAAAACATCACGCGCGACCTTCCCGTCCCACACGTGCCCCGTCTCCCGTAATAAATAACCCTTGCTTTGTTTGGTCGTTTAGACATGTCGGGCCTTGCCTCGCAGAAGATAGGCGATATATGCACGAAAAGTGCGTTAAAGCACGCTGTTTCAGAAAAGGTTATCCAGGAATTCTTTCTGGCATGCCTTAAAGGCCAGGGCTTACAATGGACTAAGACCTTAACATGGAAGGATGCTGACTCTGGGGCGAAAACTTGGACTGGCCAACGATATGTATCCAGAAAAGCGAGTAGAATAACCATGCGTTTCCGCTAACAAAAAATAGTTATTTCTCGTTACTATTTTAGAACACGTTAGTCCCATGTGCACAGTAAGGAATACTCCAAGGCATGCATAAACGAACCCGCGCGACGATGTTGGAACAATTTACGTAAGACCGTCGTAGGATAAAGGCCAAGGGTTTTTAAAGCGCAAACACGGTCTTCGAATGCTGCAACAACGGCTGCTTTACTGTGTGCAGTTACGGGCTAATCACACGACCAAGCAAAATACGTTGCTCGTTTGCCGCACGAAAGAGAGAAACGTTACGCTGTGTATTGCATGGAGATAGATCGTGAGTAGCTTGGCCGATTACTTCCGGCCCTATATCAGCACCTGTCACATCGCCGGTGAGAGAGGAACTTATAACACAGCCTATGGTGCCGCCCACCGTCGCGCTTGCGTCGCCCTTTGCCCCGTCACCAGTGAGAGAGCATACTGCTATACGCTTATTGCCGAAACAGTAACACGAACCTTGGGGCTTGGGCGATTCCACAATAAAGCTCGTGGTGGTTTACGTATGCGCAGTATCGTATGGTCTGAGGAAGTTACGATGTTAAAGTCGGCCTCGGTTCCAACCGTGTTTTCCGACACCTGCAACTCACAATCACAACGCATGGAAAATCAAACCGCATCAAACGTACCAGTCTATGCTCACGCTCTCTCAACACAGGCATGGGTCAGACGCCACAACACACGAATGCACCCCAACGCCCGATCGAGTTTTTTTTTGCTTGACCACTCCATTTTGCTCCGACCAATCAGGCGACTGCAATGATTGCTAACACTTGTCCTGGAGACGGGTCATTCACGATCACGGCAAACGCGGCCCCCGCGTTGTCCGGGTGCTTCATTGAGTCCACGACGGCTGATGGGCAGTTCCTGTACACCGTTTCGGGTACAACAACAATATCGGAGGTTTTCGTTTTCAATGTCGAAGACGACGATGGTGATGTAAGTCAAGAGGTTCTGAAATATTCATGTTGTATTAAGTTGTGAGAATAAATAACCTTTTTGTTTGGTTTCAAGGAGTGGCACATCTACATCGCAACGTCGAGCGGTGGTACACGTTGAACCGTACAGGTAGTTCTCGGCTTCCACAATCTAGGATACGTTCAACAACCAGTAAGCTTCGGTTTGTTGTTGTATGATATATATATATATGCAGCTCGCGTCTATTAACTCCTGACCGCCTACTTCTGCAATCATCGCCACATTTCTACAAAATGCCTGCGTTCCAGGTCAACTGGTATATCGCATTCATATCATTGACAGACAGCGACGAGTCACAATTGTACTGTATTTCTCTGGAGACCGTGGACGAAGTCAACCCCGGCGACGCATCCTGGGTATGTAAGTACCGCCAGAGGCAAAAGCCAAGCCCCCGCGAGTGGCAGAAATGTATGTATCGCAAGTCTCGCCGTGAAGGTGAAAACTCTAAAAGCATGCCTGAACGCCATCGAACACGGTTTTGTTGACAGCCCCGCAGGCGCGCTAGAAATATTGGTTCATCCTCGGGTTATGGCCGTATATCCAAGATTGTCTAGACGGGTGCGCGGTTGTTCCCCAGCTGGCCGTGACATGTTTGACTACAAGTCCGTCTAATATTGAAACGTCATTATCAGACATATCCCAACCGTTAGTGACCACAGGCAAATATTACTGTCGAACACTAAGCTCACTTCACATAAACACAACATCGGAAGAAAGCGGATAGGCCGACGCTGATCTGGTCGAAATCATACCATGCGCGTTACGGGTCAAACGGCAATGACATGCTCGTTATATTTTTCGCACTCGTTCTTTTGGCCGTTCCAAACGTTTTAGTCAAGTATTCCTGTCTAGCTCTAAGCTCACTTCACCTAAACACAACATCGATACTCAGCGGATAGGCCGATGCTGATCTGGTCGATATTATGCCATGCAGTTACGTGTTCCATGGCAATGACATGCTCGTCATGTAATCCTCACTCGTTCTTTTGGCCGTTTCAAACGTGTTCCTGCGTAATGCTGACGTGTACATGGTGCTGAGCTTCAGACACGTGTGGTTTATTACTGTCAGCGCACGAGCGTCAGGTACGCGTAACATCTAGGGCAAAAGCTTACCCTAAACCTTCGGCGCTACGACATTTTTCTTGATACACCCTCCCACCACCTCTGCCATTGCGGATCGCGCTTTGTCGTCTGGAATATGGAGGTGACTTCACCGGTGATTCCGAAAACCCCGTGGTGACAACGGAGGGGGATATTTCCGTCGTCTGTGGTCCATGCGCCATTTTCGGGGTTACACTTCAGCCAACTGTATCTCCAGTCCCCCCGCCGAAGCCAACACCTTTCACGCCGAGGACAACACCGACAACATCCGTCCCTGTCCCATCGCCGGTGAGAGAGGAACTTATAACACAGCCTATGGTGCCGCCCACCGTCGCGCTTGCGTCGCCCTTTGCCCCATCACCAGTGAGAGAGCATACTGCTATACGCTTATTGCCGAAACAGTAACACGAACCTTGGGGCTTGGGCGATTCCACAATAAAGCTCGTGGTGGTTTACGTATGTGCAGTATCGTATGGTCTGAGGAAGTTACGATGTTAAAGTCGGCCTCGGTTCCAACCGTGTTTTCCGACACCTGCAACTCACAATCACAACGCATGGAAATCAAACCGCATCAAACGTACCAGTCTATGCTCACGCTCTCTCAACACAGGCATGGGTCAGACGCCACAACACACGAATGCACCCCAACGCCCGATCGAGTTTTTTTGCTTGACCACTCCACTTTGCTCCGACTAATCAGGCGACTGCAATGATTGCTAACACTTGTCCTGGAGACGGGTCATTCACGATCACGGCAAACGCGGCCCCCGCGTTGTCCGGGTGCTTCATTGAGTCCACGACGGCTGATGGGCAGTTCCTGCACACCGTTTCGGGTACAACAACAATATCGGAGGTTTTCGTTTTCAATGTCGAAGACGACGATGGTGATGTAAGTCAAGAGGTTCTGAAATATTCATGTTGTATTAAGTTGTGAGAATAAATAACCTTTTTGTTTGGTTTCAAGGAGTGGCACATCTACATCGCAACGTCGAGCGGTGGTACACGTTGAACCGTACAGGTAGTTCTCGGCTTCCACAATCTAGGATACGTTCAACAACCAGTAAGCTTCGGTTTGTTGTTGTATGATATATATATATATATGCAGCTCGCGTCTATTAGCTCCTGACCGCCCACTTCTGCAATCATTGCCACATTTCTACAAAATGCCTGCGTTCCAGGTCAACTGGTATATCGCATTCATATCATTGACAGACAGCGACGAGTCACAATTGTACTGTATTTCTCTGGAGACCGTGGACGAAGTCAACCCCGGCGACGCATCCTGGGTATGTAAGTACCGCCAGAGGCAAAAGCCAAGCCCCCGCGAGTGGCAGAAATGTATGTATCGCAAGTCTCGCCGTGAAGATGAAAACTCTAAAAGCATGCCTGAACGCCATCGAACACGGTTTTGTTGACAGCCCCGCAGGCGCGCTAGAAATATTGGTTCATCCTCGGGTTATGGCCGTATATCCAAGATTGTCTAGACGGGTGCGCGGTTGTTCCCCAGCTGGCCGTGACATGTTTGACTACAAGTCCGTCTAATATTGAAACGTCATTATCAGACATATCCCAACCGTTAGTGACCACAGGCAAATATTACTGTCGAACACTAAGCTCACTTCACATAAACACAACATCGGAAGAAAGCGGATAGGCCGACGCTGATCTGGTCGAAATCATACCATGCGCGTTACGGGTCAAACGGCAATGACATGCTCGTTATATTTTTCGCACTCGTTCTTTTGGCCGTTCCAAACGTTTTAGTCAAGTATTCCTGTCTAGCTCTAAGCTCACTTCACCTAAACACAACATCGATACTCAGCGGATAGGCCGATGCTGATCTGGTCGATATTATGCCATGCAGTTACGTGTTCCATGGCAATGACATGCTCGTCATGTAATCCTCACTCGTTCTTTTGGCCGTTTCAAACGTGTTCCTGCGTAATGCTGACGTGTACATGGTGCTGAGCTTCAGACACGTGTGGTTTATTACTGTCAGCGCACGAGCGTCAGGTACGCGTAACATCTAGGGCAAAAGCTTACCCTAAACCTTCGGCGCTACGACATTTTTCTTGATACACCCACCCACCACCTCTGCCATTGCGGATCGCGCTTTGCCGTCTGGAATATGGAGGTGACTTCACCGGTGATTCAGAAAACCCCGTGGTGACAACGGAGGGGGATATTTCCGTCGTCTGTGGTCCATGCGCCATTTTCGGGGTTACACTTCAGCCAACTGTATCTCCAGTCCCCCCGCCGACGCCAACACCTGTCACGCCGACGACAACACCGACAACTTCCGGCCCTATGCCATCGCCGGTGAGAGAGGAACTTATAACACAGCCTATGGTGCCGCCCACCGTCGCGCTTGCGTCGCCCTTTGCCCCATCACCAGTGAGAGAGCATACTGCTATACGCTTATTGCCGAAACAGTAACACGAACCTTGGGGCTTGGGCGATTCCACAATAAAGCTGGTGGTGGTTTATGTATGTGCAGTATCGTATGGTCTGAGGAAGTTACGATGTTAAAGTCGGCCTCGGTTCCAACCGTGTTTTCCGACACCTGCAACTCACAATCACAACGCATGGAAAATCAAACCGCATCAAACGTACCAGTCTATGCTCACGCTCTCTCAACACAGGCATGGGTCAGACGCCACAACACACGAATGCACCCCAACGCCCGATCGAGTTTTTTTGCTTGACCACTCCACTTTGCTCCGACTAATCAGGCGACTGCAATGGTTGCTAACACTTGTCCTGGAGACGGGTCATTCACGATCACGGCAAACGCGGCCCCCGCGTTGTCCGGGTGCTTCATTGAGTCCACGACGGCTGATGGGCAGTTCCTGTACACCGTTTCGGGTACAACAACAATATCTTAGGTTGTCGTCGCCAATGTCGAAGACGACGATGGTGATGTAAGTCAAGAGGTTCTGAAATATTCATGTTGTATTGAATTGTGAGAATAAATAACCTTTTTGTTTGGTTTCAAGGAGTGGCACATCTACATCGCAACGTCGAGGGGTGGTACACGTTGAACCGTACAGGTAGTTCTCGGCTTCCACAATCTAGGATACGTTCAACAACCAGTAAGCTTCGGTTTGTTGTTGTATGATATATATATATATATATATGCAGCTCGCGTCTATTAACTCCTGACCGCCTACTTCTGCAATCATCGCCACATTTCTACAAAATGCCTGCGTTCCAGGTCCACTGGTATATCGCATTCATATCATTGACAGACAGCGACGAGTCACAATTGTACTGTATTTCTCTGGAGACCGCGGACGAAGTCAACCCCGGCGACGCATCCTGGGTATGTAAGTACCGCCAGAGGCAAAAGCCAAGCCCCCGCGAGTGGCAGAAATGGGAACTCTTCTAGGGAGAATAATCAAACAGATTACGTGCACCTCTACCGTAGCGTGCGCCCTTGCCCCTGTTACTGCTTAAAGATCCAAGAAGCGTTTCCAGGGTAGACATCGCTCGCCGACTCTGTTGAAATGCTGTAGACTCGCGTCTCCTTGGTGTTGTTCCCGTCAGCTGATACGAATATGATAAACCAGTTGAACTGCGAAGAGTAGAGTTCGTAGTATAGGGCGGATGGCCAGAGGAGTAGGTGGTGAGGGAGGGGCTATAAATATACCTGGGATGGCTACTGTAGCTCGCCTACAATGACAACATGTCGCCTACTAAGTACTATGTGCAGGTCGTGAAACATATAACTACAATCTCGTGGATCCTCCAACTGAGCTGCTGATCACAGTCCAACACAAAGGCGTTCGCGCAGGCCGACGCTGATTAGCTCCAGTAACCATGTTGCGAACGTGTCAAAGATGTTATATCAACGAGCGAACATTTTCACGTACCGGTAAGAGGTTGCGTTGCGGATGGCTGTGACCGCTCCATGTACGGCCACACTCGTGCCCAGTGGCCCGTTTGATTGTGTTTCTGCGATGTTGGCAACGGTGATATTCAATGCACGAGGCGCTGCGCTTCACACACGATAGTTGCTTGATCCCCACATACCAGCCGCCCTCAGCCCCCTCGTCAGAAGAAAAGTCATCCCTAACCTCCAGCACTTTTGGATTCGCCCTAGAAAAATCACCCGCTGCACCCACCGTTGCTGTCGGTGTCTTATTCTCAATAATGTGAAGGTGACTTCACCGGTAACTTGGATTTTCTGGTGGCAAGCGAGGTGGACATTTCCATCGTGTGTGGATCATGTGACCCGGAGGAGCAGGATGCTAGCCCAGCGAGCAAGCTGGATGTCGGAGTCGTTACGGTCGGCGGGGTCGGCATGGTGGTGGTTTTCTCAGCGTTTAGCTGGTGCTAGAGTTCCGGCATACGTGGCTGGACGTATGAGTAGAATCACGCGTACATTTTTACATTTTTCACAGCCCCGTAGCAGGTCGGTCAGTGGGCACGAACTGTGTTATATATATTCAGGCGTCCTCCCACGCACCAGACCGTAGCGAAAACGGTGTAAAAGGTCGTGAAGGCACGGAAATGTATTCCCTTCGCAAGCAGGGATCATTATAACTTGTCCGCAGGGTGCGTGCAGGCCGTGCAGCGATACGATGAAATTGGTGATGACGGAAGTCTCCGCCAACACACCTCATACGTTGCTCAGCAGGCACGTTCTCCGCGCGTAAAACGGCGGGCGATTGCAGTGCCGCATCGTGCGTGGACAATGGTATACGAGGAAGACTGGACAGCGGATAGCCTTGCACCATGCAGTTGTGCATGTTTTGGTTATCTATTGATATGTTTGCATACTGGAAGGAAATCGTAATCTTCGTAGTACAGCCATGATTTGGCTGGACAAGATGGCGTGTGACCACGTCGTACATTGTCAGTACTGATCGCTGGGGTTTTATTAGCCTCGAGAGGTACTCGGACTGCTACAAGTAATCGGATTGCTCATATGTCTGTGAAGAAAGTTGCAGTAAGGAGGGTTGAGCTCGACACGAGTTCGTGAAATGTAGTGTTGCACTTGGGCTACGCTTGTACTGTACCGGTGTACATGATGGGTACCATCGCCTAGAAAGCCGGGTGTGGTGTGGTATGTTGCTGTTGTTGGAGCTCTCTGCCACCACATGCTTACTACGGTACCATCGTTGAGCATACCTGCATTACTGAGTGAAAGGCATCATCGGAAGACATGAACTGTATTGTTTTGTACAGGGACATGCATTTCTATTCCGGCCGTGGGCCCTTTCTCGCACGGAGTAGGCTGAGGGTCGGCGTGTATCAAGCAGCGCATGCGTGTGGCCCGGCTGGGCTCCGTGGCGCGCGCTCTAGGCGTTCATAGTCGCGCGAGCTGGGTAGAAATTATGGCATCGCGTTCCGACCAGTCGGAACCAAGCAGAACCCCACAACTTGAGTTTTTCCCTTGGCCACTGCTACCTCTGTCCTTCCAGCTTTCGACCTCTCTATTTAGCAGCAGCCACGGAATAACAGACGTCCCGTACCAAGCTCTTCGCTATGTGACGGCCAAGGACTGTGCTCATTAGTTTGTGCGTGTGTATAAATCCCAGTACCTCAAGCGACAGATCATTTACTACGCTCAGCGACACAAACGACGGAGGGACAGGCTCTATAACAGCTTTACAAGGTTGTTTGCCGTTTCAACTATCAACTCTTGGACAGAGAGATTGTTCGTATTCCCAGGGATGTAAAATAGAGAGATACACGTTTGCTTTTCACAGGCCGAGATGAGGTGCGCCACGATATATGATTTGTAGAACTAATACAACATGACCTCCGCTTGCTACTGCTGCACTACGGTGGATCGGTCTACATTTCGATCCTACTGCTGCACTCCAATGGATCGCACGACGTCTCGATCCTGTCCTCAGTTGAACCACAGCGCCACTAGCGGTGCTCATTTTGGGCCCACTATCCGGAGCTGAAGCTGAACTTTTCCTGGTAATCGAAACGTTCGACTAAGACGAATCCACATCAACCACGGGCTGCTGTGCCTACAAAACAATGCTAGGCCCTGGTGCCTTACTTGCCGGCATCTTGCTACAAGTACCCGTACGGACCTTTTTTAGTAACAAGCGACGCAAGAAACATTATAGACCTTTCCGGGTCCCTTCCTGCTAAGTTTAACGACAAAGGCAGACTTGCAACTCCCATGTGCTTCGAACACGGCTCCCAAGGGCTTCGAACACAGCACCTGGTAGCCCCTGCTCGGAGTCGTCGTGGTCGGTCGCAAAGGATTGCGCCTCGTGCACTTCTTGGTCTTAGCCTTCTCGGTAGAAGGCGAATCTTGTTGGGCAGTCTGTCGTTTGTCCCGGGCACGTCCAGCAGTATTGGATGGTATGGTGCTTCTTTGATAGACACTTGGGGTGGGTGCATACGCGCACGAAACGGTTTCCAGACGGTTTGCGAGCAGAGCCAGAGACATATTTCTCCGAGGTTAATCCACTTCGCCCACGTCCGGTACGATGGTGTAGGGAGGATTGGAACGCAAGAGGGTATTGTGCACGGTGAGGCATATGTTGGTACAGAGCGTTGATGCGGCCAATTTTTAAGCCCTTGGCTTTACGGCCGCGATCACTGTTAGCATCTTTCAGCGACGTCACTGGTTGGCCGTTGGACATCAGAGACAGCGCACGTTCAGTTTCAGGCTTAACGCCAAAAATAAACGGTCATCGCGCTGCAAGTAGGATGCTTGTATTCCACACGTAGACAACAGCTTGAAACTGCCGGAAAATCGTACGAAATCTCGTCGCGAATGCTAATACTGTTTCAGCACCATTCTGGGGAAACAAACGCTATCTGCCGCACGCACGAGTTGAACGAGTTCGCTGGCAGATTAAAATGAACACGAGTTATTCCCTGCAAGGTCACGGGTGTGACGGACGATCCTAAGGCGTCCGCTCCGGATTATACCACGCCAGCGCGTGTGTTCATCTGGCTGGTCATCAGCTACTGAATCAGGGTCAGGAGGTGACATTGTGGTGAGAGAGCAATGTGCTCGAGCGCTACGATGTCGCCAGACGTTTCGTCGTTAAGGCGAACACGGTTTGCTCTGAGTCCTACGATGACTCTCAAAAGCCCTATATCTGATGACGTTTTGATCAGGTGATCTGGTTGACCGGGGTACTGCACGCGAATTGGCAGATGTCACCGCTACGGCTGCGATATCGCTCTACAGTGATGGAGTAACAGGATCACGGTGCGACAAAAACTTCTACGATGAGTTGGGTAGAATCACTGCACCGACGGCAGCGGCGACAAAACAGGGTTGACAGTGGGGGGGTGAAAAAAACTCAGATTCACCAACATCCTGTACTGTGCTTCGATGACGTCTACATGCGCAACAGTGGAGGTTCGGCCTGCTGAAATCAATAACTGGGACAACCAATGGCCTGTGGGGTCAACAACGCAGCCTGCTCTTACTGGCTGTTTATGGTCCCCGGACGGCCATCAGGTTGGAGTCAGCAACTAGCGATGGCGCTGGCCGATGTCCGCGGAGTGCAATATTGCGTGCTACCGCACAACCAGCACATACATGAGGTTGTTGAACACTCATTTGTTCGGGGCTTACTCTGATGCTTTCCCCGTCATCCGATGAAAATAACTGCTCAAGCTACTATTTCTGAGCTCGGAGACGATTTCTTCTCGCGTGCTCTGGGAGTCGGCGACGGAGACGTGCTTCCTTTCCTCTCCTTCCGCACCCGAGACAGGCGGTTCAGAAAACTGCCTTCGGTGGCTCCGACGGTGAAACTCATTCGTCGTCTGTCGCAAACTCTGAGTCAGAAGCTTGCGGATTCTTCGAAGTGTTACTTACATTTAGGCATCTCTGACACACAACACAAGAGCAAAAAAAGAAGAAGAAAAAACGTACCACTGGCTTTAAGCTTAGTCATCCATGAAAAATATGAGCGGGCGTCCTTAAGGTTTGACTCGACGACTGCAATAGTTTTCTCTTGCGCGCGTAGCGTGGATACATGCTAGGTGTTGTGTTGATTGATCTCTAAAGGTATAGACGCAGACGGCACAGGAACGCGTGGCTGACCCCAGATAATACACGAAACTCCTTTTATATTACATCCTCGCTGTCGAGTTGACTCGCCTCATATGCAGCCACACCTAACTAACGAGTGGCATTGGTGGGCATACATTACCCTGATATCCCAATACCCTACTGCCAGAATCCCTTTCCAGCATGGAACTCGGCAATCTACGATGCATTTCAAATGTCGTGTTTCCGAGTACAATCAACATCCCCCCTACTCAATTTACACGACCATGCTGGCATCTCCCCTGCTCCTGGGCACGAGCTTATGAATATTCCTCCCAGCCCAGTACATGAAAATGTACGACATCGCAGGGCTGATATATTTCAATATTAGAACCAACTCAAATGCAACATTAAGTCAAAGATCCGATCTTTAACTGAAAAATCTTTTTTTTAATAAACACTCAAATCAGTAAATGAGTATTAAAAAGCTCAAATCCACAGCCTCTCTTTTGCGAACACATAAAACTCTCAAAATCCAATGCCAGGTAAAACGGCTTTTTCCGCGGAATTAGTCTAAAGATATTCGTGGGATCGCGTCGACTTAGAAACAGTGATCTCCGGGGCCCTCCCCTCGCCAAACGCTACTGGTGTCTAGAGGCACACTATCATAATCATTCGTATTGTCTCCAGCGCGCACGCTCGAAAAGAACAACGTACGAATTTGGCGAGGTGTAAACCCCCGACCCACCCTAGAGAATTATACAGCACTACCTGCTAGACCACTCAGTCAGTGCGGACTCTGAAGAACGAAAACACAAATTTTCAAGAACCGAAAAAAAAAGTCAATTTCCGAAGTACTACCCTGTTGATTGTATCCAGAAACACGACCTATAAGATCCATTGTAGATTGAGGAGCTCCATGCTGGAAAGGGATTCTAGCAGTAGGTTATCGGGGTATCAGGGTAATGTATGCCCATCAATGCCGTTCGTCAGGTGTAACTCTATACTGCATATGAGGCGAGTCAACTCGACAGCGAGGATGTAATATAAGACGTGTTCCGTGTTATGTCTGGAGTCAGCCACGCGTTCGCGTGCCAGCTGCGTCTATACCTTTGGAGATCAATCAACACACAAGTGAATGCCGGTGATCTTCTATTGGCAAGCGTTGCCCAGGCCAACTCAGAGAGGTGGGAACCTGCTTCCAGCATGTTTACTCTTAGATGATGTCCTTCGCCAGGGAGCCAGCTTGTGTATTTTAAGGAAGAGATCGAGATCCTGGAGGAGAGGACGTGCGTAAGAAGGAGAGGCAGGAGATGCCCCACCAGAAGCAGCAGAAGCAGCAGCGATCCCAGCATGGCCAAGTTTGAGCCGCAACTGGTAGATTCGCTTGGCACTAGTGACGAAGACGGTGGAGAGTAGCAGCTGCAGGGGCAGCAGCAGCTCCAGCAGCACCGTTAGTGACGTTAGCAGTTAGAGGATTGCTGCACTTTTGTTGCGACGATGAAGCGCATGCAGCAACCACCGTTACCGCCGCCGCAACCGCTGTCTGGACTACCGCCGCTGCCGCCGCCGTCGTCTTGACCGCCGCGTAACTGTCGTTGCTGCAATACCCCGGGATAACCAGGCATCTGCCTGAATCTGTGGCTTCGCTGCGCGCTGGCGACGTAGATGTAGAACGTATAATGATATATGAAAGAGGGAGTTTGCCGGCAGGAGCCGGGAGGGAAAGTGGAGACCGCGGGAGCGACGCTGAAAATGTTCCGGCAGAATCGCCTGTCTAGACTACTGAAGCACCATGCTTACAGGTGGTTGATGGGGGGGACGTTGCCCCCGAGGAAGGAGACTGGGGAGACAGTCAACGTGGGGGCACGGGGAGGGGTTTGCATCATCTGTTCGGGATCAGCGCACGGGCGCGACAGGATGCGCTGCCCCAAGAGAGAGAGGATGAAAGAGAAGGGACCGAGGCGCCACCAGCAAGGACTTATGTCCGCACCAGGCACGTATGACTTTGTTGATTGACTGCTGCGGTGATTTCTGTTTTTAGATTGATTGTGTATCGATTTAAGAACGGTGGATAATCTCCGAGCATTGGATACTGAGATTAGGGAATGTTGGAAGTGGAACTCACAGCTGACGTATGTCATATTTTGTAAAATGAAAGGAGAGGCACAGACGTGTAAGTATAGCTTCCCTCACTGAAGTTTTCCTGTAGACGCACTGCCGGATTATGACGTCTGTCCGTTTTGTGGTTGACTGGTCGAGGGCTCTGACTGGGCATCGATGCGAGTACTGTACGATCATGAAATGAAAAGAGTAAAGGTGCTCTAGAATTTAGTTGAGATACGTGCCAATGATGTGAGCTCATCGACTGCACGAGACCCTTCGCCCATTTGCTCCTTTTTCAAGTCATTTCGTATCATATACAGTATGAGGATTGATAAGGCTACCCTATTGCTAAGTTTGGCATTGCGTTGGTCTGGTGCTGGCAGAACCGAGCAAGTACAGAAGAAAGAGGTGTATGTGTTGAACCCTTTGCGGCGTTTCACACATTCACATATATACATATCTGAATGCGAGTATCTCGTTTTTGAGTTGTTGGGTTGATGTATGCGTGGCTGTGTAGCACGCACGACCCGCGTCACTTGTTAAGTGCCAAACGGCAACATATTTGTAGACGGAGTAATATACTGTACGAGTACAGCAGCAGCAGAAGTAATATGGTACTGAGAGCGAGACATTGGACAGAGTAAACGTTGCATAGATTTGAGTAAAATTTTGACTGACCTGCGGAGTAAAGGAACACCCCCTCGTCTAGCGCCTGTTGCCCCGGTACTACTGGTGATGGTAGAGCTATGGGTATAAGCTGAGACGAAAACAGTTTGCTTGGCACTGCTGTATATGTTCATCAAGTACGTACTGCAGTAGATTGTGGTCGTGGAATACATGGGTTTAATGTGGGACCAGGTATTCTCGTTGACGAGAAACTGCTTATGTGCAGTAGCGTTTGAGAAGTTGAACTACAGTGGTAAAGAGGAGTTTGCAATCTGTGAATGCGTGAAAAGAGCACAACACCAACCAATGCAGATCTAATCACTTGAATGCGCGTCACATCCCTTGTGTGTGCCGGGTCAATGCTGCGGAGGCGACGTTTGACTTCACCTAGGACGGTAAGCTGGATGACCCGAGCTGCGGTGACGCCATGAGACCGGACGGAGAGGCAGCCGCGGCGGAGGCAACAGCAGTAGTACTCGGGGTATCGGGGTGACTCTTATTGAAATGTGGTTGCCTGTGAATCTGAATGAATATTTTCATTGTTTGTTTTTTCGACATGGAGGACAAGGGGAGACTGTTGTCCGGGGGAAGGGGGTTCCTTGCGATATTTAGCACTTATGTTCTTTGCTTAATTGTTACTTTTGATGGAGCGTGACTACTTTTTGTTATTATTTCCATGATTTGAATTATTTTTTCATGAAATAGGGGGAGAGGTTTTGGATAAGGCTGAAGAAAGGTTATGAGGGCCTGGGGGCGCGTGCAGTCTATAGTAAATGTTTTCTGGCTTGGAAGGTTTGGGCAGTACTTTGGAAATTGGTAATTTGATTTTTTGGTTCTTAAAAAATTGTGCTTTTGTTCAGAGCCAGTGTTACAGCGGGTGGCGCCAGGGAGGGAGGTTCATAGCGCTGTGACTATCGTGACCAGCGCTATGAGGAGGATAATACGGCGCGAGACCACTGTCCTGATCAGGGTCACGCGTCGGGTCTATTCGATAGGCAGAGGGCAAGCGTTGGTTAGCATCCTCTGGGCGGATCGGCAATTTTCTAGTAGTGGGGCCTGGGGAAGGCGAAAAAAGTAGGCCCAATCTTCTAAGACGTGTCTTAAAATTCGTCTTAATCCGTTTCTCAGGGAGAGGCACGTCTTACTCGCTATATCGCGTCTTGGCACGTCTTAGATTCGTCTTGTCATGTTTAGATTCGTCTTGGCACGTCTTAGATTCGTCTTACAGCGCACCAGGCGCCGGTCGAGGCGTCTTAGGGGGTCGACACGACCACAGCGAGCTGTGGAAATAGACGGAAACACAGCAAGGACGGCAGTTGAATCGACTGCTCCAACTTGCTTATTTCGAACCTTCTTTTTTCGGGCCTCCATGCGTTTTTCCCTGCCACCGGGGACATCGAACCCGGTCCCCCTGATTTTCGAGTATGGCATCATTATTTTGAAAAATAAAACATGATATATCTCTGATCTCTCTCTTCCCACCTAGTACACAACCAAAGTTCCCGCCAAACACACCACACCACACACCATCACACTCCGCACTGCACCATCCAAGCACCAACAAGTACATACGGTACTTCGCGCCGGTAGTAGTTCTATTATTATTATAGTGGTTTGTGCAAAATAACATCTTCTGTTGTTGGTAGTCTTACACCGTGGGTGGTACATCAGTAGTACCAGGTTGCAACGTGTACTTTGAACGGCATGGTACAGGACGACTACTACCGTGGTACATCAGTACCAGGTAACATACTCCGTACTCTTGGACGCATAATATAGGACAATTATTGCTGCTCTTTTTTATGTATTCCGTGAGCAGTCTCGGTTTCGTTCGTGCTTCATTACAGGAGGTAAACAATATCGTACCAGGTATAGTTTTATTTGCGCGAGTCCGTTGGTATTTTTACACCGTGGATCGTACATCAGTACCACCAGTAACATAGCGACGTGTTCTTTAAACGGAATAGTTTAGACACCTGCAGCTCTCTCCTTCTGCCTTCTGGTTGCGTGGGCGGTTTCCTAGGTTGTTATTGACAGTATTATTACGTACAAGTATAATTTTGAGTGTGTTGGTATCCACGGCCGCTGACGGTATGATATTCAGTATGATATTCGTTCTCGTAGAAAAAACCCGATCGATACAATAAAACCAGGTACGAGTACCTTGGTACCTTTTTTTCGCAATGCGATTTCGGAACTTTCTCTTAAAATATGGGTACGTGTGTACTAATGTACAAGTACACATGTGTTATGGATCGGGAGCGTATAGGTCATGAGGTCTTGGGTCAGGATGAGGCAAGCAGTACGGGCATGAGCCTATTCGAAGGATCAGCCGTTGACGGTCCGCTTCAGATACAGGATAGAACAGGATTACAACACATGCCTACAATATTCAAATAATCATGAATAACAAGACCAACCTCAAGTCTGGCCACGATCCAACCGAGTCGAGACGTCGGCTCGCACGTGTCCCAGAGGGGTATAGCGTGCTTCTGACGCTAGGGAGAAGGTCTCCCAGGTATGTAGATGGTAAACTGATTGCTTTGAGCCTCCGGTCGAGAGCGATGGCCGAGGCAACACGTAGGACCGCCGAAGAGGATAGAGGGAGAGTGGCAATCCACAAATTGGGGAGGGGCCGTAAATGACGCGGCCCCTGCTGATACAAAAATGCAAGTCGTCGTAACTCCTAAAATGGTCTATAACCATAACATCCCCCCTAGCATAATGCGAATAACTGAGCAATATGCTATAGCAATATTTGACTATAACCAAGGGTAAGGAACCGCAAGGCTCTATACAGAAAAAGTGATCTCGGGGATAGGCAAAAACGAACCGAAAACGCAGGGGCCATCAGCGGGAAATCCCCGAAAAAACCCTCACCCCCGCCTTTTCACTGCGAGTTTGACTGCCTGACCAATAATCAATGGTTTATAGTCATCCTACCACACTTCTTCAACAATGAATAAGCGCAGCACACTAACGCCTAAGCTTAAACCGCCATCTCTGCGTTCTCTGAACGGGTCAAAAGTCAATACCCGTGGGATTTGAGTCCCCCAAATCGGATGAAAACATACGAGGAAGTCGAATCGTCAAAACAAGTTTGCCCACTACCAGGCACGGAAGAGTAAACCCCCATACAAAAATACCCAACTAATCCACGCCAGACCGACATGCTGTAACAAGCAGGTACCTCTCAATCTCTGACAGAAACACGTAACCTCGAACAACAGAACCAGAGATACTCGCGTCCTCGGCGGACGCTCATTATCGCTTCCGGTCTGGAACTGCTCCTCACATCACTTAACTACGAAATTGTAACCTCACCAGGCACGGAAGAGCACGCCTCTTCCCAACCCTCTTCCCAACCCAAACACACAAACATTCATGCAGTCACAACGTACATCCAACACCCCACAAGTCTATACCTAACAGTTTCACGCCAAAACGACTATTACGGGGGTCTATAGTTAACAGGACCTATGGCATACATAAAAACCTATATATTTAGGTAGTTTTACTAACAACTTTTACTAACAATATTTGGTCCTGTTAACTATGGACCCCCGTAATAGCTGTTGTGGGCAGGACCCCCACCGTTTCATACAAAAACACAAAACAACGAAGGTCAGGAGTCGAAGATCTTCGCCTCCTCGGCGAACGCACAGTATCGCTTTAGGTCTTCGACTGCTCCGTATAGCGGCTGGTCAACTCCTTCCAATTCTGGTCGTTGGGCAGTACCTCGTACGATCAAGGCATCGGGGCAAGAAAGCAGCGCACGGGCGCAAGCGAGCGATGGACGGACGAGATACCGGAGCGAGGGAACGCACGGTGCCGGAGCGAGGGAGCGGCGCAGCGAGCGCGCGGACGGGCAAGACACCGGAGCGAGACAACGCACGGCGTCGAAGCAAGGGAGTGGCGCACGGACAAGACATCGGTGCAAGGGAGCGGTAGACGGGAAAGCGAGGCAATAGCATACGCCGAGTATAGACGGAACGGCGCGCGGAAAAGCGAGGGAACGGTGTACCGGCAAGCGAGACAGAAAGGAAACGGCGCACGGGAAGCGAGGAAGCGGTCCACTGCGCTTGATGCCTTCCGCTCTTCACCTGCTCCATCTCGCGGCGGGTCAGCTCCTCCCAGTTCTGGTTGCTGTAGCGTATTCGCCAGTAGCGGTGTCTGCCATCGTACACCTGATCCTGCGGTCTGAGATCGCCATTAAAGTATTTTCATAGAGCGACACCTACTGCCTAACGGAAACAGGGGCAAGGCTGACCCAGATGGGTATCGTTCCGGTGCCTTCGCGTGAAGGATACCGGGTTGGTGATATTTGAGTCACTTGGTTGATGTCGGTGACTTCATGCCGTTGCAGGCTTCCGACGAACGCGTCGCCCTCCCCCCGTCAACGAGAGTGGAAACGAAAAAGGACGCGAACGGGAGAAACAAAGAGAACTGGAGGACCTGACAGTCAGGTCGAAGCAACTGGCGAGCCTAACAGTCGGGTCCAGGCTAACACACATGTCAGGGCAATAGTTTCCTTCATGTGTCCTTCACCCGCCAAAAATGCAGAGAAAAGAACGTAGTGATAAGGACCTAAAATAACCACGATGGACACGCACGAACAGTGGACACGGGACGGCAGTCAACTGCGGGACACATGCGACGGAGTGCGGGCGTCAGTAAAGATCACAGTCAATGCGATCGGATGCACGGGCAAGCGGGTTCGCAAGAAACAAATACATAAGCAAAACAAACGACCAAACAAACAATAAAAGCGAAAAGAACAAACAAGAACAAACAGAGGAGCAAAGAAACAAACGGACGAACGACATAAAACTGAACGACAAACAGGTAAAAGCCCCGTGGCTAAGGCACAGACCTAGAGGGGCCTGGTTGCCGTCTCCCTTTAGCATGGGAGGCAGCAACAACGGTCCCAATAGGCGCAGACCCAACCACTCTGGACATCCACTCTCTATCCGAGGAATGAACAAACAGTCAAACAGACAGACAAACGAAAAAAGCAAACAAGCATAAAACAAGAGAAGCCGCGTTCGCAGCGATGCAGAGTCACGCGTCGCGACATCGACGAGTGGCGTACGGCGACAGCAGCGGATACGAAGACAGGCAAATGGCAAGCGAATGTCAAGATAAGACAATGAACGCGTACAGTGGAACACGGGAACGTCGGCAAACTAGCAGCTGGTAAGCACATTAATATACGCGGTAATACGAGAGTGTTCATCTTTAGCTGCCCGCACAGCATGCTGGAAGCGGCGGGGTATATTAGTCGAACGTTTCAGTATTCCAGAGTCCTTGTTGCTATCTATCTGCCTAATGGAGACAGCAACAACGGTCTTCCCAAGCTGAGACAAACCCATACAATATGCATGCACCCACAAGATGAATTAGGAAAACTATTAATGCGTGCGGCCGTTCCTGTCTCCCGCTCGCCCGTCATTGCAGAAACATGTTGCGATAACGGAACATAAAAAAGATGAAAGTGTCAGTAGCGATGAAAGCGGGAAAATTAGTGCAACCAGCTGCAGAGCCGCATAACGAGATAAGCGCGAATATCAGCACCGATACACGCGGGAAATCAGTACATCCAGCAGCAGAGCAGCGTAACACACCAAAAATGTATAGACGAATCGACAAGTAATTATAATCCAGGTGGGAAGTGCATCAACTGGATAGGTGCAGCAACTACACACCCACAAAATAAAAGAAGTAAAAATGTAGAGAGGATACGAACAGACCGTGTAAGTAGGACAGGCGCAGACCTCGTGGAAGGTCGTTTTCGTCTCCCGCGACGGGTGAAGACACAGCACCACTTCCACGAGGCACAGACCTATCTCTCCTATACAATATAATAAACAGGTACAGGTAGGACAGGCACAGACCTTGTGGAGGCTCGGTTCAAGACCATAATTATGTCCCCACAATGCCCAGACCCATCTCAACAACAGGTGAATGTAGGATACTCACACACCTTGTGGAAGCTACAGTAGGTTCCAGACCATAACTATGTCCCCACAAGGCACAGACCCATCTCCAATAAAAACAAAACGCATGCCAGATAGGTAGGATAGGCGCAGACCTCGTGGAAACTCGTGGTTGTCTCCCACTTCTGAAAATACATCACTACCATTCCCACGAGGTACAGGCCCATCTCTTTTCATCCATCATAATGCAAGCACAGGTAGGACTGGCGCAGACCCCGTGTAAGCTTAGTTGACGAAACCATTCGCTTTCCACGAGGCACTGGCCTATCTCTCCTTTCTGACACCATGAGGGCATAAAGGTATAGCGCGAAAACAAGAGGAAACACATAATAAAACAAACAGGGCCAACAGCGACAAACAACACGTACCAGGTACCAGGTACCGGGTATAATACTATTATTGAAGACGTACTTTCCGCGGAGCGCATCATCTCGATGCAATTTCTTGGCGTCCTTAAAAAAGTGAGCTTCTTGTTTCCATCAGGTTCTTATTGGTGCGTCTATACTGCTGTATACTTGAGTAATATTTAACAAGTGCCTTACCGAGGTACCAGGTATTCTCGTGTCCTGCGACCACGAACTGCACTGTTTTTAATTATGGCGATGAATTAAATGTGAGAACGACGACAACAACTTTGACGAAGTTGGTCGCTCCTACTTGTCACGTTTACCACTGGACAGCAAGATATCTGTAGAATCTTGACGTCCTAGTCATTTTTCTGTCGTATTGATACGTCACAACTCGACCCAAAAGGTACGTCGTACGAGCTGGATCTTTGATAATATATTCACGTCGAACGCAAACAACAACATTTCGAGACCTGACCTCGATCTACACCAGTAGTAGTAGCTCGCACAACACAAATGTATGCATACCTGGTACAAAGTAACTACTCTGTAAAAAGCATCGTATATTAGACCAAGAGGTATCTCCCCGTGAATCCTGCTGCAGGCACTTGTGGGTAGTGCCCACAGCAGAGAAAGTGGAGCAAGTGCCGCGTTCGCAACAATGCAGAGCCACGCGTCGCGATAGCGACGAGTGGCGTACGGCGACAGCAGCGGACGCGCAGACAGACAGATGGCAAGTGGACACCCGGCCCGGGAGTCACTAAAGTGAGCACACTCGGGCGCGCTGCACAAACCACAGGTCACATCACGTTCGGGCTTTCGCTTTTCATTCATTTTTATCGCTGCCGATAGAAAGAAAAGGGCGGGGGCCCAACGAGTGTGCTGCAAGCTTTGGACTCCCACCTGTGCCATCCCAACAAAGCCTCAAAGTGCAAAGGGGCAAACAGAACTGGATAGGGTAGCCGTTAGAGCCAAGAGATACACACGCCAGGGCATTATATGCTCCTGAGTGTGTCCGTTGCTGCCTCCCCCGAAAAACAAAGCGAAAACATTCGAGGCAAAACGAAAAAATAAAAAAACAAAACAGCAGGACTGCTATTTTAATACTGCTGTAGTACAGCAGCACAGCAGCAAGTATCGCATGCTATATTGCTGCTGTACGTATCCTCGTGTGCATAAAACCCAGAGAGATCTCAGGGTCCCGCACAAATAAAGAAACAAAACAGAGTGGGATGCGTAGAACGATCCCCAGTGGGTGCAAGCACGTGTCTCGGATTGGATACCGTGTTATGGATCGGGAGCGCATAGGTCATGAGGTCTTGGGTCAGGATGAGGCAAGCAGTACGGGCATGAGCCTATTCGAAGGATCAGCCGTTGACAGTCCGCTTCAGATACAGGATAGAACAGGATTGCAACACATGCCTACAATATTCAAATAATCATGAATAACAAGACCAACCTCAAGTCTGGCCACGATCCAACCGAGTCGAGACGTGGGCTCGCACGTGTCCCAGAGGGGTATAGCGTGCTTCTGACGCTAGGGAGAAGGTCCCCCAGGTATGTAGATGGTAAACTGATTGCTTTGAGCCTCCGGTCGAGAGCGATGACCGAGGCAACACGTAGGACCGCCGAAGAGGATAGAGGGAGAGTGGCATTCCACAAATTGGGGAGGGGCCGTAAATGACGCGGCCCCTGCTGATACAAAAACGCAAGTCGTCGTAACTCCTAAAATGGTCTATAACCATAACACATGTTCAAATACACCAGGTATTACCTGGCATCAACTATTAATATTTACTCTTATACGTTGTTGTCTCGTCGAATGCCAACTAAACAAGGAGCTAACACGAGTACGTAATAATACCGTTCCAACTATCAATATACGTAATATTCGCACTTATCAGGTAGCTTGATACTTGTACTATTGCCGTGTATTTACTGACGCTTTACATTGTTGTGTGGTTGCTGTATTGATGAACCATTACCCTGTTGAAATAACTGCTATTTTTCGACATAAAGTCTGTCTTAGTGCTGCCAAGACGAATCTGTGAATCTTAGGCGTGCCTAGAGGAACCTAAGACGTGCTAAGACGACTCTAAGACGTGCCAAGACGAATCTAAGACGCGCTAAGACGAATCTAAGACGCGCTAAGACGCAAAAAGTGTGTTTTTTCGCACCGACTTAATCCAATTTTTTTCGGACTGCGGCCGGGTTAATAGCTCGCTACGCTCGATTTCCCAGTCCGTCTTACGGCTCAAAATATTCGTCTTAGAAGATTCGGCCTAGAAAAAAGAGGAGAGGGAAACATTTCCAAGGCTTGCGCAGGCATTGTCGATACGGGTCGCTCGAGTTTTCGAGTTTTGTGTTGTTGCCATGCCATGATGTATGTGCTCTCTGCTGCGACGCCACCACGAGAGCGCTGTAGTTGGAACCTCGCCGTGAAAATAGCCACATTCGAAAGGTCTTGTGTAGAGCTACATCATAGGCATTTAAACCACCTCAATTCGTCGGAGCATGTGGGATATTTATAAATGGCCCCAGCCATTCACGACGCCGATGCGCCATTCTGATGCAATAATAATGTCTATGACGGCGGCACAAAATATCACGTCGTCTAAGCAAACAAGGCAATTCCTTTGGCGCAGTGGCGGCCCAAACCTTCACGTCGTCTAGACCAAATTGGCAGAGCCGTTTGCCACAATGACAGCATAGCATCTCACGTCGTCTAGGAATAAGTGGCACAACCTTAGCCCTAATGACGGCACATAATGCGCGTCGTCTGATCACAAGTGACATAGCATTTGCCACAAACGACGGCATATGACTGCTGTGAATGTATCTAAGTGGTAAGTGGTACGGTGCTGCAGTATCCGATAACATGAGTAGCACAGCCTTTGCACTGACGACGGCACATAACTGCTGTGAATGTATCTAAGTGGTGAGTGGTACGGTGCTGTAGTGTTCAATACCAATAACGACGGCACACAACCTCACGTCGTCTGAGCGAAAGTGAATGCATCAAGTTGGAAGTGGTACGGTGCTGTCGTTTCCATTACCCGTTTTTGTAAGCACAGTGAATGCATTCAAGTTGTAAGTGGTACGACGATATGCTACCTATTACTGATTATGTAACGCAGTAAATACGAACCAAAACCCCCACACACCCACCAAAACTCACGTCTCAGGGGAGAGCTCACCATCATCTGTCCTTATAATGACAAGTGCTCACCTTCACTGGCAAAATGCTATGCCCTTAGTACTTACCTTCACTGAACTCAACCCACGGGGGCGCTCACCTCGCCACAAAACCAGACCCCATGACACTCAACAGCACACAAACCTACCGAACTCGTGGAATCCCCCCAGCATCCAATCCTGAGGGAGGGGCTCACCTTCACCTCCCCTCTTAGCGATAGCACATTGACAAGTGCTTACCTCCACTTGCAAGGTGCTACACATCAGTGCTCACCTTCACTGAGGTCAATCGGCGGGGGCGCTCACCTCGCCATCCTGCCCGCTAGTAATGACAAGTTCTCACTCCCCAGCATGTTACCATCCAGAGTACCAAGCATACTGTCATACAACCCCAACAACAGCCGTTATGCGAACATCTCAGGCACGCTATTACGGGGGTCCATAGTTAATAGGACCTTTGGTTTACATAAAAACCTATATATTTACCTATTTTTAATATCAAAATTTGGTCCCGTTAACTATGGACCCCCGTAATATCATACGAAGAAGGTCAAGAGTACCATCCATCATGCAACCCGAACAACAGCCGAAATGCACATCCCACGATTCCTATTGTACCAACAATACCAGACGTACTAGCATACGACCCTTCTCGTTGATACATGGAAATCAGGCTGTGAACAACATAAACACGTGCAAAGATGGTAACTCACTCCCAAACAACACTTGCAGAATACCGGTATATTGCCACGGTTGTGCTGATCTTACGCTGCTGCTGTGGTATCATCGTTGTGAGTCCGTTACAGGTATATGTACTGTTTGTGTGTGGCTTTAGTTCATCCTTGCTCCACAGCATAAACTACGGACTAACAAAAGTTGTAAGATCATACCACGAGTAACAGCCAGTACGTGGATCACTGCTGTGTCTGTACCTAGTGAGGACGTTTGCGTGGGTGCATATCGGGTGTGGTCCTTTCTGTATCACTCCTATCTTTTGCATGCATCAAGGCTGTTTCTGACGGACACGCAACGGACACGCAAAATAACAGCAACAATAGTGTGCCACCAAGAATTACAGCAATGCACGTACAGGACTATTCTCGCATCATCAACAAAGCACTCTTCCTGCGACTCGTTGTATTTCTGATGGGCTGCCTTGTTTTCTTAGGTTTTCGAGGTTCCTGCGTACCGGTACTCAATTTTGTACCAGGTCCATCGCTATCGCTACACTTGCAGCATTCAATATTTACCCCCACGTATGCGATTATGTATACCTCATACCCACCCAAACAAAAGCAATCTATCAACCCCCCCCTTGTTTTGGGTGTCTATGACACCGCATTGACAAAAACAGGTGCGTTTGAAGGCTGGTCCAGTTCGTAGTGGTAGAACTGTATGTAATTTACCATAATATCTTTATACGGTCCGCCCAGCAGGGCAACATGTCCGCTCATACCTGGTACTCGTTTAGGTGTTTACTGTAGGTTTTTGTGTGGCGCTCGAAGCACGTTTTCTTATTCATAGGTGAATACTGCTGCACTTCATACATACCGGTACTTGATAACTATTGGCCACTATTTATTCATAATCGTAGGCATAAACTGTCGTAGTTCATGCTGCTACAGCATTCCTAAGGTGCAAGTTTGATGACTATATAGTATAGCTAAGGAGTTTACCTTACTCAGGTCCCATTACCCCGGGGCCAAAGCTGTGTGGTTTATTCAAGGTTTTGCGATCCGAATAGAGGCGAAATACGGTTGTCGAGACCGAACAGGTCAACGTAATAAAACGACTCTATTTCGTACGCATTTGGAAATACATACCCGGTATAGTACATAATACCTGGCCCAGGAGATGTGGCAGATAACACAAGAACCAGCAAAATAAATAATATCACAACACGTGCTATACTAAACAGAGTAAGTCCAAGGAAATAGTAGGCAAACCGAAGCACAACAGCCGCAGCAGTTTGTGGTACGAGTTACATAGACAGGTTTTTACATAATATTAATCAATTTGATACCGACAGCAGTAGCTATCCTTTCTGCTGTCTCTTCACTGTTTTCGTCAACCGTGCTTCCCCCCCAGAGCTGATATAGGCTAGGTAGCACAAAACAAACATTACAGAACAGCATCAGATTCCATCAGTTCGCCGAACCCCGCAATTTTGTTTTGCGGACACCAGCCCTCGAGCAGCTGGTGCTCCTGTGACTTGCTCTCTCCGACCTGCATGGTGCTCGTAACCCTATCACCACTTCCTGATCCTGCCTGGGTCGATCTCCGGGTTCATCATGTTACGGCAAGCTCCCCGGGGTGAGCTGTCAACGCTCACCTGACTCGCCTCCTCAGCTCGTACGTTAGACCCTTCGGCAGTCCCAGTGGCTCCAAGGCTTCGCTCAGGCGAGAGCGAAGCCAACGATGACCAAAACCCTCGATTGCGAGCGATGCAGATACTGGATTATGCCCGTTATCACGCGTAATGATGCGTATATGCGAGCGAACAGTCAGTTTAGCCTTTAATCCTTTGATCATTTAGTTTTTAGTCCTTTAATCCACTTTTTAGGTTTTGCACGTATTCTCTTCCTTGCCTGGGTAGCGTCTAAGGACACTCGGTGTTAGCCACAACGCGGCATGCGTTGCACACCTCGGTCAGGCGTTTGACATTCAGCAGACTGAAACTGTTTGCTAAATGAAACGCAAGTCCCACACCCACAGAGTGCTCCGCCCCTACTCTGCGCCCGACGACTCGTGGCTGCATGCCTCGACCCGTCGTACTTTAGATTGCTCCCACGACCCTCCGCCGCAACATACATGCCTTCACTTGAATTTTATTTGACGTTGAAGTCATTCGAAAATAACAAAAATTCTCGGCCCAATCCGAATCGACCAGAACACAACTCAAAAACACAATGAAAATATCCATCCAGATTCACAGGCAACCATATCTCAATAATAATCACCCTATTGCCCCAAACACTATTGTTGTTGCCTCCGCCGTGGCTGCCTCTCCGTCCGGTCTCATAGCGTCACCGCATCTCGGGTCATCCGGCTTTACCTCCTGGGTGAAATCAAACGTCACCTCCGCAGCATTGACCCGGCACACACAAGGGATGGGATGTGCATTTAAGCGATTAGGTCTGCATTGATTAGTATTTTGCTCTTTTCACGCATTCACAGATTGTAAACCCCTCTTTAACACTATAGTCCACCTTCTCAAACTCTACTGCAAATAAGCAGTTTCTTGTCAACGAGAATACATGGTCCCACGTTAAACCCATGTATTCCTCGACCGCAATATACCGCAGTACGTCCTTGGTGAACATATACAGCAGTACCGAGCAAACGGTTTTCGTCTCAGCTCATGCCCACAACTCTACCATCATCACCAGTAGTACCACGCTGGACGACGGGGTGTTCTACTCTGCAGTCCAGTCAGTATTTTACTCAGATCAGTGCCATGTATACTCTGACATTTCGCTCTCTTTACCATACTACTTCCGCTGCTGCTGTACTAGTACAATATTTTGCTCCGTCCACAAATATCTGGCATTTTGGCACGTACCATGTAATAAGTAGCACGGGTCGTGTTACACATATACACATCAATCCAACAACTCAAAAACGTTCTACCCGCATACAAAGATGTAAATATGTGAAATGCCGCAAACAGACGTGTTGCTGTAGTTGGGCACAAGGGTTCAACACATACACCTCTTTCTGCTGTACTTGCTCGGTTCCGCCAGCACCAGACCAACGCATTGCCAAACTCAGCATTAGGATGGGCTTAAAATTCCTCTCACTGTATACGACACATATTGACTTCAAAACCGTGCACGTGGACGAAGCGTTTTAATGCAGTCATTGAGCTCACATCATTCGCACGTATCTCAACTTATTTGTAGAGTTCCTTTAACCTTTTCATTTCATACTCGTACTCGCATCGATGCCCAACCAGCCCTTGACCAGTCAACCATAAAGCAGACAGACGTCATAGTCCTGCAGTGCGTCTACGAGATAGATCGAAGATAAGGGATGGAAGCAATATACGTATACGTCTGTGCATCTCATTCCATTTCCAACATTCCCTAATCTCAATGTCTAATGTTCGGAGATTATCTACCATTCTTAAATCGATACACAATCAATCTAAAAACGAAAATCACCAGAGCAATCAATCAATAAAGCCGTACGTGCCTGGTGTGAGCATACGTCCTAGCTGGTGGCACCTCGGTCATTTCTCGTTCATCCTCTCTCTCTTGTGTTCGTTTATAAAGGATAAACCACTGAGCACAGTGGTTTATCCTTTATAAACGAACAAAAGAAGTACCTTTGGGCTCGATACGGCCTCCCGCCGATAGCATCTTCCGGGGTTGATCAAGCCCCTAATCAGCGCCTGGTTTTTCCTTCCTATTGTCCCCCTCCCTAGTCGTGCGTTCTTTTAACAAAGTGGTTCACTCCACTTGATTTCCCTTTTTCTACCTACGGCAGAAAAAACGGAAATACGACGTCTGGCGGGACTCGAACCCCGGACTTCTTTTGTTCGTTTATAAAGGATAAACCACTGAGCTACTCAGTCAGCATGTTCGTAGAGTCCAAGCCTGGATGCCCTGACCACCACGTGGTCTGATGAGTTTCTTTATAATCGTTGTATTAGAGGACAGAGGAGGGGAGAGGGAGCGGAGCCTAGCTCGTAGCTCGGAGCAGAGAACGGAGCAGAGAACGGAGTGCTCAAACTCTCCTCGTGAACACACGGCATAATTCATAATAACGCCTGCGAAGATATACGCAACCCTCTACAACTTGTAACCGTCGCTGCTGGAACGATCCAAACGAAACACCCTCCCTGGCTCTTCACAGCAGTGACGAGACCGAAAAGACATTCAAGACTTGCTAGGACCTAAGAACAGCCAACGACAGTCCCGCAGGAGGAAACCCGGCCACCGGGTCAAACCCCCTGTATAACACATATACTCCAAACCATTGCAATTGAAACAACGGCCGCATTCCAGACGATGACCATGGCCAGAAAATAAAATGCCAAGCGGTCCCCTACTCCCCCATGCCCCTCAAAGTAGCGCAGGGTTGGCGACCTGACAAATTATTCCTCGCATCACTCAAACATGGTACTCATCGAATAATGCTCATACCCCTCACTCACCCTCCAAAGGCAGATTCAACAAGAAACTACGATGAGACTTAAAAGGGGTCGCAGCAAGGGATTTCGTCAAAATATCCGCGTGCTGCTCTTCCGAAGCTACGAACTGAATGTCGATCTTCTTAGCACGAAGTAGCTCTCTGACAAAATGAAAACGCACGTCGATATGCTTACTCCGAGCAGAACTAAGAGGGTTTTCAGCCAACGCTATGGCCCCCTGGTTATCCTCGAAAACCCGGACACATGATCCGCTTAGCTCTGGACAGATAAACGACAACACCGCGCCCGTAAACAAAGCTTCCTTCACCCCTTCACCCAGGGGGACATACTCTGCTTCTGCTGTCGACAACGTAACACACACCTCTGCGTACTACTTGCCCAACTGACGGCCGCACCCCCTAGGGTAATTACCGTCCCCGATACCGAGCGCCTATCGTTCGACTTATCCGCATAATCAGCATCACTCTACGCAGTCAAATCCAAACCCGAGCCCCGTACAAAAGTCAATCCCATAAACCTGGTCCCGTGGAGGTAAGCCATAATCTTCAAAACTGCCTTCCAGTGCCTCTCCGTTGGGTTGTGGGAGTGGCGCGCCACAGCACGCACAGCGTTCGAGATGTCCGGCCTCGTCATGGTCGACAGCCACATCAAGCTGCCCACAGCCTCCCTGTACGGCCAGTCTCCTCCAAGTTCGCCCTCCTCTCTTGGACCTAGTTCCACACCGGGGGTCGCGGGGATATCAGAGGATGAGTTAACACCAAAACGATTCAGCATGCTCTCAATGAACGCCTTCTGCGTAATCTCCAATGTCCCCAGTTCCCAGTCGCGTTTGAAAGCACAACCAGTGTACCAAGTCACTTCGCCAAGGTTATTCGTGGGAAATTTCATAGCTAGCGCGGCATGGAAATCTCTACAAGTCTCATCCGATCCTGCGATCACGATGTCATCTACATGAACGGCCATGACCAGTTCTACCTTGCCGTCCACAACCATGCGAAACACACACGGGTCAGACTTACACTGCTCCATTCCGTACTCTACCACGGTCTCTACCAATAATCCGGCCCACTGCCGTCCGCTCTGCTTTAGACCATACAGTGATCTGTTTAGGCGGACGATCTTTCCTGACATGTCACCACACCCACCGGGCAGTTTCATGTATATCTCGGCGTCGAGTTTCGCGCGAACAAAAGCTTGTGCGACGTCTAGATGAAAAATCTTTAAACCATGTTCATTTGCAACAGCCGCCAGAATTTTAACTGACGCTGACGAGGGAGTCGGTGCAAACGTTTGAAAATAATCTACATCCTGCACCTGGCTAAAACCCTTAGCCACAAGTCTGGCCTTTGTCTTTACTATCAAGCCATCCTTATCCGTCTTGTAGGTAAACACCCACTTCGCACCTACAGGTTTCCGCCCTTTTGGCGGTGTCGCGGCTTCGTACGTACCGGTCGTTTTGTGACCGTCCAACTCAATTTTCATGGCCTCGTGCCACGCCGCTTTGTATTGAGAACGCTCTACATCTGCTACGGACTGTGGGGGCGGTTCTACGTCTTCCGGGAAACCACTCGGCATGCACACGCTCAACTCCCCTTTGTTCTCCACAGCAGGTCCTCCGGCCATCAAAGCCACTGCGTCCTCCGTCGTCCAGGGCGTACGATCCAGCATACTCCCAGGCTTCGTCCACGACTCGTACGCTGCCGCAAGCAGCGCGTCTGCGGTCCTTTCATCCATCCTTACCTGGTGCACAGCAGGTTCACCCTCCAGGCGTTGGCTTTGACCCCGGGTCCGGCCCCGTACTGTCGGGGGGAGCCGGCCCCAGGTGCTGAGCTCGTGTGCTGGCCTCCCCGACAGGACCGCGGGGGGATCCTCACCGTCCCCTTGCCCGGGGTCGGAGGCTGATGCTGCGCCCGGGTCGTTTCCGGCCCTCCCTGTTGGGACCGAGGAGGCGTACACGGCGCCCCCTTGAGACGAATCCATCGTCTCGGGTGTTTCGGCCCTCCCTGCCGGGACCGAGGAGGCGTCCACGGCGCCCCCTTGAGACGAACGCATCGTCTCGGGTGTTTCGGCCCTCCCTGCCGGGACCGAGGAGGCGTCCACGGCGCCCCCTTGAGACGAACCCATCGTCTCGGGTGTTTCGGCCCTCCCTGCCGGGACCGAGGAGGCGTCCACGGCGCCCCCTTGAGACGAACGCATCGTCTCGGGTGTTTCGCCGCCGGCCTCGCCGGCGGCAGGTGCCTGCTGTGCGTGCTCCAGCATAAACGCGTCCAGGTCAAAACCCCACGTGCCGGGACCGAGGAGGCGTCCACGGCGCCCCCTTGAGACGAACCCATCGTCTCAGTGTCTAATTCCCCTACGGGAATGTACTGTGGTGGATCCGACACGAAAGCAGACCAGAAACCCACTCCTTTAGCGTAATACCGAGCATCTCTTGTCCAGGGGTTGAACGCAGATTTTAGCCCACTAAACGATGGCGCAGGAGTGTGTTTGAAGGCCAAATGGCGCGATAGAGGCAGATCAAATCCACCACCCAACTCACCGCCAGGGTATGCACCCCATCCTCCTGTCCTCCCATTCTGGTCTGGATGACCCCTCGGTGGGCCAACCTCGACAGGCAATGCAGTTCTTCCGCGTCCAGTTGCTCCCAAATCTGACGAGGCGCCCTCACGCAAATTTGTCTCTTGTTCTGCTGCAATCTCTCTTACAGCAGTGGGTACTGCCCCTTGTGGGCTCTCCCCTACAGCAGCGCTACCCTCAGCGCTGCCGGACTCCGATCGACCAATGCCTGCTTCAACAGCAGCAGTAGTCTCTCGTACTTCAGCAGTGGGTACTGCCCCTCTTGGGCTTTCCCGTACAGCAGTGGTTCCTACCTCTGCTGGACTTTCTCCTACAGCAACGCTGCCTTCAGCGCTGCCTGGCTTCGATCGACCGTTGTTCCTCATGAACTCGGTCATCATTTCCCTCATGGCGTTCAGCATCGACGCCTCGCTGTTTTCTCCATCGCCAGTTCGATCTCGCGTCACAGCGTTTCAACGTCACGTGGAGAGTCGGGCTCTTCTTGAGCCGATCCCTTCGAGGGCATCATGGGCTTCTGGTACTAGACCTCAAATGTTCAAGTTCACTAGTGTGTTCGTAGAGTCCAAGCCTGGATGGCCTGACCACCACGTGGTCTGATGAGTTTCTTTATAATCGTTGTATTAGAGGACAGAGGAGGGGAGAGAGAGCGGAGCCTAGCTCGTAGCTCGGAGCAGAGAACGGAGCAGAGAACGGAGTGCTCAAACTCTCGTCGTGAACACACGGCATAATTCATAATAACGCCTGCGAAGATATACGCAACCCTCTACAACTTGTAACCGTCGCTGCTGGAACGATCCAAACGAACATCTTGGGGCAGCGCATCCTGTCGCGCCCGTGCGCTGATGCCGAACAGACGTTGCAAACTCCTCCCCCTGCGCCTATCTTCACTCTCTCTCTCGTCTCCTTCCTCTGAGGCAACGTTCCCCACCATCAACCACTTGCGGGCGCGGTGCTTCAGCAGTCCAGGCAAACGTTTCTGGCAAAACACTTTCAGCGTCGCTCCCGCAGTCTCCACCTTCTCACCCGGATCCTGCCTGACGAACTCTCTCTTTCATGCTCTCTTATATCCTTACTTTCTACTTTTACGTCGCCAGCGCGAAGCGAACCCACAGATTCAGGCAGATGCCTCGCTATCCCGAGGGGTTGCAGCAGCGGCGGTTACGCGGCGGTCGAGAAAACTGCGGCGGCAGCGGCGGTAGCGAAGACGGTGGTTGCGGCGGCGGTGGTGACGGCGGCGGCGGTAACAGTGGTTACTGCATGCGCTTCATCTTTGCAACGATTAATAGTGTAGCAATCCTCTGACTGCTGAAGTTGCTGACGGTGCTACTGGAGCTGCTGCTACTCCTGCAACTGTTACTCTCCAGCGCCTTCGCCACCAGTGCCAAGCGAATCTACCGTGTTCGGCTCAAACGTGGCCCTGCTGGGATCGCTGTTGCTTCTGGTGCGGCATCCGCTGCCTCTCCTCCAACGTCCTTTCGTCCAGGACCTCGATCTCTTCGTCTAAATTCACACGTTGACTCCCTTACTACCAATAAGCACATCATCTAAGAACAAACATCCTGAAAACACATTCCCACCACTCTAGGTCAGCCTGGGCTACGCTTGCCAATACAAGATCACCGGCATCCACTAGTGTGTTGATTGATCTCTAAAGGTATAGACGCAGCCGGCACAGAAACGCGTGGCTGGCTCCGAACATAACACGGACTCCTCTTATATAACATCCTCGCTGTCGAGTTGACTCGCCTAACATGGAGCTACATCTAACGAGTGGCATTGGTGGGCGCGCATTGCCCCGATATGCCTATACCCTAGTACCATAATCACTTTCCAGCATGGGACTCCTCAATCTACGATGGATTTCTTGTGTCGTGTTTCTTCAGTAAAATCAACATGTTGGGATGCAGACTTAACGTAAAACCGAAACGAGATAAGTGCGACAGATGCGCGTGTTGCATATTTTCACATCAGAAAGTTTCGGGGTAGTGTTCCCAGTCTGACTTCGTCCCTGGACGAAGGATTGCGCCTAAATTCCGCTGATGATATGCTCCGCGGGCGGCCTACGCCGCCCGCTACGCTCGCTCAGGAAGGAGAAGTACATCGAATAAAGCGAAGCGAACAGAGGTCCATGATTGAATATAGTTTTCACATGCACGCATGATTGATTGTAGTTCCAAACTGGCGACTTGATAATGCCAAGAGTCCTGCCGCCACGCTTCAGGAGGAAAAAACTCGAACGCCACACACGCTTCGGGTCGCGGGCGGTTTTCCACTACGCTCGCTCACATGTCTTACGTACATACCCCAGGCAGGGTATTTATTTTCTTCTTACGATATGCTCTATGTGTGTACTGAGTACAGTGTATACGTGTGTAGATCACCAAAGATAAAGTACAGCACGGCAAAGCAGCACCCCAAAAACAATTCAAATGGAGCAGAACTTTTTTTTTTTTTAAATCCCCGTCCCCTCTCGTGTGATAATTCCCTGCCTGATTGGAACACCTTAAACCGGTCAAAAACAAACAAAGAAAAAAAACAAACAGCGGAGCTTCTCTCTCAGCCTCGTACGCCGCCCGCCCCTCTCGCGTGTATCTCGCCACCTGTTCAGTTCGCGTAAAGCTTTCCTCCCTCTCTTGAACAGTGAGCCCCGTCGCCCGCTTCGCGTGAAGCCCGGTGCTCACCGTGAACCTCGTTCGCTAGCTCGACAATGTTGGTGCTCAGACTGCATCGCTCTCTCTGTTAAGTTTTGTTCTGTCGCGAAAATAAGCACCACTTGAATTTTATTTTGCTCATCCAAACGACCCATACATACTCATACATAGTATAACCGGAACCACACCAGGAGGCCAGACAGAGCCCATTCATATTTCCCCCGTGTCTCGGGGCACACGCGACGCCTAGCCACGAAAACGGCGATCGCGCTCCTTGCAACCCCCCAATACTCGCCAGCACGAGCTGACACCCGCGACGGTGCCGCGCTCGCCCGCGATAATCGTGCTCGGAGTACATGCACGAACACGAAACGAAAGAAGATAATTGAAAGAAGGACTGAAAGTACAAACAGAAATAGAGAAAACAAAAGACCCGTTGGAAAGGTCCGGCAAGTAATAAAAGGAGGCGATTCCAAGTGGGAGCTTTGAGAGGCCAGGGATGTACCAACCGAGCGCGCTCAGAGAGTGAGATATCTATAAGTAGTTCTATGAAGTCAAAGTTGCTGTTGATAAAAGACGAACGATTGGTGATAGTTGCATGGGAGATATTCACTAGAATATCCGGATACGTGCAGGCTGGACGGAACATATCTCCCACATACGTTGTATTTACTATAATATCTGGATATGTGCAGGCTAGACGGGGCATGTCTCTCATATACGTAGTAATTATTCCTTACAGATCTAATATCATTCTCAACTCTAGAGGAATCGTCGTCATTGTCAATAAAGCAATGCTAATGCGGAAATCATCAGAAACAAGCAATCAACGGCGTCACACGTGCCTGGTTCGAGCAAGGCCCTTGGTGGCGGAGCGTCGTTCCTTTGCTTGCTTTTCACTCACCCTCTGGGGGTAGCACGTCCTGTTTCACCCGTCCGCCGATACCCAACCGACGATGTAAAGTCCTCATCCAGCGCCAATCCTCTCTCGCTCTCTCTCTAGTCTCCTTCCTGCGGGGTAACTTCTCCCTCGTCGCCCACATACGAGCGTCTTGCTACAGCCGTCCAGGCTTATGAGTCTGCCCAACCGCTTCCAGCGTCGCTCTTGCTGTCTCCGCCGTTCCCCGGCGTCTCCTTTCGGACGACTAACACCCTCGCTCATGCTCTCATTTTGTCCTTTGCAATCCAGGCCGACAGTCTTCGGCGCAGGCATAGTTTTACTCAGGGTGTTGCAACTGCGAACATGACGGCTGCAGTCGAGGTGACGACGGCGGCAACGGCAGTGGCGATCACGGCCGCGACGACGACAGTAGTGACGGCGGGAGCGGTGAAGGTGGCAGTGGTAATAGTTGCGCTTCATCGTCGTAACAAGCGCACCAATCTTCTGATTGCTGCCATTGCTGACGGTGCTGCTGGAACTCTGCTACTTCTGTAACGGCTGCTTTCCAGGACCTTTACTACCAGCGTCAAGTGAATTTATCAGCTGCTGCTCATACATTACTTTGCTTGGATTGGGCTTCGGCTGCTAGGGCGGCATCTCTCTCTCTCTCCTCTTCCTCCTTCCTTTCTCTTTCCTTGTTTTCGTTCTCAACCACTTGCTCCCCTTGCTTTTTCCACACTACCTCCGCGTGAAGCTCACGCTCCTCGCGTAGATGTCGAAGCCTATTTTTCACCATCGGCACTGGCCATCACCAAAATCAAGCCATGCCGAGCACCGCTGTATACGACGTTGGCACGGGTTCCTCTGCAAGTCCGACCTCTTCCTAAAGCTTCTGGGGCACTATCTATATCTTGGGCAGTGCTTTATATACATCACAAGTTTTCCCTTCTCTGTTTAAGCATCATCGTGACGTGACGTGAGCTAGATACGTAGATCCCTCCCTTCTGCAATTCCCCTCTCTGTGGCCGCGCTCACTATTACGGGGGTCCATAGTTAGCGGGACCAAATTTTGTTAGTAAAAATAGGTGAATATATAGGTTTTTATGTACAGCATAGGTCCTATTAACTATAGACCCCCGTAATAATAAACCCGGCTCACACTATTAATAGTGTGTTGATCGATCTCTGATGGTATAGACAGCTGGAACGAGAACGCGTGGTGTGTCTCAGGCTAGTAACACCTAACTCTATTTCTTGTGTTTTTTCCTGAGCTGTCGAGCTCACTCGATTAAATAAAAAACTACACAACGAGTGACATCAAGAGGCGCGCTAATTATCCCGATATCCTAATATCCCTCAACAAGAATCCCTATCTACCATAGAAATCCTCAGTCAACCATAGATCGCACATCTCGTGGCCTAACACCATCAACAGATACTGCGATATGTCGGTCTGCTCAACGGTCACAACCTCTGTTGTTCCATGCAGTTCACAGCGCGTGGCTGGCATTTTGATGTCTTGTATTAGCAAAGAACTTGGCTATTGAATTTCAAAATTATTTTTGTCGTTCGAACTGATCTGCATCTGATTGGTCGAAATCTGAATCACCAAGCGGGCGTTTGAACTCGAATTCGAAAAAACGAATTCAGCAAGAAGTAGTTTGGGACTTCATCTGTTCTTCGCATTGTTCGATGCAGGGAATTTGTCCAACTCAACGTGGCATGTTGCATGAAACCGAAGTAGGCCCTGTAAACGTAAGCCGTGCCATCGACCCTTGAGAAGAGAGAACCATCCTTAGCGAGAGGCAGGGCTACCGCAGCAGCGACAGCGCGAGGTCCGACAGACCCTAGTTCAGATTAGGCCACTCGCGGAGCCTACACAAAATGACAAGGCCGTCGCAAACAAAACTTTGAATTCCTGCTTTTTCCTTGCCTCTCGCACCAAACAAGCACCGGTCAGGTCACTACTTCGCTCAGAACTTTTATCGCTGTGCCCCCGTCGCTGCTACACATGTCGGGGTTGGGGGCTGCTCCAGCCATCCGACATATATTTACCGGTGTCGGCGGTGATAATCTGCTGCTGACCGCGGCGCCCCGGGGAAGACACCGGCCGTCGCTCGCCTCCTTGGTTGCCCCCGTGTCTTCGTTAACCCTCGAAACGAAGCGGCCAGGTCAACGCATAACCGTATACGGTACCGACGTCTCAACGATCCCGCCGTTCAGAGAGGGGGGGCGTGATATATAGATTCATCAAGTGTACAGGCAGAATAGACCTAGGGGCCGACCACTGCTAACAGGTATGCCTCTGCTCTGGTCGCTGGCACGAGGTACTTGACGCTGTTGGAAGACCCTTGTACAGTTGGCGCTCGCCTCTCATGATGTCTTCTGAACGAAGGGGCAAGGCATTGATCGGTCAAGCCGGCGAAAGCGCCTGACAGGTATAAAGTTGTTGAGGTCATAGTCCGTTGGGCTAAAGGAAATATGTTAAGGATCGCCTCCCCAACCTGAGCCATTTTACACTCTTCCCTCTTCAAAACAGCGGGGTCCTTGGCCTTCATGTAGGGGCGTACGTGCCTACTTCGATGATATTCGCAATATCCAAGGACCCGGGACGAGTGTTTTATGAGATTGTTGACGGAAGAGAAACTATTTTGCTTTAAAGAGCATTTCATGGTGGGCGTAATATTCGAACTCGCGACCAACGACCTATGCATTTCCTGCGGTTGGCGCCGTTTGTCAAGGTCTTAGTTCGTTGGGCCACTGACAAAGGGTAACCGATCGGCTACCCAATCTAGGCCATATACCACATTACCCTGGACTAGGTAATCGATCGACATTTTACCCCTGTTGTTGTTGTTCTCACAATGACTCATCGCTACAATACGATGCAGTCCGCGGTCGCAGGAAAGGCCCCAGCAACTCTGGCGTGAAAGAATACTTTGGTAAAAGTAAAAAGCAAGAAAGGAACAATAAACATGGTAACTGAAGCACGTCTACACGACTGTACCTCAGACACATATAAAAAGGGAGATCCGCGCACATACGTGTCAGGTACATGCGGTACGCTGTACTCGTCGTAACAGAAACCGAGAAGACCGCATACTACCCAGGAGAAACAGTCGACGTCGAAAAATCGAAATAGAAATCGAAAGGATCAACAATCAAAACAGGGAATAGAGAGAAAAGAGGTTCAACTCAAGCAAGAAAGCAAGAAAGCAAGAAAGGAAACACACGAGAGAACGCGCAGATTTTCACAGATTGCAGGCTCGCAAGCTACGCGAGGGGTGTAAAACAGAGGTAGGAACCAGAAAACAAACACGCTTACTCCGCTATTACGGTGGTCCATAGTTAAGAAGACCTACGGTACACACGAAACCCTATATATATTCCCTATTTTCACTAACAGTATTTGGTCCTGTTAACTATGGTCCCCCGTAATACTAAGAACACCAGTGGAGCGAACAGGAAACTCATACATAAAAAAAATGGAAGACGACGAACCAAAGCCGAAAGAAAAAGCAGACAGCAAGAAGCAAAAGGAAGATACCAACAGAAACCCAAAGATGGGCAAACGGGAAAAAGGGAAGAGCAAGAACAAGAAAAGGGAAATGAAAAAGAAAAAGAAAACAGCGGACAAAAATTGGACAAAAAGGTTGCGGGGGGGAAAGACAATACGAATCTCAGGCACTGGTGCATACAGACACGCGACGTTGCCCGAGTGGCACCATGGTAGTTGCTTGGATTCCGAGGAAAACAACGTATACTGACGATGATGGCCATACCCAGGCGCTAGGCTGTTGGGCAGACCGCCTCTCCCCATCCCCTCCCTTCCCCACTCCCCCCCCCCCCCCCCCCCCCCCCCCCCCCCCCCCCCTCTTCCCTGTCATTATGCGCACGTTCATTAACGTCAACGGTTGTGTTGCTCTAGCCCACCAATCGTAGTTGTCAAGCCCCCGTTGATCACCCTTCCTTGTCACCACACTTCCGGTATCCAGACCGTCAGTCACTATGCTCGCGTGGAACTCGCATTTCGTGGTTGTGAGTCGCAACTTCGATACCTGCAGTACTGCTGCTGTAGTAACCTAGTCGGCCATGCTGCGTTAATAAGGACCTTTCTCTCGTTTATTTCGCCCTGCTTTGACCGTTGCTGCGAGCGGGTCGGAAGGATGCTGCTGCGGCAATACGGTTTGCCAAACGCTCCGTATAACCGTTCCCTGTACTTTGGGTTGTGTTTGCGGACCAACTGCCCATGTTGCATCTCTATGTGGGGGAAACTCAACCTACCTCTCCACCCAAATCAACAATGTTTTCTGCGCATTTTTGGTGTCTTGATGCCATTAAATTCAGACGGGGGTGTAAGGCTGTTTCCTATACGGTTCAAAGTTTGAGCTTCAGATTTTGACCCTATCGCATTGCCAGCTCTGCAGTGCGCAAATCAACACAGCAGTCTTCCCGTGCGGAAAAATCGGATTTATTGTGTTTGCAGAGATTCGAGCACCGCCGAGACCAACAGCTATTGTTGTGGTCTGGCGCCGCGAAGAGACGACCGGGGTGTGCTACACTGCACGTAGGACCCAAGCGTTCGAGCCCACGTTGACTACCTTTCGTCCGGTGGCGAAAATACGTGCCGAGTGCGCTAGAGTCCACCTGTCTTCGTATTTTGTACCAGTGTTGTGGTGACTAATTGCTGCTGCTGTAGTCTAAGAGTACCAGGTATGTATCCCGGAGAGATGCGCACTGAGTGCGCTTCTCTCGGTGTTTAGGCCCGAGCTCGCGCCAGCCGACTTTAGTCTGGCCACTGAGAGACGCGCCGTCCGCCGACCGCGCGTTGGGCGCGAAACAACGTCGCTACACGGCTGTGTTATCATCCCAGTCGCCGTTCTGGTGCTGCTTGCTGTCGTGAATAACTTCTTGATTTTTGAGACCATGAACCTGAAGGTCGAAATCGAACCGCATTGGGAAAAACCTAATAGTCATCTTCTGTTATACCAATCCGCTAACTAACCCACCGACGTTCCGATGCTTGCTGCTGATCTAGTGATGCGACCGCTGCCACGCCAGTCGGACCTGTATACCTATGCACCCACTCCATCGACATTCCGATGCTTACACAATGTTTTGGGCTAAGTTTGCTGACCACCGACCCATGCCGCAACGCTTTGTAGCGAAACCTCATTCCACCTATCCATCCAAACTACCCACACCCCGATGCGTACTCGTGCTTTGGGTTGTGTTTGTTGACTACCCGCCTGCGCTGCAACGCTATGGAAAACTAACCAACCTATCCACACAAACCACCCACATTAAGAGCAGCGCAGCATTACAGCAGTACTACAGCAGCATACTACTAATAATCCGCCAACTGATCCACCGACGTTCCGATGGTTCCTGTTGTACTAGTGGTGTTCGTATAAAATTACAGCATGTTTGTAAGCCCTCGTACGGCTCTGATTGGTTTCGCTTGACTATCCGTCTCCTGGCTGCTCGTCTTTGCTATTGAGGGTCTTGCAGCAATCGTCCCAAACCGCTACCCTGGTTTCCGATCATCATAGCAGCTGCTGTCTTGTGTGACCATCCGTCGGGCGTGGTTGCCGGGAGTACTTACACCGTGATGGGGAGGCTTGTCGGCCTCCTACATTCACGGATACCCCCACCCCGTTCGAGTGATACAGCTACGACTCTTCAGCTGTATTTAACATGTCGGGATCAGGGTGGGACAGAGATCTTCTCCTAAGAATATTGCTTCTATGAGCAGAGGGCGGACGTCATTCGCTCCCCTGCTGTGTTCTCACTGCAGAACAGATAGCGCGTGCACACGTGATCTGCGTACCGGAGCGCAAGTGCGAGCGTTGGTTCGCCAAACAGGGCATACAGCACGGTGGAGTCTCCCACTGGCGCAAGCGTTGGTCCGTCAAGCAGCCCAAAACAGCACGGTGGGGTTGCCCGCAAGCGCAAAATGATCCGCGAGAGCCGTTTCGGACGCAAACACGGTTCTGGCTGCGAGTACGATTTCAGGTTGGGTCGCGTGCGCAGCCGACGATTTCATTGGCTAGCGCGAAATAGGGTGATTCGATCCGAGGGGCACTGTCTCCTGTGAACGCGGCTGCAACCCCGACCGCTACGGGCCATTGTGTCCCGGGGGTAGGGGAAAACGGCCCCGCATAGTACAGATGCAGTGCATTTCTAATCGAATTCGTTTTGCCCTATCTGTCTCTCTGCATTGGCATTGGGGTTGGTGCCACAGCATCTTTGTTTGGATTCATTTATGTTGCGCTGCGTTGCGGTAGGGCCTACGGTGCCCAGGGGGGGGGGTAAGAATAAACAGCCCCAGTAGACTAGATGCAGCGCTTTTTTACGCTTGAAATGTGGTCATGTGTTTTGACTCTTTCTATAAAGAGCCACAGCATCTTTCGGTGGGCTTGTGATGCTTCCATCCCTGTGATATTCTGCTTTTGGTAGTATATAAAGTATCTATACAGAAGCAGTGCCAACCATCGATAATCCGCTCGCGACCGTCGTGTCCGTGTTCGACGAGTCTACACTCCGCGCAGCTGTATCGTGTGCCAGGTGTAATCAATATAACAGCACAAATCTACGAAAATACTACATGGTAACACCTAAGGAACAGCAGGGCAACGATTCCCCTGCTGTACAGTGAATCCTCGTACTAAACTAAAGCGCCCAGAAGAAACCAAAAACACTGTTGTTAGTGTGTGTGTTGTTAACTTTTCATTTAACCGTTCTTTTCACCCAACTACGTACATCAGCACAACCTGTGTCCGATGTGATTATTTATATTGGGGATGCAAATTATGTGGTCACAGACAGAGAAAAAAACACACAAACTTAACCAAAACATTGTGTCCGTTATACACACCAGGATATCCGAACATCTACGAGCTGGGCCGGCCAACGTTTTGCTGGAGCCGTAGATTGTGGCCATGCCCCGCTCAACATTATTAAAGTATTAGGATGTGTGTTTTTGACACGGTGCTCATGCACTCACCAACAAACCGAAGACCTGCCTTTTTTCTTTTGTTTTTCGTTCCAAGAGATCCGAGTGAGTATTATCGTCACAATTTCCGAAACACTACAAAAGAGGCCATGACTTGCCTAAAATAAAAAAAGTATTTTCATTTGTTTGCACATGCAGTTCAAAAACGATGTTAGCTTTTCAGATCGAAACACGCAAAATTGGGCATGGGTGGCGAAGTGAGCAGTGAAACTTTTATCGATCTTCTCCTTGGATCTGCAGCTATGTATGCCTCCACCAAAATTCGCCTTGATCGGGAACGACGATTCACTACGAAGTTAGTGTTTACAAATGTGTGCATGAGTCCTTGCCGGTATCTCGTCGATATCAAGTCGAATTGTGAGCATGTCAAAAAATTGTACACGCATTTCTCGGGGCACATGCACTCATGCGTGAGCGGCGGTACCTCCAATTTTTAAGTTCTAACTCTCAGTAGTTCACGAGATACGACCTTCAGATTCTTCATCCGTTTTTTTAGCTGGCTCAGCTCGAATCTCTACAATATAATTACAACGTAGCATCCAAGTGGGAAACCCAGGGACGGATCCAAAGTGCACGGGCGCCCACAGCGGATCCTCTTTTTTACTGCAAAGTTATATTGTAGTTATCTTCTGGAAGCGACGCTGACGAGTCGGCTAGTAGCTATAGCCCTGCTCCTGTGCCCTTACACACGCAAAGATGGCCATTCAACCGAGAGCCAACATTTCTGAATACCCCGACATGCATGTGATCACCTGTCAGTCAGATTCGAGATAGATGCTGCTATACGGAGACGGCCGGGCATTTACTTGCTGAACCCTCCGGCCCCGGCACTTGATCACAGTTGCGTTAAATAGAAGATTTCAGACTGAGTCGACAGCGCTAGGCTCCTGTGTGCGACATGTGTATGTACGGTAGGGCGGAACAAGCAAGCAGCTAACAGTAGCTATCTGATACAAGGCGCGTACGTGCTTTGTCCTGCATGCATCATGAAGGGTTGTAGCCGTCGTGCGGAGATGAAGAACAGTGGCGCGCTCGTTTGCGACATACAAGGTGTGTTGTGCAGTAAAGTGAATCAACATAGGGAATATATAATGTCATATACGCGCGCTTTGTACTGCATGCAGCAGCAAGGAATCTGGCCGTTATTCAGGTCGCAATACATTGGTGTCCAACATTACTCCCTTCTAGACACCAGGACGGGATGTAATATATGTGGCGACCACATCGCGGTGGATTCTCGAGTTCTTCGGCGACGTTGATGCAGTAAAACGCAAAGACAACAGTTCGATGCTGGGAAAAATCTTGCGGGACACCCACGTAGCACGTTCTCAAACACCTATTAATAGTACCAATAGAAGATGCGTACAACATGCATTGCCCAACAGCACCACCCGTGTACGGTCTACGTAAGTTTAAAAATGCCCGCTTCAAGCTGTGTGCTCCAGTGGCAAAACTTATGGCCGTACGGAAAATCCTACAGCAGTATCCAAATGCATACCTGATACCAGGTACCTACTTTGGAATAGCAGGGTTGGATCTAAGATACGTACCTGGTACGTAATAGGTGGTGACAATCACGAGGATCCGGGTGTTTCGCTGCAAATCGAGGGTAGTCGAAATCAAGGATGACTTGTTGACGCTAGGCCGATCTTGCTCAACACCCCAGCAGCACGTCATCATGCATGAATTAAAAATAATTTACAACGTACCCGCAAGGCTACGCGTTCGTGTGAAATGCATTTAGCGTGATGTGTACGCACGCCGCAGCAGGGACTACCGCCGTTGTACAGACCGAAATGTCTTACTGACTGTACAGTAGTATCGAACTTCAACATTTTTGTAAAGATCACGGCTGGATTTGACAGCTGTGACCACAACGGGGGAGATCTTCGGATGCTTCTCCAATGTCGGTGTGGCTAAATGCAAGGATGACAAGTCGACGCAGGCTAAATGTTGCTGAACGCCCCGGTACGTGATCGCCTTTCGGCGAAGTAGAAGATGAAGAGATACGTGATGGGGCCCCTTCAGGCTAAACATACAAGAGCAGTGTTGCCTGACTGGGAGTACGAACCTATAATTTCGGCATCTCTTTTAGTTTTGACCGAAAACGACTTTCATCCAGTTCGGCAGCAACGCTCGAACCACCCCCCTCCGGGCAGTTTTAAAGGGTGTACGTTGAAGGCAGATTTTTTGTGTCAGCGCCGAATCAATCCGACGCTGTTTACATCACGATAGTTGCCTTTAACTAAAAAGCAGTTATTTTGAACAATGAGAGTATTTTTTGCTGCCGATACTATTTCGAGTCAGAGTTTTGCCCATAACACCCAGCACTGGCCGTCGAAGTTTCCGACGCCTCTGGTTTGACCGCCTGTAACGTCCTGCGCGGCCATATCGGAGTGTAGACACCAAACGGGAGCTCCGGAATGATCACATTTCTTTGCTGCTGAGCAATTTCGTTTCATGATGCAAACACAGCAATGCCTGCCTCTCTTCGCAGATCTAAGGGCCCAACACCACCTACCTAGAGACCATAACGAGCAAGCTATACCTTAGTCGGGAAAATGTCTAAAGCCTGGTTCCCCCGTCCGCAGTCTATTCTGGATACTCGCTGCCCGACGACCCCGCTTCACACCGCTCTACCGCTGCTTGCTCGTATCTGAACTGCTTTGGTCTTTATTCCTCAATCATCCGGGATTTCTACTATTTTTCACTCTTACCCCCGTACTAAACATCCCTTGTTATTATATGGGAAACCCTCCGAAACCGTTTTTTCATTCCTTCACTGGTTTATCTTTTCTACCCGTTACCCCCAACCACCAGGTTGCCCCTACGACAACCTTCCTCTTTGGTTGTCCACTTCCACGAAAAAATGCTTGATATTAATTGAAGAAGCCGAAATGGTGGTGGGGGGGGGGGGGGGGTGGGGGGGGGGGGGGGGGGGGGGGGGGGGGGGGGGGGGGGGGGGGGGGGGGGGGGGGGGGGGGGGGGGGGGGGGGGGGGGGGGGTGCCCTGGCCCGTCCCCCCCCCCGCATGCGTGCGCCTTCCTTACCCCTATATAAAATAGCCGGAGGGAAGAGAGAAAGGGGGGTTGCCTTGTCCCTTTCGCTTGCTTACGCCTCCCACCCCCTTCCACACCAATGAAACGCGGTCGACCTCCTTACCGGTTGCACTCCGCTAGTGGAACGCCTCCCCTCACGAGACCGCGGTTCCTTCCTTCTTCGTCCGGATATGTGTAAGGACTGTTTGGGTATTTTTGCATTCTCCCAAGCGGTCCTTACTATACCGGGCGGAGTAGCACCTATAGTATTCAACTCCATCTCGTCCCTTGTCCTGGCTGTCTCTCAAAACTCCCCCCCCCCATGCTCCAACACCATACCGGGTCTTCCATATTAGCCCCAACGTACACCATAAACGAGTCCGACGGCCACCTTCCTTCTTTCTTAATCACTGCCTCTGGCACTCTTCTCGCGGCCAGTCTGGTTGCCCCCCCTATTCTCCCCGAATGCAACGCGAATTCTTCCGGAATCAGACTTGCCCCCGCTCCTCTCCCCTCTTCCTTCCACCTCCTCCCTACACTGGCGAGACCTTTCCTCAAGCACTGGGTTGCCTTCCCCCTGGACCAGACCCTCCAACCGTCCGTTCCTCTGTATGTCATCAAAGGGGCTTCCCCTGTCAACTCCCCGTCATTGTACATCTCGAAAAGCTCCACCAATAGCCCCACTGCCCCCCCTTCCTCTCCTCCACCCCGGCCTGGTCTTGTCCTGGCTAGTACCGCTCCTTTTCTTCCTTGATCTCCCTTCGATCCCCTGAACCTCACCTCTACCTTATTTGCTTCCCGAATGCTACCCTCCGCCAGTTGACCGTTATCTCTGAAAAACGCAACATTCACCCTCCTTAAGCAGTATGCCTTATGATACACCCCTCTCTCCTTGGCAAACAATTCTGACGCTCGTAACATCAAAAAGTAGGACAGTGCCAGACCTATCCATAACACCCTCCCCCCTTCCCCCCATGATGCAGTCCTTCCTTGCATCCCCCCCTCAGCACCCCCCAAGACAATGGTCTTCTTACCCTCTGCTGACTACCCGTCTCTACGTGTGCCCTCTTGATACCTTGCCTCACCGATCTGATCAGTGGGTTACTCATGGGCACCGAAAGCCCCACGAACTGCTCATGGTAGAAGTTAATCGCCACTAACTTGCCTACTACCGTCGACTCCTTGTTCCCTTTTTCTGCGCAGCAGTACCCCATGAATTCGACCAACTCCCCCACTAACTGCATCTCCCCCATGTCTTTCTGCAGCCAACACCTCTTCCCGACCAACGATCGCCAGCTCACCCACATCCTCCAATTCACCTCGTAAGTTTTTCGAGACGAAGCTGCAACTCTTCCAAATGCGTACTCTCTCGCAATATCTCCGAACACATTAGCTGCTCCCCCGGTCCCAGCTCCTGCACCTGCCAAGCGATTTCGGGACATTCTGCGTTCAGTTTCTCGGGAATCTGCTCCTCCCGCCACCTAGTCAGACCATCTGCCAACCTGTTATTGACCCCCCGTACGTGCCTTGCCTGAAACACCACCTTCCCCTTGCTTCCAACGCCCCCATCATTCTCATCAATGCCCCTACTCTCGCTTGTTTCTTACCCCCCTCTTTACCCAGGTTACGGCTGCTTCGTTATCTGCCCTCATCAAAACTGCCTCCCCCTTCCTACTCGGTCTCTCCCCCCTCATGTCCACCATTACGAACGCCGTCACCACCATGGCCATGACCTCCAGCAGGTAATGGAAATTAAATCAGCTACCGCCTGCCCCCCCCTTATCGTACGTTTCTGCACCTCTTCTGGCAGGGCGAATCTCCAGTACACCCCCGTTTCCATGCACAACCCCCCTATCGCTGTCAATGAAGCGTCCGAAAACCAGGTTCTACTTGGCAGTTGCTTCACGAAGCTGAAAGACGGTGCTGTTATGCTCTCTCCCCCGTACCCCCCCCCCGTCTCCAAAAACCATCTCCACCATCCAACGTCTGCCATGAACTCCCGCGACAACCGTACAACTCGTCTCGCTTCCTTCTGTTTTCTGAACCAACCCCACGCACCCCCCCCCCCCCCCCGGCCCGCTCCACCCCATCAAGATGCAGATTAGATAACTGCAGAAGCCGACGGACGAAGTACCGTCCGGGCCGGATTACAAAGGATGCGTGGTGCAACTTCCCTGCCAACACTAGCACCTCCCTCAACGTTGCCGTCTGCCGCCCTGCTGGCCACTGTGCCCATCGCGCGCGTAATTCGTCTACCTTTCGTTTCGGGAGGGCAATAGTCATGCTCTCTTTGTCAACATCGTACCCCAACACCTCTTGTCGCCTTGCCCAGTCTGTCACCTTTTTTCCCGAAAGTAACGGGTCCTCCCCTTCTGACCTCTCGCCCATAGCCTGCTCGTGGATTCCCGCTAGCGATCGAGACAAGTCCAAGCACCGCGCCCCTTCCGGATCCCACTGAACCTCTACTGAGATGGCATCATCCATAAAAAAAAACACAAAGGCTGGGTCGTCCGGCCCTCCCCCGTGCGCTGGCCGCACTACGCACTCTGCCGGCCACTGTGCTATCGGACACCCCGTTGCCTGCGCAACGGTCACGTGCTCTACCGCGCGGTCTCCCGCCCTCGAGAACGACGCGGATGCTCTCGTGGTGTTACGTTGAGCATGCTGCATCGCAGCTGATATCACTCCCGACCACCCCGGACTACCCCTCCACCCAAACTGCAAGCGCAAATTGACGAAAAGGTACTCCCCCAGTACATACCCGAAAGCCGCTGCACCGTCAGGGTCTACTGGGATCTGTCTGAACGCATTTTTGACGTCCATTTTTTTAATGAATTCGCGCTCGATCCCCGAACTTAACCCTCAACCCCAGTACCCTTTGTAAAACCTCATGCATCACCCCCGCCAGCGCACATGCCGGAATCTCATCCCAATCCGTCGTCGAGTTCACCGACCCGCGTACATTTTCGTGCTCGAATGTCATGTCGTGGATTATCCTTATCTTTTCGCGCTCTTCTACTACCCCAACTGGGGACACCCGCAGCCCCGGAACCTTCTCTGCTTGCTTCTTTGGGAAACCAATCGCCCTGACCCCCGCCACGTCCGCAACCGCTTTTCCCCACACTGCGTCGCTAAATTTCTGCGCGCTTGAATGGTTTCCATATGCTAGTTCCTGTGCAAGGTCCCCCCCTGGCCCAACGTCTACCGGTACCCCCACGCGCGCTATGTGCCTCAACTTGTCGATTTCCGGGAATTGGTGCTTGTCCCCGAAGAACGCTTGTACGCGCTCTGGATCCATGTGGGGTGCTGTCAACGAACCCCCAACCATTGCACCACCCTCCCTACCCCCCCTTCCCCCGCCTCGGTTACTCGTGACAAAACTGCCCCAGCCGTCGTAGCTAAAACTCGCACTAAGCTTGCCGCCTTCACCGATTTCCCCGACACCTTCCCCAACAACCCCTGTGCAACCTCCCAACGCTTTTGATCTTCAACGCGCCGGCCGGATATCGCACCTGTTTGTGACAAAACCACCGACCCCGGAGTCGGACCCCCTTTCTGGCCAAGCGCCCAACCCGAACCCCCCGCCGTCGCCCTCGTCGCCGTCGCCCCCGAGCTCGTGACGATTGCTCGCTTGGTTGGCTCCGCTGTGCCGGGGAGCTCGTGTCCCTCGTTTCTTCGCCTGCCCGTCGTTCCGCTCCCCTCCTTCTCCGTCCCCCGTCCTCCTCCCCCACCCTCCCCCGTCCACTTCCCTCTTACGCTTCCCCAAACCGCCTCCGTCCCTCGGCAGATACGCACCCTTCGGGGTTTTGTTGCTGCTTTCGTGCCTGTACCTGCACGGCAGCCCCCTCTTAGGCTCGTGGAGGCACGCACCGAGTTCCTCATAATCCCGGCAGGGTCTGTCGTACGCTCCTTCCCCCCCCCCCCCCCCCCTTCCCCTCCCCCTCCGCCTGCCCCCCCCCGCCCCGTCCCCTCCGCCCCTCCTCCCCGCCCCACCCCCACTGCTCCCCGTCCCACTCCTTGCTCGTCCCCCCCCCCCTCCACCCCACCCCCCTGCGGCCCCGCTTCCGCTTGTCCCCCCGCCTGCTCCCCCCCCCCCCCCCCCCTTATCCCCGTCCTCTCTTGTACCCCCCCGCGGCGTGCTCCTCGGCGTGTCCTACCTCCCCCAGGTGGATGGGCGCTGCCGTGACCCACGTATGTGTCCGCGAGAACGGCGGTAGGGGCAACGGGTACACGTCGCTCGGCCCTGGAAACGTGCTGATTTCCTGTTTCAACATATGTGCTTGCGGGCCCACCTCCTCCGACCACTCCTGGAGATCTTTGTTAAAACATTGCACGATTTTTTCTTTAAACTGCTCCGACAGGGCCACCTGCGTATTCTGCGCGTGGAACGTAGTCACCCCTTGCGCGACCACCCGGAAACGCTCCACTAGCTTATTCGTCCTACGCAGCGACGCTTGGCCAAAGGCTTTGTTTCCGTCCACCACGTACTGCATGAGGTGCGTCAACAAAAGAAACACTGCTTCCACCCTGTGGTCCAGCGACACCTGCGCGCTCCCCCCCCCGAAGCCAAAATGGTCCCTCTGCGCGAAATTCCGCACATCAATGTTGCTCAGCGCTGCTGCCTGCTGTGCCCCTTCCCTCTTGACGATGAAAGTCCCTATAATCGTGCCCAAAGCCTCCGCCGAATCAAAGGGTGGGGGTTTCCCATCCCCGCGCAGTGATGACCAGACCACTGTTGTGCGGTTGCTCTTGCGCCACATCGTCTCCGCTACTGATGGTTTACTTCCCCGCTCCCCACCTCCCCATCCCCATCCCCCCCCCCCCCCTCAACCTTGCAACCCGGACGAGAAATTCGGTGCTCCTCCCTCCCCCCACTGCGACCTGGTGCTGAGTAATGAACTGCTGCCTTCCCCCCACCCGGGAGCTGCTTCGTGCTGTTACTGCCGGTGCAACCTCCGTGCTCCCCTCTCCCACGGACTTGTCTCCTCCCCCCGCCCACCCCCACTGTCCTTCGGGTGCCCCCATCTGCTGCTGTCGCGACCCCGACACGTCTATCTCCCACTCGCTTACATCCCCGAACCCCCCGAGGTCTGACTGCTTCTGCTGCTGTAGCTGCATGCTTGGCCGCTGTTGCTGTTGTCGCGGGTTCGGTACTCCCCCGCCCCAACCTATCCCCCCGCCCTCTCCCCCCCCCCCCCCCCCCCCGCGTTTTCCCTGCCGCATTGCTCTGATGCCCACCCTTGCTGTTGCTGCTGCTGCTGCTGCTGTGGTCCCCCCCCCCCCCCCCCCCCCGTATGCCCACCCTTCTTGCTGTGGTGCCCACTCTTGCTGTAGCTGCTGTGGTGTGCCCCGGCTATTCGGCTGCTGCAGTGCCTACCCCTGCTGCTGCTGCTGCGGCGGCGGCGGGCCTCCCGGGCCCCAGGGTGCATGTGAGGGCCCGTTAAAGGTCGTGAGCTGATGGATAGCCCGCCTCCCCCCCCCCGCCTCCTGCTGATACGAACTCCCTCCCCCCGACCATGGGGGGCCCTGAAACTCGTTTCCGGAAAAAAACGTGGTCGTTGCGCTGCGACGGGGCATGTTGCATGGAGTTGGACTGGTCGCGGTTCCCATACGAGCCGTTCCCCCGCCCCCTACCCGACCGCATGTGAGCTCCTTGGTGTACTGTCTGGCTACCCTCAAAGTGCACGTTCCTACTCGTACCCAGGCTACTCAGGGTATTTGCTCGCACTCTACCGTCGTCGTTGTTGCCCGACCCTCCTGCTGAAGACTGATCGTCCTCCGCGTTACCGGCCGCCCCGTTCCCTTGGGTCGATCCCCGCCTTGGCCCTGGGCCTCCCACAAGATTGTCGTGCTCCTCGTCCTGCTGCTGTATCGCGGTAAGAGGTTCCCCCCTCCTGATCGTCGACCCTCCCAACGCACAGGCTCAATGACTGCTGACCACTTGACGACTCCCTGACGTCCCTTCCCCTGTCAAAAACAACTAGACGACTCCCTGACGTCCCTTGCCCGGTTCTATTCAGCTCGTGCAGGGCTTTGCCCGTCAGCTATCTATCCTGGATACTCGCTGCACCGACGACCCCGCTTCACACCGCTCTACCGCTGCTTGCTCGTATCTGAACTGCGTTGGTCTTTCTTCATCAAACATCCGGAACTTCTATTATTTTGCGTTCTTACCCCCGTACTAAACATCCCTTGTTATTATATGGGAAACCCTCCGAAACCGTCTCATTCCTTCACTGGTTTATCTTTTCTACCCGTTACCCTCCAAACACCAGGTTGCCCCTACGATAACCTTCCTCTTCACAATATTTGGTCTTATTGACCTCGGTCCCTCGTAATACTACACTTCGTGCTATACTGCCGCAGCACTGCTCTATAAGCGTCCGTCTGGATGGCAGGAACAGCGGAGGAAGCCCTGCTCGCTGTCGGGTATAGCCTGGATAGAAAAAACTGTTGTTATGGTACAGAAAACGGCGTTGCAGGTTTGTCCGGCTGTGCATATTATATAAGTTGCCGCGCGAGAAACTAACTATGCTCGACAACACCCCCCTCTATCTACTGGCGATGGTGGCTCCTGGCAAAGCTCATCCCGAAGACCACGGCCCAGCTCATGGGACGCCAGGAACAAAGCCGTCGCACAATACAAGGTTCGTTGATCTCCGTCCATGTGCTGCTCAATGCTCGACAAACAGAATCACGTGCCTCGACAAACAGGACCTTTATCGTGTTCCTCCAACTTGTACATTACCAACATACCAACGACAGGCTTGCGGTAACTTGACACACTATCAATCAATGTGGTTACAGCAAACTGCCACAGGTGGTTGTGTGTGATGCTCTCATGAAGGAATATTATGTCTGCTGCTGTTTACCCCGATATAGGATTACGTTTCGACCTTTACCACCAAGCCGGCCTGCAAGAACAGAGGTTCTGAAGCTGCTGACGAGGCCTGGGTCGCAAGATACTTTCGAGCCATCCCTGCGACGTGAGGGTACAACAACTCGTTCTGTCTCCTTCGAGCTCAGACACGTCGAGGCTAGCAGACACGAGCTTCTAGTCCTTGTTGATCCAGTGCCCGGTCACGCCCAGCATGGCCAGTCCATTGCCCGACGTCTAGCCCATTGCCGCTGCCCTGCCCTTGCCGACGTTACTCATGACAACCCGATTGCAGAAGGCACGGCTGCCGTGGGCTAAAGTGGTCTGCGTGCGCGTGCTGGGTGTACCAAGTGTAGTTTTGTGTGTTGTGGCATGGGTTTTGTGTGGCGTGGTCGCAAACAACGTTTTCGCGGCATTTACACGCCTTCTATTTCTGAAATAAATCAAATAATCATGATTAATCAATCAACCAGCACTGCTGTTCCTGATTTATTCACGAGCACTGGATATTATTATTTTTTTTAAACCCAAAAAGACCCCCAAAAAAAAAAATTAAATCAATCCCAAGGCCACGGTGGCACGCTCAGGTCCCTTCAGCTCCTTTCATCCCCTACTTGTGAAAATCGACACCATTTCAATAAATAAAAGCTACAGTTACAAAACGAGACTGTCAGGTTTCGGACCAATGGAAGGCTGAGGGTGACTTGAGGCAAAGCAGAAATCACTCTGGAAACTATGCGAATCGCTATCTGGCTTATCGGCGTGGTGAGCGGTGCTCGGGCATGCGGATCTATGGCGGCCCCACAAGGTAAGAGCGTTACCAGGGTCGTGAGACATGTCGCCTGCCAAAATTTGGTGGTATCCGGTGCACTGTGTGTCGAGAGCTGGTGTGGGCGTGTTCTAGTCACCGACAACCCTGGTTAGACCTCCTCTTGAGCCCGTGGCTAAGGCGTCCTACCCCAGTGCTCGTCTCACAGACCGCGCAGCCTACCACATAAAGGCTTGACCTCACCGCCGTGTTGTTTGAAGGTGATTCCTCCCCCGCAGCGTCGCAAACGAGCATGTATAAGTCGACTTTGGGCCCAAAAGGTCTGAGGTTGGTCCGAAATCTGGACCGGAGGGGTGGCCAGGGTTATCGAGGCGTACTTGTACAAGTATCCACGCTGCACACACAACACAAACACACACACCAACCACGGCAATCACTGTCGCTGCCCTGATGTGTGGTCCATCACCTGCGGTGGAATTGGCGCACGAGGTGCCGTACAGCAGTAGAAATTCATGTTTTGGTTATGCAGGTCTGGTAAGGTAACACTGTGCTTAGGACCCACCCATGCGAAGACAGGGTCATATGTACCCGTTTTGAGTCCCGCCGTTCTCTTTGGCTTTGGCATACTCGGCCAAATGTCTCGCAGCCCAAGGTAGCTGACATCCAGACGAATCTGTAGACCTAAGATCAATCGATGTACCCCAACGCTGCGGGCCTGGTTGGACCAATACCGTAAACCCTTCATGCCAGAAAAAACGTCTTATATCGTTAAAAAAACGTGATTTTTGTACCAGTTTCAGTATGTGCACGCTCCCCGACTGGTAAGGAAGCTTGCTGGATTCACCCGTATTGGGGGCAGCTATTCTTCTATGGTTTTTCCCGTTGGGCAGAACGCCTACTCCATAGAACATGGTAATTTATACGTAGACGATTCTGTAGGTCTCTCTTGAGCCTTGCAGCCCAAGGTAGCGATGCGGTTTGATCCAATGACGTAAACCTAGAATGCTCGAAAAAATGTCGTATTCCCTTGAAAAAAAAAGGTTTTTGTACCATTTTTAGTATGCGCAGGCTAGCCTACCGGTCAGAAAGGTTGTCGGAACCACCCGTATTGGGGGCAGCCATTCTTCTATGGTTTTTCCCGTTGGACAGAACGCCTACTCCATAGAACATGGTAATTTACACGTAGATGATTCTGTAGGCCTCTCTTGAGTCTTGCAGCCCAAGGTAGCGGAGCGGTTTGATCCGATGACGTACCTAGAATGCTCGAAAAAATGTCGTAAAATCCTTGAAAAAATGATGTTTTTGTACCATTTTTAGTATGCGCAGGCTAGCCTACCGGTAAGAAAGCTTGTCGGAACCACCCGTAACGGGGGCAACCATTCAATGTTTGTTCGTCTTGGACAGAACGCCTACTCCATAAAATATGGCTGAATTCCGGACGGATCCATGAACCCGATGCCCATGTTATTGCATTATCCTGCAATGAAGAAAAATACAGTACCACATACCTACTGCTGTTCATAAACGGCCTTTTCCACCATTCAAACGGTGCTGTGGTACCGTTATTTGCATGTGCAAGCTTGCCCACCTGTTGCAAAACAAAAGAACGTCAGGTGCACCCGCTTTTGCGCTGCTGTTCATCGTGATCTCGATACAGTGCTCACAAGGTCAGGGATGGGATATAGACGTGAAGACGGTCCTATCAATAGCCCTCAAGTATACTTGCATTATGATGTTGTCAAGAAAACACCAAAACCGTGAGTGTGACATACTGCAAACACCGGCGTAGCGTTCAATAACAAAACCGCCTTTTCTTGTGCTGTGGGGATCATACGCAGGCGCGCACACAGCGCCTGTTCCGGTGAATGCTTCGGCGATGGATCTTCCTGCGATGTTGTGCGCTCAGCCACGACCGAGTCACTGGCGCAAGCAGGAAGAAGTTGAACGTGACCTGGGGCTCGAGGAGCAGGCCGTCAGCAAGTATTTTAGGAATTTGTGCGGAGGCACGCATGGCAGGAAGAATTACGACGAGGCCGTTCCGCTCCCGCGGCATCAATAATAAAAAAAAGCATTCTTATTTCTCGTCCTGGGGGGGGGTGCATGGTGTACTACCAACACATGAACGCTTTGCTTTGCTCGCACCGCAAACATGTTGTAAACAATTTAACTTTTCGACTTGATTAGTTCGTTCGTGTGTCGCGGATGCCATTGCCAATAACTAAGCGTATCCCTTTTTATTTGGCTACGGAAACAAGAAGGAACGCGTTCGTCGCTAAGCCCAAACACCAAAACCTTGTCAGACAATCGGAAAATTACAGCAAGTTTTAGCCCTGGCGTCCAAACTAGACCCTGCTCGCTCACCCGCCTAACTACCACCCACGAAAAAATTCCATCGATTTCAAAGGACAAAACAACTTCAGATATAGCGCATGCGTTCATACCACCAAAGCGCCAGCATCCGTTCTACGAGCAAACTCCATCTTACAACAAACATCTCCATTGCGCCCAGGAGTAACTGAACATAGGCACACACTGCTTATCCCTAACCCAAGACACAATGTGCTCAGACACAATGTACTGCGGCGAATCTGGAATTATTACTCGCAACGAAGTACAACACGTTTTCGTCTGCGCTGCATCTCTGCTTGTGGTGCTCGAAAACGCCAGTGGGGGGGGGAGGTTCGGGGGGGGGGGGTGATGAGGATACCCTCCACCCCACCCCCCCGAAAAAAACAAATTAAAACGCCTATTGAGATTCTTCATCACTTCTGCCTAAAAAACGCCAGCACGACCTCCTGGGGAACAACCTCCGTCATGCCGGGTGGGGATGTTTGGGGCGGGGGCGGGGGGGGGGGCACGAGAGTGGACCCCCCTCATAAAGAAAACATGCTCGCTCAATCAGATTCTCCATCACTCATGCCTAAGCAACGCCAGGGGGGGGGGTAGCTGGGGGGGAAGGAGGGGAGAGGTGTACTCATTTTCTGTTCGCCTCACATCAATTGAACACTGACCACTCCTCCCTTCCGAGACGGAGCACCGTTCATGCTCGTAATAAAGCCACCACCACCAGCAGTTGGGCGCTCACTACGTTTTCTTGACTATAATTCATAGGTACCTTTTGCTCATCTTATCCCCTTGCTGTTTCGCCGTCTGCGGCCATCGTCTCTCTCCTACAATACAAGTCCTTTAGTCACTACTATCTAGTGTACCTAATGTAAAAGCGACGAGGGTATAGCCCCCCCCCCCCCCCCCCCCCCCCCAAGAAAAACCCCCCTACACTTTCTTCATCAATTCTGTCCAAGTAACGCCAGCGCAACCTCATTGGGAACACCCTTCGTGTGCTCGGGCGGGAGTGTTTGTAGGAGGGGGGGCGACGAGGGTAGACCCCCTCAAAAACAAAAATTACTAGCCTAACGAGATTATTCACTTGTGCCTAAGCAACGCCAGCACAACCTCCTTGGGAATACCCTCCATGCCGTCCCCACTAAATATCCCCATCATGCGCTTCAAGCACCGGCCACGCCTGCATTGATTGCCGGCACCCCTGCACCCAATCCCACCAGCCGCGTTGTACTTCAAATAACTTCTCACGGTGCGTGCGAGGATGTAGGGCACAGCGTCATCACCTCCGCGCTTTTTCTGGTGCTCGAAATTGGCCTGCACACGGGCCGGACGGCGGATGGGGGGTGGGGGGGGAGGGGGGTGGGGGGGGGGGGTGCACTCATTATCATGCATGGCCATAGTCGTATGACGAGGGGGGTACTCAATATCATGCATGCCCGTAGTCGTATGACCATACACCCTCGCATCCCTACAATGCCGGTACGGAGCGCGTCGGGTTTCCAACGACCAGGCAGACGGTGCTTGCACCAAGCGCCAAGCGCCGTGAGGTGTTGGGCAAGTCGCATGAAGGGTGAGCTGCATCCTACTAACAACCGCTTGAGAGGCGGATTTTCTTGCATATTGGTCACAGCATCAATGCATTTATGGAATTTCTGGTGTGGCCACCTCGATAGACTATAGCAAATAGGACCTGCGGTACGCCCAAAAAACTATACATTTTCATCTTTGTACTATTACGGGGGTCCATAGTTAACGGGACCAAATTTTGTTAGTAAGAATAGGTAAATATATAGGTTTTTGTGTATACCATAGGTCCTATTAACTATGGACCCCCGTAATAACAATATTTCGTTCTATTTACTCTAGGTCCCCCGTACTGACTCGACACTGCGGCGCACTATGCTCCCCTCTTGTAGTGTCATGCGTGTACTACTGATGGACAATACGACAGATCATCGATCCCTACTTCCTGATCGACATACATGAGAACTGATCTGTTCCCAATCTTGTATGGTATAGATGACGTTCGCGGCAGCTCGTTACAAGGGAGGCACGAGGCGTGCAATTTGAATGAACTATTATACGGGGGGCCATAGTAAACAGGACCAACGGTACACACAACAATTTATGTATTTACCTGTTTTGAATAAAAAAAATTGGTCCTATTTTTTATGGGTCCCTCGTAATAACACGACTACTGCTGATACTAGTAAAATCTGCGCCAACTAAAAAAAATGTATACACAGATCCCGCACAGCATCTTACAACGGAAGGTTAGGTCAGTCAAATATATGCCGCAGACCATGAACTACTGCTGTTGCACACCGTGCAAGGTGTTTGTACAAGCACGGTTTTCAACACGGCGGTGTCTTGTGTTTCGGGTCATTTGCGTTCGTACGTACGTACACGTCTCTGCTCCTGGTATAATAGACCACTACACAAAAAAAGCCTGGGGGAAAAAGCGCGTAATAAAACAAGGTCGATCGATATACATTTCCCCAGTCATATTTATTTTTCTCTGCTGCAAGGCAGGTAATCTATTATTTACGGGCGACCATAGTAAATAGCACCTGTGGTGCAGACAAAAACCTACATATTGATCTATTTTTTCTGACAATATTTGGTCCTTTTTACTATGGACCCCCGTAATAGAACCAACACCACACAAGACAGTGAGCAAATACCAGTGGTGTGATCATTGTTCCGTCCCACCCTACGGCGGAACCTACGTACGACGAGGCATCGACCACGCACCTCAATGTCTAGCTACCCCAGAGATGATGTCCACCTGCTGGCGGCTGCAAGTGCCGGCACTCGGCCGGGAATCCTTCCTCTGCTTCTGCAGCGGCGTCTCACAAAGGCAGTCGCCAGCTTGTTCCTTGGCACTTGTTTGTGTTCCTCCGCCATCTCCTCCCAGAGTGTTGGGGCCGGTATCCCAATCATCGGCACCCTCCTTGCTGGATGTGAACACGTTGAGTATGGCTCCGAGTACCATGTACCCTTCTCTCGACCTTGCATCCTCGTATTGCTGCTCCAGGAGAGGCAACTTCACCCGAAAGAGAAGCCGGGAACCATCCTCGACCTTGCTGCGCTTAGACGGTGGCTGCTGTCCATCGGCCATGGTCACGAAATCTGATGATAGAGTGGCTATTTGCTTGGTGGATTCAAAGCGCTGTGCGAGTACGAGTATCTCTCTTGCCACCGTGTGTTGTTTCTATGGGTATGATGGGGACGGCGTGCATCGTGTTCGCTCTCGTACTGCTGTACTGCTGTACGAACCAGGTATATCGTGCATAATCGCCCACTCTATTTCCTAGTCGATTCTATTTTTTTACGTGATTTCTAGCGGGAGTACTTTTGCGATACGTATTAATTTATTTGGGCGAATAGACCGGTCGGAATAATCACGCCGTTCCTTTAAAAACCCGGGGTCGTCCTTTTACCGGCCAGATCGGATTCCTGAGCGTGCCACCGTGTTCCCAACTCTAGGGATAGTGTGATGTGGGAGAGCCGTAAGGACACAGGTGGCTGTCCTTGGTCAAACTCAGACCTATTAATAGTTCTTATTGGAGTTCTCTTATTTTATTGGTTCGAAGCTTGCTCAAAAGGGGCAAGTGACAAGAGTGAGGAGGGAGCGGGGGGGGGGGGGGGGGCATGCTTTTTGAATCCAGGAGTATCCTCTGGCTTCAACCGGCAATAATCTACTGGCAAGGGTGCATGCGTCACCCTCACTTCAATAGTGCAACGCCCCGTAATGGTGCATGCGTTGCCCTGAACTCCAATAGTACAATACCCCGTAAGGGTGCATGCGTTACTCTAAACTTCAGTTGTACAACACCCCGTAAGGGTGCATGTGTTACTCAAAACTTCAGTAGTACAACACCCCGTAAGGCTGCATGTTTTACTCTAAGCTTCAATAGTGCAATAACCCATAATGTTGTTGTTGTTGTTTTCTTCACATTAAACCGTTCTTTCTACAGGTCGACATCCAGCACAACCAGTGTCCGTGCCGATTCTTCAAACCTAGAGAGATACAAGTTCTGTCGTCACAAAGCTACGCCACAGAGATACTACGTTGCCACGTATGTAATGCAATGCCATGTCATCATACTGCGTACGACAGGCACGACAGACACATTCCATGACTTAGAGAAACAAAAACGAAACAAAGACAAAAAACAAAAACAAAAACAAAGACAATTCGAAAGAGAAAATAAACAAAAAAAAGAAACTAAAATATACCTGGTATATTTATATACTTCAGTATAGCAACAAACCATCGTACCCCCACGTAGGGGACGTGGCAGACACTTGAAAAGAACGAGCTGGAAAAACAAAGAAAAAGAAGAAAACACCACTAGTCGTCAACAGAGTAAGACTAAGAACCAAGGTAAAAATAACAGTCAAACCAAACAAAGCACAGGCATGCTCCATAAGGGAGCATACGATACTCTAAACTTCAATAGTACAACACCCCGTGAGGGTGCATGCGTTACTCTCAACTTCAATAGCACAACATATTAGCCTGCATATCAGATTCTACAGATATACCAGTCTGCGTGTCTACAGATATACCTAGCCAGCGTATCTACAGATATCTCGTCCCAAATGGTAGACGGGGTACGACCCGACTGGAACAATAATATTTAATTGCCCCTACGGATGGTTGGTCTATTGACTACAAACCAAGGTACTCTATCACATTCTGATTTAGCGCGTGCGTTCTGACGGGGGACCATTATAATATTTGATAGTAAATAGGATCGAATGTTATTGCTGAACATTTGGGAATCTTTAGGATTTGGTCTGTACCGTCGTAGATCTTATCTAGTAAGGTTCCCCCCATTAGTGTATTGTTAAATACCTGTTATTACGGGGGTCCACAGTTAATAGGACCTATGGTATACATTCAACCTACATATTTACCTATTTTTACTAACAATATTTGGTCCCGTTAACTATGGACCCCCGCAATAGTCATCTCCAAGTGTTGTTCCAAGCACGCACCTGCAGTATTCGTGTGCATTTAGCACTCTCAGACGTCGTACTACACAAAGTGTAAAAAGGTACATTAATTTGTACCTCAAACCTAAGGAGGTGCTATTATATCATTAAACCCTTTTTCAAGGAGACCCGCGGCAACACCGCCACTGCTGCTGCTACTGCTGTGTCCACCAATGATTGAGACGACGCCTCTTCGGGCCATGGCTGCACTCCTACTACTCTTCGTGTCAACTGGGCTTCTGGACGCCTCTTCGGGTTCATCCTCGACTGAGCGGGACAAGGTGATCACTGGCCCTCCGAGCTTCGATATTCCTCTATTGTTTTGGTGGTATTAATAGTAGGTACAAGCGAGCGCGTTCTATGGAAAGTATTTCACTTCCATGTTGGGCAGGGTTCTACACTATTTGACCTTGTCGTGGGCATGCCGTGGCATTGCCATGGTACCGCCCATGGCATACCATGGCATCACCACGGCATACCATGGTGTGGCAATAGATTCCATGGCACGCCGTGGGGGTTGTCATGACATGCCATGGGTAGTACCATGGCAACCCCCGCAGCTACAGCCACGGCGCTCCATGGCAACCCCACGGAATGTCATGGCAACCCCAACGGTACCCCAATGTCCTCGGCACCTAGGTTAGGGTTGGGGTTGGGGTTAGGGTTAGGGTTAGGGCTAGGGTTAGGGTGAGGGTTAGGGTTAGGGTTAAGGTCCCATGGTATGCCGTGGAGGTCCGTGGAGAGTACCGTGGTATGCCGTGGAAGATGCCGTGGAAGGTTTTGCCGCAGGTGGTGCCACGGCATGCCTCGGCATTATTGCGAAAAAAGACAATAATGTACATACCTCATCTTGGGGGGAAATATCTCGTTTTTCAAAACTAAATATGTCCACACCACCACCTTTGAACAACGAGAACACAAGACCCTATCGAAATAGGTGAAGACGTTATGCAAGGCTTGTAGGGGTTTGAGACATTGGAGAGAGGACTGCTTCGAGTTCGGCCGGGAGACATGGAATACCGGAAGAGACAGGGGAGCACGCGGATCCGAATCCCACTCTTTCACACGTTCTAACGCAAACACTAATATATGCATATGTAAGGGCTATTTATAGAGTTTCCTTGAAGCAGTACGAGTCGTATGTTCGAGTATATGCATCGATCATTGCACCCGTAGTACCGCCGTACCAGTATGATTTAGTCAAGCTCGAATATACTTGGTTTTAGACTGCCCCGCCCGCCATCTAGCCCTCCAGAATGGGTACTAATAAATAGTGTAACCTGCGATCGATGTGTTTTTCGTGTTTCGGCCGACGGGACGCCAAAATAGTGAAAAACTTTCAACAATAGATAGTACGTACGGGGGACCAACCCCGGTGGCTTGGTAGGTGGTCCGCGAGCCTATCAAGATCAATTTCGTGAGCTCAAGTCTCATCGAGTGCATGCTCGTAGGGACTTTTTCTTGCTTAAAATTGATTAGCGGAAAGCGCGAGAGCGTGAGTTAGCTGTACATTCGATGAAAATCGACGAGCAGTGGGAATGCTGAACCCTATGCGCGATAAAAACTAAAGGCACGTGCCGGGGGGGAGAAGGGACGACACCTGTGACCACGGCTTGTCCAGAAGATCGTCGAGGGTAAAACCTCCTGTTTAATACGAGTGGGCTGGAAAGTAAAAGTGATGATGAAAAAAGAAAAAGAAAAAAAAAAAAACGTTGGTTGAACGTGGAATAGAGGCCATTCTTATCGCAGAGCATTTCCCCCATAATTTCAATGCTTTTTCGCGGCAATTTTTTAGGTTGCAATGTTCCCTGATTTTTTTGGCATAAATTGTAAAAAAGAACAAACCTGATTTTTTTCGTTGGAAGACCCCACGAGTAGTGACAGAACGCATCCGTATCGTGATGCGCCTCCGTATCGTGATGCAAATCTCAAATTATTTCCAAACTTCGCAAATTCTGGGAAAATAGCTGTCCGATAAGAAATAGGGAGGAGGGAACTTAAAAATGTAGTGCACAGAAAATTCGCGTCGTAGATGGGAAGGGAAGAAAAAAAAAACAGTGAGACCTATGCCAATGGCAACGCGAAGTCCGAAACTTTTTTTTCAAAAATATTGCTTTAAAAAAACAGCCGAAAATATCCTCGTACCGCCGCTGTGGGAAAAAAGGGAAAAATGTTTGATTTTTTCTTCTTTTTTTTCCAACGGCTGCAGGTGGCGCAATTTGTTTTCTCTCGTTCCAAATTGTCAACACGCTGATAAAAATCAACTCGTGCGACGATAGTTGCTCGATCTCGATGTAGACTCAGCCCAAGGCCAACCCGCTTGGTGTCGGGCAAGGCCAACGAGTATAGATGACGGCATCGAAGATAGAAAGTGAATACATGCTCTAGGGGGCGAGAGCTTGCCGGCGGCGTCGTGCGGTATCCTCCCTAACCTGAAAAAAAGCCTGTTTTTGCCCTTCGAGACGGATCGAGAAATTTTGTCTTCTGTTTTGCACACACCAGCGGCTATTTGTTTTTTTTATTGTACGCCTGGCCAGTGACGTGGCCAGCGCCCGCCGCACGTCACTGGCCATTGTGTGAAGACGGTGACCCAAGGGTGGGTCGGAGCCCCTAACGAGCGCACTCCGTTCAGAATTCATGACGCAATCGTTGGTTTGGTCGATCGATGTCTGTCGAGGACTCGGAATCTCGCCGCTTCGAACCAAAGATCGGCCTGAGTTTTTCTCAGGCCGATCTTGGCCCAACATCGCCCCCAGATTTGTTTTTTTCGGGCTTTTCCAAAAGTTGGGAACTTTTCTTTTTCTGAACGTGCCCACAGGAAGCGTGTTCTAATTATTTTTGGTGGGTATCTTTGGAATTCAAACTTTTTATTGATACTTCGCTTTCCCATTGGCATAGGTCTTACTGCTACTGCTGTATCTATATCGCAAATAGTGATCATGAATGTTCCTGCACGTTTTGGTGCACTTGTATTGAGAGCCCATCATGACGGGGAACGATAAGTTTCATTATATTTTTGCAAAGTAATTTTCAATTTCAACGAATATTAGTTCGGTTTCGCAAAAAAACGTGTGTTTGTGTCCTACTAGCCGGCGTCCCCGGTGGCTTGGTAGGTGGTCCGCGAGCCTATCAAGATCAATTTCGTGAGTTCGAGTCTCACCGAGTGCATGCTCATAGGGACTTTTTCTCGCATAAAATTGATTAGCGGAAAGCGCGAGAGCGTGAGTTAGCTGTACATTCGATGAAAATCGGCGAGCAGTGGGAATGCTGAACCCTATGCGCGATAAAAACTAAAGGCACGTACCGGGGGGGAGAAGGGACGACACCTGTGACCACGGCTTGTCCAGAAGATCGTCGAGGGTAAAACCTCCTACGAGTGGGCTGGAAAGTAAAAGTGATGATGAAAAGAAAAAAAAAAAAAAATCGGGAGCGACGTAATAATTGTCCAACTGAAAGAAGTCGGAATAACTTTGAAAACCGCACCGCGTCACACAACCACCAGCCGACAGCGACGAGCGTAGACGAGAGCGAAGGCTCGCGTTGTCGCGTTGTCGCGCACGCGCCACCAGCCTCTTTTTCGTTTTGGTGGCGCAGGATCGGACGCTATCACTCTCAAAGTGTCTTCGGCGGGCGGAGTAAGCAAGTACTCAAGCGCCACGTACAGAACAGCACCGATGATGCGGCTATCGAAGTCTCGAGCGTACCCTCTGTTTTTATGCTCGTCTGCTCAGTTCTCGTGATGGTTGGCCGATCGAGCAGACCGAAAAAAAAATGCTTGCCGCCGCCCGGATTCATTTTAGGGCGCCGCCGCCGGGGTACGATGTCCTATAGTCTGTGGGCGTGGGCGCGGCCATTGCTCCGGTCGCCTCTCGTTGAGGTTCGCATTTCATCGCCTCGATCGTGGTCACCGAATCAACCAAGTATCACCCCAGGGTGTTCACCCACAGTGAACATGCTACATCGAGGCTGATCAACTGCCAACTTCCAATCGAAACTGACAAAATCACACGAAAAAGCCCCCCAAAAGACTTTTCAATCAAATTGAAGTTCTTTAATTTGGATTGAGAATGCTGGCTTGGGGATTCACTGCTGTTGGGTACAGCAGATGCAAATTAAATTAGAAAAATAAATCAAATTGAAAAAAAAAAGTTCTGGATAGGATGGGCCCCAATTGGCAAGGCTTATCACGGTTTCGGCGGGACGGTAATGGCGGTAACGGCGGGACGGGACGGGACGGGACGGTAAAACCGCCGTCAAAATGGTCCCGCCGTCCCGTCCCGTCCCGCCGACATAATCCCTGACCGTCGTCACTTACCGTCCTGCCCCGCCTATAAAATCTCTCCCGTTGGAAAATACCGTGCCGTCCCGCCATGGCACCGAACATTTACCGTCCCGTCCCGCCGATAAAACCTCCCCCGTAGGAAATTATCGTTCCGTCCCGTCGTGACACCGCCTCCGGCGGACATAATTTGTCTCTTCCCCTACAAGAAACGTACAGTACGTGGTCGTCTGTTCTCATCCATTTCCACCACAAATTACGAAATTAATAATGAAATTTAGAGTTCGATCGTAATTCCTATATGTGTGTGTGTTCTTCACATTAAACCGTTCTTCTACTCGTCGACATCCAGCAAGCCCAGTGTCCGTGCTGATTCTTCACCCTAGAAAGGTACGAGCTCTGTGGTCACAGACTACGACACAGAGATAACACACCGTAATGCATTAATAGCCTACGTAATACCATGCCTTCGCACTAGGTGCGGCCGACACAACATACATACATACGCCAGCAACCAAAATACACCATAAAGAAATAGAAGCAACGAAAAAACCAAACCGGAAAAGAACAAGAAAAAGAAAAAGAAAAGGAGAAGAATCCCAAATAAATAAATAAAATGGGAAGCCAAAGCTCAGACACATACATCCTTACCCCAAGCATGAGCCAAAAGGGACGTGCAAGGGGAAAGATACGAGAAGGAAAAAGGGGACTATGCATCACGGTGAACACTTAACTAAGTAAAAAGAGCAATGGTGAGTGGGCCAAAATACGCTCGTCACCCACCCACTATGTAGTACTTCTTTCATAAGGATAAGAAGGGAAAAAAATCAAAATGCATACCGAACGGCCGCAGCAGTTGGCGGTACGAGTAGCAATGAAACGTCCAACCTATTAGTCGGCCTGGTACCTTGCTACCCTATCTGCGGTCTCTCTGCTACTCTCTTCTACCGCGGTTTCCCTTCTACTCCTCCTGTTCCCCCCCCTGCCCCTATACACTTGTACGGTGTTCCCTCTACCCCTCCTGCTGTTACCCCTCCCCCCATTCCCTCTAACACTACCTGCAGCGGATGCACGGCGCTGTCTACTCAGCTTTGCCTCAGCCTCGTGCCACCTGCCCATGAACTGTTCAGCTGCTTCGAGGATTCCCCGGTACCACGTTCCCGTCTGTTTTGCTGCAGTGGGCCACAGTGCGGTCCCAACTCCAAAGACTAAGGGGGAGTCTTCCGTTGATCCCTCTGTGGCTTTGAACACTCTAAGGTCCTCAGCAATTGCCCTAGGCCAAGTCTTAGGCTGCCCGCCTGGTTTCGGGCTCCCCCCACCAGCGATCGTCCCGAACATCAACCGACTGGGCAATCGCCCCTCGTGTTGCCGCACCACAGCCCCCGCAAAGAAGAGTCGCCGTTTACGGATGGTCGTTTCGATACTTTCGCATCGTGTTATCCTGAGCGCCTTCGCATACGAGAGGGTGGTGTGGTCGGTGCGTAGTCGGCGCTGGAAACCAATGACTCGCAGAAGGACTTCGTGGTGGGCTGATCGAAGCTTGGCGAAGTGGTCCGCATTGAGGGTCCACGTCACGCAACCGTACAGCAAGGTCTCAATCACCTCGGCCTTCAGCATCCGGACTTTCAGACTAAGCGGTGCGTTCGTCCTATCGTACAGTTCCGGACCATACCGTTTGAGGCATGCCCGCATCAGACGGATTCGTAGCTCGATTTCGAAGGAGAGGTCAGCGTTCTATATATATAAATACATGTGTTGTCAAAAAATTGTGCACAACTCCCATCTATAAATGAAATAAGTATCATACAAAGTGGGCGTATTACCCGGTTTGCAAAATTGGGTATCGACTATTCCATTATTAACCAGTCGAACTCACAGATGACGTTATTCGTCGTCTTCATCTTACATAATACCTGCAGTAGTATGAAATTGCTGTGCACCACATTTACTATTGTTATTTTAGTTGAAAAAACTGTGCTGGCGGTGTTGATCAGCAGCTGGTTGATGACTTGTTTTTATATGTTGTTGCTGTTGTTGTTGTTGTTTTCTTCATATTAAACCGTTCTTTCTACCTGTCGACATCCAGCACAACCAGTGTCCGTGCCGATTCTTCGATCCAAGAGAGATACCAGTACAAGTTATGTAGTCAAAACATCTACGCCACAGAGATACTACGTTGCCACGTATGCAATGCAATGCCATGTCATCATACGGCGTACGACAGGCACGACATGCACATTCCATGACCTAGAGAAACGAAACGAAACAAAGAGAAAAACAAAAAAACAAAAACAAAGAAGACAATTCGAAAGAGAAAAAGAAACAAATGTATACCTGGTATATGAATATAGCAACAAATAATCGTACCCCCCCCGCAGGGGATTTGGCAGACACTTGAAAAGAAGGAGCTATTAATGGAAAAAACAAAGGAAAAAGAAGAAAACACCACTATTAATAGTCGTCAACAGAGTTAAGACTAAGAACCAAGGGAAAAATATCAGGCAAACCAAACAAAGCACAAGGCATGGTCCAGGTAGCGGCAGCAGTTTATGGTACGAGTAGCACAGCCAGGGTCTCCCTGCTGGCCCGCCTGGTACCTTGCTACGCTGTCTGCTACCATCGTCCAGCGTTCGTCAACTATGCCCGGCCCCTCGGCGTCAGACAATACGAAACAAGCAAAGCAGGCTCGTCATCCACCTACCACGCCACACGACTCCTTCAACAAGGCTTATCAATCGGAGAAAAGAAGAGAAACAAAATATAATGAAAATCACATAGGGTCAGCGCAAAGAAAAAATAAAATGAAACAAAAATAAACAAAATCAACAGGAAGACAAAGAACGGAAGACCACGTTCGAACCAGCTGCACCAGTTGGTGGTACGAGTAGTATAGGCATGTTCTACGTCTTAGGCTGCCCGGTACCTGGCTACCCTATCTGCCATCTCAATCATACTTTCGTCCACTGCAGTTTCTCTTCTACTCCTCTTTCCCCCCCTCTCCGCATTCCCTTGGTCGGGTTTTCTGCTTCTCCTCTTGTTGCCCCTCCTCCCCCCATTCCCTTGGACACCACCCACGGCGGATGCGCGGCGCTGCCTGCTCAGCTCAGCCTCAGCCTCGTGCCACCTCACCATGAACCGTTCGGCTGCTTCTGGGATCCCCCGGTACCACTTACCCGCCGTTTTTGCAGCAGTGGGCCACGGTGCGGTCTCAACTCCAAACACCGAGGGAGCAAGATCCGTTGACCCTTTGGTGGCTGGGAACTCCCTAAGGTCTTCGACTAGGCATCTATGCCAAGTCTTAACCTGTCCGCCAGGTCTCGGGTTCTCCCCACCAGCAATCGTCCCGAACATTACCCGACTGGGTAATCGATCCTTGCTTTGGCGTGCCACCCCCGCCGCGAAGAAGAGACGCCGTTTGCGGATGGTCGTTTCGATGTTCTCGCAACATGTCAGCTTGAGGGCCTTGGCGTACGAGAGGGTGGCATGGTCAGTACGAAGTCGGCGCTGGACGCCAATGACTCGCAACAGGACTTGGTGATGAGCCGTTCGAAGCTTGGCAAAGTGTTCCGCTCTGAGGGTCCACGTCACACACTCGTACAGCGGGGTCTCAATCACCTCGGCCATCAGCATTCGGACTTTCAGGCTAAGGGGGGCGGTCGTCCTATGATACAGCTCCGGGCCGAAACCGTTTGAGGCATGCTCGCATGAGACAGATCCGTCGGTCTATTTCGAGCGAGGGGTCAGCGATTTCGTGGATAATGCCGCCTAGGTACAAGAACTGGGCCGTCTGCTTATACCTCTGGCCAGCTGCTTCGATAACGAGCGGTGGTGCGAGGGTTTTCTGGTCTGGCGTTTGTAGAAGCATAGTTCTGTCTTCTTTTCCGACACCGTAAGGCCTGCTGCTTCGAAGACAGTCACGAGGACTGTCATCATTTTCGCCAGCCCTTCAGCCGACTTCGAGACAATCCCTGCGTCATCGGCGTACAACATGCCCCATACAGCCCTTCGCACGCACGCCAACGGCTCCTGCTCCTCCGTTCCGACTACTCCAGCATCACTGAGTTATATACTTTCAAATAAAGGTAAGTACAAATATTACCATCTACGAAAAATAATAAACTGTTTACCTAGTAGTAAGTGTATACCTACTTGGTGTTGTTGTTTATTATACTCTTTTTTTTAAAGAAATCTTGATACTTCATATTTCCACTCGCAACTGAAGGCAGAGTATCATAACACAACACCTGCCACAGGCTCGCCACCACACACAAACATCGCAGAGACCACTCAACTCACGGTGACACCAGTGCTGGTGGTGTGGACCAAAAAAACGCCAGGAGACATGTCATCAAGCGGGGCGCAAAACGTGCGCTTTCAAGGATGTAGGGCCGAGTGTTACACATTATAACCTAGTAGTTTGGTGTCAGTCACAGCATGTCAATGCGAAGTTGCTGTCTGTCAAGGGGTGAAAGTGCTGTCTCCTAACATATTTGGTGTGACCGGCACGGACGCCATGGATGCCTATCTCACGGGCGGGGTCGATGGACCAGCAGCGGCAGTAGAATCACCACCGCCGCCGCCACAACCTCCACCTAATTAGTAACCACAACCACCAGTAACACAGTGTTAACAGAACATCCACCATGAGCTGGCAACGCAACAACAGTCCTTGGGGCAGGGGTGGAAGAAGACAGAAGACGTCGCCCGTGTATATGGCAGCACTTCTCGGGGCTTGGGCTGCGCGGGTCGAGAAAAACACGTCTGCGTCGGGACGGCTCCCTTCGCGGAACCAGCAGTGTGTGGGAACATTTTCACGCACAACCGCGCCGACCTTGCGGCGGGAAAGAAGAAAAATATATTGACCGTCCCGCCCCACCGAAGAAAAAAAAATTACCGTCCCGTCCCGCCGTGGGAAAAAATATTTCCAGCCCCGTCCCGCCGAAGAAAAATATATTTATCGTCCCGTCCCGTCGAGAGATTTGGCACCCGCTGTCCCGTCCCGTCCCGTCCCGCCAACTTTTTGTGTCCTCATTTTACCGTCCCGTTTTCATTATTTTTCCCCGCCAAACGAGTCAAATATGTCCCGTCCCGTCCCGTCACGATTCTCAGTCACTGCGATAAGCCTTGCTAATTGGTTGCATCCTTACCAGCAGTACGAAGATCAACTAAAAATATAGGCAAATGCCAAAATCAGGGACACATGCTAAAACCAAGTTAAAAACGCGCGCCACGAGCGGTGTCATGTCCATGACAATCCGGCAAAAAAAGAATGCGCCTCAAGATTTAAGCGTGCCACATGGCCTCCAAAATCTGAATTGTTTTGTTTTCTTCAGGGTGTAGGTACAACGGGCTCCACTTGGACCTGCAAAGAGTCACTATTAATATGCTTCGTTTGTTTCACCACGGCGGGAGCGCCAAGAGTGGCGCCCCCTTCTCGTTGACAGCTTTATTTTTAAAGCTTCCAAACCGTCCTCGCGGAACCGCCTGCTCGGCACGAAATTATCTTGCCGTAGCAAACCTGAGACCACCTGGACGCGGGGTGGTTCAGACGAAACGCCGCGTGTCCATAGTGCTGAAAAGACTCCTGTGAACATAGAAAACAACAGCAGAGTACACACAACAACTAACTGAAGCACATCGCACACCCCAAAGGAGAAAAAGTGAAACCAGCGTACGCATGTATGCATGCATATACGTACTTTTACGTACGACGTACGAGTACAGAGTTTATACGTCAATACAGAAGAATTTCTACCGAGGGAGGGCGGACGTATACAGAGAGAAAACACAGCAGTGTACGTATGGCCTCACTGATTGGTTCAAAGTTGGCCAAAATCATTCGAAAGCTCGACAGAGTAGAAAAAATCAGGTATACCTTGGACATTGGCTTTTTGGAGGCAAGATCAGTTACGATGTCAACCTGGCCAACAGCATGGCTCCAGGTGTGTGTTTCGTACTTGTTTTTAGCATGAAATTGATTTTGGCCGAAAAGTGGCCAGGTATACCCTATTGTGACTAAAACACAAAGAATAACCTTAGAATTACACTACAGCAGTCCAAATCGCTGAAAGCGCTGAATGATTTCATTTCAGTAAGACCTGTCACTGGTGGACAAATACGTATGGCATAGACTATGTGTAGGTATATGCAATATGTCTCTACAAATACAAAGTTATATTCGACCAGAAGTGCCCGACAAGCCTGTTTTAATGGCAGTCGTAGCACTATGATTGTACCAGGTACCTCGTAACTGCCAACGATCATCAAGAAGGCAAAAATAAGGGGAGAGAAAGAAACAAAAACAAGAGATGACAGGTTTGTTTGCTGTTTGCTGGTATGGTCGGTCATACTTATCGCCTGGTAGTTATTAGTGGTATTCAGGCGCAACCTTAGTAAGACCTTTTTATGCCAATGGGAACGCGAAGTTCAAAAGTTTTCTTTCAAATATATTGCTTTGAAAAAACAGCCGAAAATATCCTCGTACCGCCGCTCGCTGTGGGAAAAAATGCAAAAAATGTTTGATTTTTCCTTTTTTAATTTTATAAATTTTGAAATAATTTCTAGCGGCTGCAGGCGGCAAAATTTGCATGCTCTAGTTGCAAATTGTCAACACGCTGATAAGAAACAGCTCGTGCGACGATAGACGCTCGATCTCGACATAGACTCAGCCCACGGCCAACCCGCTTGATGTCGTGGTAGGCCAACGAGTGTAAATGACGGCATCGAAGATTTAACAATGTAGTTCACAGAAAATAACTATTAATAGTCGATCAGTGCACAAAATACAAAGCACCGCCCAGGTAGCCGCAGCAGGTTGGTCTTCAAGTAGCACTTCTGGATTCCAAGTATATGCATTGTCTACTAAGCTCCGTAGCAGGTGCCCATGAAGGGTGGCATGATGGTTGATACACTATAGCCGGTTGATAAGCTTCAGGTTTCACGGGGTGTCATATTAAACCGTTATTTCTCAAGTCAACACCCAGCACCGCCGGTGTCCGTGCCGATTTTCCGATCCTACTCGTTGGGTGATACAAGTTACACCAAACTACGCCACATGTACACTATATTGTTCACGTATGGTGTAACCAGATGAAAGAGAGAACACGAAAGAAAACAAAAAAACAAAGAAAATTAGAACATAAATTGAACGAGAAACATGATAATGGGAAGGGAAAAAATAAATGAAAAAACGTGCCTCCAAAGGTTTTTGGGTAAGAGAGATGCGTTGGGTAGATCAGACAATGCTACTCCATATTAGTGTTGGATATCGTAGCGAAACTTTCGATATATCGTTCGATATATATATATATAATTGAACTGAAAAAAGTTCCGTATTTCGATATTAGTTTCGATAATTCGATGAACGATAACGATACGATATAACGATAAAAGGCCGAACGCCTCCACTGGGGGTAGGGGACACGGCAACAAACCTCTATCGCCCCGCCGCTGTCCTTGACAGCAAGGATACAGGCGATCAAGCATGAGCTTCAACGCTTCACGCTTGAGAAGGGGCTTGAGGACGACGACGAGAGCAGCGGGGAGGACGACTTGAGCTGGTGGTGCCGGCACTGGTTTGCGTACCCAACCCTGGCTAGGTTGGCCAATAAGTATTTAGCGATACCTGATCGTCGGCTGCGTCTGAGCGCGTTTACTCAGCGGCTGGGAATGTTGTAACCAAAAAGCGTGATAGGTTGGCAGATGACACTGTCGATGCCCTCGTGTTTTTAAACGGTTCGCACGGATTGGCATGGTCAAGCGGAATCTTGTAAGAGGCGCTCGGCAGGAAGGACAAGTTTTTTTTTGTTTTCTGTGTGGCGGCGACGGTTGGGTTCGTGAGTACGTCTACAAATTCTTCCGAATAGCATTGTGCGGCATTAAATGCATTTTGTGTTGAGCTGTGGTTGTCTTTGCGGCCTGATACTTAACAGCTATATATATTCTAAAATAACCGGGGGGTACAGTAAATAGGACCAAATATTGTATGTAAAAATATGGAAATGTATGGGGCTTTTGTGTGTACCGTAGGTCCTATTTACTATGGTCCCCCGCAATAAAACATAACTGGTACGGCATAATAAACCTGATCAGGTGTTCTATATTTGTTCATGTACATGGTACGCAATACACAATACCCTGTGTATCTGGTAGCCAATACCTCACTTTCATCTATTTTTTGTCTACTAGTCTCTTTTTTGCTTCCCTTGTGTTCTTAGTAGCGCAGTGCGTATGTTTGTCTTTTTGTTCTTGTCGCTGTTCTACACCCCTCGCGTAGTGTGCGAGCCTGCAATCCGCGAAAACATCCGCATTCTCTCGTGTGTTTCCATTCTTGATTTCTTGCTTTCTAGCCTGAATTGAACTTTTTTTTTATCTCTCGTCCCTTTTCGATTTTTGTTATTTTTCCCCTATTTTGATTTCGATTTTTCGACGCCGGGTTGTTTTTTTCATCCTGTCCATTTCCTCTGGGTAGTATGTGGTCTTTTCGGTTTCTGTGGCGACTTTACAGCGTACCGCATGTATCTGATACGCACGTGCGCGGACCTCACTTTTATTTTTGTCTGAGGTGTACATGGTAGGCCCTGGCCTTTAAGGCTCACTTTTAGGCCCGTTAAGGCAAATGGCGAAAAAATTGGGGTTAAGGCACGTTTTAAGGCAAAAGCCTTAATGGCCTTAACGAGTCTTAACGGGCCCTAACCAGATAGGCACGATCCTTAAAAAACGCCTTAAGTGAGCCTTAACGATTATCTCGCCTGAACATGCCTATAATAGAGAGGGAAGTGCCGGGTTCGTGACGTAGATCATACTCCATGGCGGTAGTGTACATAGCCGTAGTGTTGACTGTTATTCTTGCCGCATAACTCAATGGGTGTACGCTTGAACCACAAGGCAAATATGTGTGCACGTAGCGTGAACAAGAAGCAATAAAGTCCATGTATTCCTTGCGCACGAGTCTTACTCCTAGCTACCAAGTAAGTATCGCGTTTTCACCACCTAGGCTTGTATTATGCCGCGGTAGACCTCGCTGTTGATGCGCGCGCATGCAAGAAAAAAACCAAGGGCTGCAGCGGTAGACTACTAAAAATATTAGTATTACTGCCGCCGATTGAACATATTTTTGGTGTTGACATTGTATTTTCACCATCGGCCCCGACGACAACAGTACATCCCCACCCAAGCAGCAAACACGAAAGGTACCCGGTTGCCTGCTAAGTGTGGCGCAGTGTGCACTATTTGTATGGTCTTGCTGAGTATAACTGCGACGCTTGATGTACTACAGAACCATGCGCAGCCGTTCACGAAACACCGTGCATGGTGTGCATCCATCAACTGCACACTACGATGATCCCTAGAGCTATGGTACGTTCACGAGGTCAGGGAATCAACGCGCTCGAGGCCAGGAATGTGTTGATAGCTAGGTCGCTCCTCTTGTCGACTGTCAATATAGTGAGCGTCCCCTGCCCTGCTGCCATAAGCGATTCCGGCTGGAACCTGCCAGGCTGACCGCCGGCTGCCGCCGGTGCTTGTCCTGGTTCTGAAGCTGGTGCTGCAGCAGCCGCAACACGAGCTGGAGCTGACGCAGCTGACGCAGCAGGAGCCGAGTTATCACCGCGCGAACATCCGGCCTAGATCCAGAGCGATCTCGGGCAGGATCGCCATATCCTGGACGCGCGGGGCTCCCTTGTTGGCTAGACATAACGCCGCTCCGAAGGTGTAGATTGTAGGTGGCAGGTGACGGGTGGTATGTTCGTGGTTGCAAGAGTACCTGGTACCTGGCGAGCTGGCGTGCTGGCGTCCTGGCTTGTGCGCACCACACAGTGCGCTGATAACCCGAATGTTAAACCCCCTGTCCCCTATTGTTTTTGGGAGTTCCAGTCTAACGGCGTTTTTTTGTACGCGAGAATCACCAAAAACGTGCCTTGAGAGCCTCTGAGAGGCCTCTTTCAGCGTCAGGCAACGAGCATTAACCCAGTAAGGCTGGTAAGGCTCGAAACACCTCTTAAGGCACGCCATTTTCAGAAAAGGGCGTTAAGGAAAATTTTAAGGCAAGCCATAAAGGCCAGGGCCTAGTACATGGGCTTGCTTCAGTTATCCTGTGCACCATTCTTTGTTTTATTTTTCGCGGGGTATTTCTTCCAATCTACGTAGAGTAATGGGAGTTTGTCTGCATTGTATTGTGGCGATGAGTTAATGTGAGAACAACAACCTGGAATACGTTGATTGATCCAGGTAACCCTCTGCTGGTATTGTATTCACTTGTATTAGTCCTCCGGGTGATGACGCGACCCTAAAAATAATGGAAAAGGGCCTTTTGCGCCGGTTTTCGCCTCCTCCATTATTATCATTCTCGTTATCGTTATCGACTTTTCCGGATTATCGGTGCGATGACGATAATCGTTTTCGTTATCGCTATCGAATTTATTTTGGCCTTATCGTACCGAAACCTTCATGGTTTCGATATCCAACACTAATTAATGCTGATGGTGAAGCACGAAATGTGAAATGTGCAACTTCGTGAGCTGTACGCCATGTACAATACCATGAAGATACGACGGATTGGATTTTTTTTTAACCTGGCCATTTACTGCTGTCCGACCACTAACTGTGTCCGTCGAAGAAAGGACCGCTGTGCAATTTAAACTCAATAATTTTCGTAATCCCATTAGTACTTACTGCGGTCCCGTTTAGGGGACAGACGACTGATATTTCATGTGGTTTGTCCCCGAAATGGGACTGCAGCACCAAACTCAATACCCTTTACCATTTATTGCTGTCTGTTGTTGTTGTTGTTTTCTTAACATTAAACATTCCTTTCTACCCGTTGACATCCGGCACAACCAGTGTCCGTGCCGATTCTTCAATCCTAGAGAGATACAAGTTCTTCTGTGGTCCCAAAGCTACGCCACAGAGATACTATGCAGTGCAATGTCATGCCATCATCGACAGGCACGACATACACATTCCATGACCTAGAGAAACGAAACGAAACAAAGAGGAAAAAACAAAAACAAAAACAAAGAAGACAATTCGAAGTAGAAAAATAACCAAGAAAAAAAACAAATACATACTATACCTGGTATATGGAGCCCCTTGCTCGGGTTATTAACCCTTTTAGTACCGCAGTCCCGTTTTGGGGACAATAACTTGGAATCAGACTGGTTTGTCCCCAAATCGGGACTGCGGTACTAAAGGGGTTAAGCCGAGTTCTCCCGATTCTCGGAAAGATTCCCAGATGTGATAACACTTCTGATGTATCTTCCATGGGTACATGTGCGACGACCAATCTACGAACCTTTCTTCAATCCAAGAGAGATACCAGTACAAGTTATGTGGTCATAAATCTACGCCACAGAGATACTACGTTGCCACGTATGCAATGCAATGCCATGTCATCATACGGCGTACGACAGGCACGACATACACATTCCATGACCTAGAGAAACGAAACGAAACAAAGAGAAAAACAAAAAAACAAAAACGAAGAAGACAATTCGAAAGAGAAAAAGAAACAAGAAAAAAGAAACAAATGTATACCTGGTATATGAATATAACAACAAACCATCGTGCCCCCCCCGCAGGGGATCTGGCAGACACTTGAAAAGAACGAGCTGGAAAAAAAAGTAAAAAGAAGAAAATACCACTAGTCGTCGTCAACAGAGTAAGACCAAGAACCAAGGGAATATAACAGGCAAACCAAAAAAAGCACAAAGCATCCCCAGGTAGCGGCAGCAGTTTATGGTACGAGTAGCACAGCCAGGGTCTTCCTGCTGGCCCACCTGCTACCTTGCTACCCTGTGAGCCACCTTCGTCCAGCGTTCGTCAACTATTCCCGGGCACCCGGCGTCAGACAATACGAAACAAGCAAAGCAGGCTCGTCATCCACCTACCACGCCACACGACTCCTTCAGTAAGGCTTATCAATCGGAGAAAGGAAGAGAAACAAAATAAAATGTACGACATCGAGGTATGTATGTCGGTGAAAGTAAGGACCGGGACGATTAAATACATTGCAATTTGGGGTTGTACGACTATAGCCAACTCCAACCAACTGCGACTTCACAAAGAGAAAGCCAATCAACCTGAGACGGGCGCTCGAATGAATTTCACCCAGGGCAATACCGATCATTTGGATTTTCGATTTCGACTTTCGATTATCTTTATGTTATGTTTGGACACGCCCTGATATCCCAAACGTCACGGAGTACATACGAGCGAACGCGCACGTACGTACGTAGATGTTTGTTCGTGTATGTTCAGCAGATATACGACTACTGCAGGTATTAGACCTATGCCAATGGGAACGCGAGCATCAAAAAAAAGTTTGAATTCCAAAGATCCCGCCAAAAACAAATAGAACACTCACGTTTAGAAAAAAAAAAAGTTCCCAACTTTTGGAAAAGCCCGAAAAAAACAAATCTGGGGCCGATGTTGGCCAAGATCGGCTTGAGAAAAACTCAGGCCGATCTTTGGTTCGAAGCGGCGAGATTCCGAGTCCTCGACAGACATCGATCGACAGAGCCAACGATTGCGTCATGAATTCTGAACGGAATACGCTCGTTTGGGGCTCCGAACCACCCTTGGGTCACCATCTTCACACAATGGCCAGTGATGTGGCGGGCGCTGGCCAGGCGTACGATAAAAAAACAATTAGTCGCTGGTGTGTACCAAACAGAAGACAAAATTTATCGATCCGCCTCGAATGGCAAAAAACAGTTTTTTTTTCAGGTTTGGGAGGATACCGCCAGCAGGACGCCGCGAGCAAGCTCTCGCCCCCTAGAGCATGTGTATTCACTTTATATATGCAGTAAGAGTAGTATGGGATACACAGCGGGTCCTTACTTCGACGAAGGCCGCAGTAGTTGTACAGTAGTAAATGACCAACTATTTAACGGAGGTATATTAGTTGATATGAAATACGCAGCCGTTCAACAATTCGATTTCGAACGTAGTGCTACCTGCCGCAGGGCATCGCAGCGACACGAGCAACTGCGCCAGTAGCACACAGCTGTATAGAGACGTCACTTCGCCCCCGACGCGCGGTCGGCTGGAGGCCCGTCTCTCCGTCATAAGGCTACAGTCGGCTGGCGGGGGCTCCGGCCTAGAGACAGCGAGAAGCGCGCTCGGCGCGCACTTTTCCGTGGACACGTATTTGTAGACTACAGGAGCAAGAAACAGTCAGTTGTGGGTACAATTTTTGTGTTAATTGTTTTGGCCCGATCGCTTTTCAGCTGTGAACCTCGCAATTCGAATCTGTCTTTCTACCAAGTGGAAAAATCGGATTCATTGTGCGCGCAGAGATTCGAGCAAATGCCGAGACCAACTGCTGTAACAATTATTGTGGTCTGATGCCCGGAATAGACGCGCTGGGTGCACTGGGTTGCGCGTAGGACCCGGGCGTCCGAGCCAACTTTGACTGCTTTCTTCGGTCTGGCGGCGGAGAGACGTGCCGAGTTTGCTTTGAAAGTCAACTTCTCCAAGACATGGTATTTTGTACTTGACGTTGTGGCTGACTGCTGCTGCTCTGCCGCCGCTCTAGTCTACGATTACGTATCGACCCAGAGGTGCGCGACAAGTGGGCTTCTCTTGCTCTCTAGGCCCATGCCCGCGCCAGCCCACTATAGTCTGGACACGGAGAGTTCCGCCGCCCGCTGACAGCGCATCGGGAGCGAAGCACCGACGCTTTACAGTGGTTGTGTCACCATCCCACTAATCGATCGTTCTGCTTCTGTTGTCTTGGAGAACATCTTGAATTCAGAGAGTTTTCCATTCGGTAAAAAAAGCTGATCACCCATGTCGTTGCATTGTGTTTCTAGGATAAGGCATGGACACTGATGACCTGGATGTTCACGGGTGGAAATAGCTGTTAAGTGTGAACGATCCACAGACCCATACCGTATACCCGGCTGTGCCTGGTGCCAGATAGCCTGATTATTGTTTACAGCGTCAAATGAACGCAACGAATTGCGTATACAATGATTCGATACTCGTACGAGTCGACGAGGCGAGAAATTCGAATGGCTCGAGCTGTCTGCTGCTGCTGTAGCAGTTGCTGTCGTTGCTTGCTTGATAATTACTATTTACTCGGATTGACCGTAAAGCAGGAAGCGACCCTGTCGGAACACTATACAGAATATGTTGTAATCCCCATGGGGTCGAGACTTTTCAGCTAGAACCGCCCTTGTAAGGCCGTTCTCGAGCAGTGGGAAACGATCTCATTAACACCGTTAACCAACCGCGCTGAGCAAACAATACTTCTGCAACGTGATCCCACTTTTGTTATGATCGATGCGGTGTAGCCATTTGCGGAATATTTCGCTACTCGTGCCGACTCTGGCACAAGCGATTGTCCACTAGAGTTGCACCTCGCCTGATTGAGAACCGGGTACCCGATGGCCGGTACCCGGAATCGTCGGAACCGGAACCGTCCCCCTCCAACCCATGGAATCGCGTGTATTTTACCCCGGGTATTTGGGTACCCACTTACCCGGCTACCCGTCAATTGTTCTATACGGAGGCCCGAGTCTGGGGTATACCTTGAGTCATACGTACACTGCAGCAGAAGCTGTGCGGCCCAAGCAGTACCCCTTTTTGAAGAAGGCAATGTCACCCCTCCTCCAAAAGTAAACCTGGTGCACCTCGCCCCGCCACCACTGCAAATAGTTCCGACAGTCATACCATCCCGCCCCACTCCCCTATGCTTCCTCCCTCATTTCGGTCATCACTCGCGCTAGCTATCTCCTGGTCCGCGTTTGATTCCCGGCGTCCACGTGGGCCCTCTTGATCCCCGTCTCACCGCCTTGATCCTGAAATGCTGCAGCGGCAACGTCAACACCAATCACTTCTCGTGGTAAGCATTCTCCGCTATCAGCTCCTCAGCCAGGGTCGATTCCATGTTTTTCCTCTCCTCGCGGTGGTAGGCCTAAAACTACGTCATCGTTTCTACAAAGGATATCACCTGTTAACCCCCCCCCCCAGCCAATTCCCCATTCCCCGCATGGCCACCCAGCCCATAAACATTTTCTAACCTCGCGCATAAGCGTTTGACGTCGACCTCGCAGCTTGTTTGCGTGCCTTTCAGCGCGCAAAGTCTCCCGACCACATCTCTCTCCCGTCCACTCCGAGCTCCAGGGCCTGTCATAAAACGGTAGGGCGTTGTGAGCTCAGCCTGGTTAGGATTTGATTTTACTTCCACCTCGCTATCTCGTCAGCTAGAACGCTCTCTACGCCCCGCACGTGCTCTGCCTAGAAGCGCTACCCATATATTAATATTATCTGCAATGACTCCATAGTCTTCATCATCTCTCCCTCTCCTCTCCCTGCCTCCCCCCAGGTTAAAATCCACTGCCTCGCCGATGAACTGTGTTCCCTCCTAAGCACCGACTTTCCTTCCTTCGCGGGTCTACCCTTCCTGGTCACTATATCACGTAGGCTGTCGTCACCATCGCCACCAGCTCCGAAACGCTGACAGACCACCGATTCCCGTCCTCGTTGTTCCTGCCCCTAAGCACTCTTTTCCTTCCCTCCTCCGACAATCTGTATCTACTAGTACTCCCCCGCTTCCAGGCACAGCCCCCCAACATCCTCGAACTACGCGTCCGACAACTAGGTCTTTACGTGGGTCTGCTCAACGAATCTCAAAACCACGGCTGGCAACATTTCCCGCGTCCCGGCCATGCCTTCGTTTAAGCACCATCTCCACTCCACGGCTTCCATGCACCCCTTCGTCAAGCGCAACGCCGTCGTGGCCTCCGCCTTCTTCCTATTCCTTCCCCACGCCCCCCCCCCTCCATCCCGTGTGCTCTTGCCCATTCATATGCAGCTTGCTCAGTAGCTGAAGGCTCCGCACATGACATCCACCTGGGCTGATCACTTTCACGCCAACACACGAGAAGCTACTGTACCGTCGCCGTGTGCTTCTCCTCGGGCCACACTTCTAGCAGCACCTGTAACTGTGACATTTCTGGTTGGCAATCATATCGTCACTCTTTCCTGGTCCAAGTCGAAGCCCGGCACCTTCTGCTGTTGTGGCCCGTCCGTTAAATTCTTGTGCGACAGCAATGTCTCCTCATCACCCTTCCTCTCCCCCATGGCCTGAAAACGAGTCGACACCGGCGATTGCACCAGCGCCATGCATCTCGCCCTTTCCGGCCCCCACTGTACCTACGCCGACACGTCGTCGTCAATGAAGGACACCCCCCACGCGGTGTTCTCCGCCCCTCCCCCTTCTACCGTTTTTTCTGTGCAACTCTCTGGCAGCGGTTCTGCCACTGCCCCCGTGTCAGCTGTGACTCGGACATGCGGTTTGGCCGGCATTCTCTCATCCGGGATCGTCGCTGATTCTGGGATAGGCAGCCGCTGCCCTTCTTAAATGGCACTGGCCATACCCCCCCACCACGCGGGGCTCCACCTACACCCGAACCGCAAAAGGAGGTTGACGAACCGTAAATCCCCCAGAACATGTTCGACGTTTGCGGCCCCTGCCGGGTCGACTCCCCCGTGACGAAATACGCTCTCCACGTCTATTTTTAGTATCGGGATCCTTCCCCCCCTACCAAATTCGTCCCTCAGACGCAGGATCCTCGGCACGACCTGGAGAATCACGTGTTCTTTGTGGGTCTCCGGAATCAGATCCCTGTTCGTGTCGTTCACTCATCGCCCCGCCCCCACGCTCCCCGTTCGGCTCTCCGCTGAAGGTCGAATCTTCGATTCTCCTCCTCTTCCCTTTCTCATCTACCACTCTCACTGTGTTCAGCTGCAAGCCTTTCACCTTCCTCGCCAATCTGGTCGGCACTACAATTGCTCTCCCCAACTCGAGGTCCCCCACTGCATTCTCCTACATCTGGTTCGCGTGCCTATTGGAGCTGCTATGGTCCCCGTGCTTCAGGTCGCGTTCCAGCATACCTGTTTGGCTTGCGTCCACCAGCACGCCCACGCTCGCAACTTGCTCTAGAAATTGGAATTGGTCGATATTTTCCTGTTCTCCGGACAATCAACGTAGCTCGATCCGCATCAATATGGACTGCCAGTATCTCCCTACCCCAACCCCCACACATATTTCGCCAATTCCTCCCCCTCCCGGTGTAACCTTCCCCCCTCCCCCCGCCTCCCTTACCATCGATACCAGCCGATCTTGCTCTCCCGCCTAGCCTCGTGTCCTCCTAAAATGATCAATAGCCCCCATCGGCTTTCTTGTCCCTTCGAACTTCACTGCTCGCCCCTCTTTGTGCATCGTTCGGTTGCCGCCTACTTTCCCCTTCGGTCTGTGCACGGCCGCGTCGCGCACCTCCCCCTTTTTTCTGCGCCTGTCCCCGCCGTGAGCTCTTTCCCCCGTTTTTTGCCCGGTCCCGCTGCACCCCTCTCCTCTTTCTTCTTTTGCGGCTCCCCCGTGAATTCGCCTTCCCGTTCCTTGGACGGCCCCGCCCCGCGACCTGCGGCTTGATCTGTACATGGCCCCGCCGCGAACTTCCCTTCCAGTTCTAAGTGCGCCTGCCCCCCGCGTTTTTTTTCTTTTTTATTGCATGGCTTTGCCGCGCATCTCCCCCCCCGTTCTGTGCACGCCCCTGCCGTGCGCAACTTCTCCTATTCCGTTGGAGGCCCTGCGCCGCGCCTGCATATCGGTCTGTTCGCGCCCCCGCCCCGAACGTTCCCCATAGTTCCCCCCTCGCGCGCCTTTCCTCTCGTTCCATGCACGTCACCGCGGCACATCTCTCCTCGTTTGGTGCACGGCTCCGCGGGGCCCCTCCCCTCATGTTTTTTGTGCGGCCCCACCGCGCGCCTCTTCTTTAGGTGTGTCCACGGCCCCGCCGCGAACGCTCCCTGTTGTTCATTTTTCCCCCCCCCCCCCCCGCGCCTGTCTCTCCCCTCTACCATGCATGACCCCGCCACGCATCTCCCCCCGCATTGGTTCAAGGCCCATCCTCGCCCTTCGTCCTATCCGGTGCACGGTGCGCGGCCCCGCCGCTCATCCCCCGGCCCTTTCCTTGTGAGGCCCCGCCAAGTAACCCTCTCCTCGGTTCGGGCGCAGGCCTGCAACGAACGTATCCGATCTGTCCGCTCTTGGCTCTGTCTTCTACTTAATATCTCGTTGCCCTACACCTCCCCCCTCTTTGGTGCGTGCCCCCCCTATCACGCCCCCCCTTTTCCCAGCGCGTTCTCGGTAACGCACGCTACCCCCTCTTCTCTATGAGTACCCCTTTGCTGCATCCCCCTGCTTCCACCCCCTTGTCTCTACTCCCTGGTTTCCTTTCGGCGTCACGGTACCTGAGGTCCAAATCTAACGGACCCGGACGCCGGCCCCTCCGCGACGCTCGTCTCGTACTCGTGCTGGTTATCGCGGTGACTTATTCTTTGTGCGTGCGTCTCCCCCCGTCCTCGCGTCTTCCCAGCTGACGCCGTGCATCGGCAGATCCCACGTCCGCCATCGCAAATCCGTTCTTACCCCCCCATTGCCCTCCCCAACACCAGTTGACCGCCTTTCTTTCCGTTTTCGACCCGTTTCCTCGTCATTTTCCCTCTTTTCCTCCGCACGCTCGGACGCACAGTCTCCCTATCTCTCCATGTACGGACATTTCCCATACCTCTGGGAGAAATAACATTATCTACCGTCCTGGGGGTCTTGTCGCCCTCCCCCCCACCTATCCCCCTGATCTATCATTTTCGCCCCTCTATTCTCCTCCTCCGCAGTTGCTCTCGACATGACCTCTTACTTTACCTTCCTTGGCGCTTGCTCTCAACGAATCCCCCCCAACCTCCATCCCCACCCCCCCCCCCCCCCCCCCCCCCCCCCCCCCCCCCCCTTCCACCCGTACTCGGCCCTAATATGTAGCATCGCCAACTACAATCACGTATCTGTCTCCCGGAAGGTTGGTTCCACCAAGGACCCTACCTCTGTTACAGTCGTCAACGTGCATCTCCTCAGCTTCAGCTTCATGGCAGTCATATGTACCACCTCACCCAAACTCATCAGGTCCGCATCGAAACGATTAGTGAACTCGTCCTCGAAGGCCCCTGTCTCCACCGCGCTTTAGTCACGCAGAGGTATTCTATCCCTTCCTTCACTTGTTGGAACTTGCGCCCCAACAGCACGTCCATCCGACATAACGCCTCTCTTCTCATATGCGTGTTCTCGTCTGTCGCAATCTTCGTCATGTATATTATTACGCCCATCGTTGCCTATGCGCCGCCTAGCAGCGTTGTCCCAACTTCGTTTATGTGCTTCCCCGGCAGCGCTGTCCTCGCCTACGATGTCTGCTCGGGGTCGGTGAATCTCCTCAGCTTCCTCTTGCCGTTGTTGGTCATGGGAATCAGTCCCGAGCACATCAGTGACAGTGCTCGTTCCTACAAAGAACCAAACGATTGTAAGCCGCCATCCGCTCGAATCAACGCCAAAATGACCATACCCATGTCTGACGCATGCCTCCACGGTGATGATTCAGGCTGCGTGGATAATCTGCTATGTTTCGTGTCGCCATCTACCCCAAACTCCTTACCCACCGCTATAATTGTATCCCCCCTTCCCCCCTAACCCCCCCCGTCGTTTCTATTTCTTGAAAATCACATCCCTCTTTTGTACCCTCTGTCTCCCCGCACTTGTCTCCCCACCCGCTTTCCATGGTCCACTCCTCTTTTCCAGCTCTCACTTTTTCGACTCTGCTACGTCCGCACCTCTTTTATTTTCCAATAGCCGTCTTCCCCTGTTGCGATTTCCGGGATACGATTGGCCATCCACTCATTGTGTGTTCGACGACCGAATTATTCGCGTTTCTCACAAGATTCCGTGTCATACAAAACCCCCCGAAGTATCGAGAGATCACTCACGTTGCTCAGGGGACCCCGCCGGTTGTTCGTGTCTTCCTCCTTGCGCTCCGCGCGCTCTGTGGGTGGGCCTGCGGGTTTACTATATGTATCATGGCTTTGTTCTCCTAAACCTAAAGCATGAATCCTCCTGTTTACCTCCATTTACCACCTCCTGTTCGAACAAGCGTTTTCTTGAGCCATCTTGCTTATATCCGTGACCCGTGGTATAGCGCTCTCACTCAATGTGTTCCCGGGGTCTTCTCCTCGATAAGGTCCGCTGTTGTCCTCCGAGTTGCCTCGGCGGCCACACCCCTCTTCGGACACGCCTGCAGTTCCACCCACTCGTCTGCCTTTCGCCTTCCTGATTTCGGCCTGCTTGGCGAACTCTTTGTTTCTCGCTTGCACCTCTTCCAACAGTTCCGCTATCGACCCCTCATCTTCCCGCTGCTTCACGTTTCTCGCTCCTTTGATATGACGCGTCTTTATACTTGTCGGTGGTTCTTTGGCTATGTTTGTGATCGAAGACCCATGTACCGGATATCCTCTCCCCTAATCTCTGGGCCGTCGATTTTCTCACGCGCTGCTGTTGTTGCTGATGCTGTTGTTGCTCCTGCTGTGGCTGCTGCCACTTTGCCACTGCTGTTCAAATACCTCTGCGTGTGCCTTTCCCGAACGTACGTGGAGCAGTAGTCCTCCCGTGACATCCCAATACGAAGTATGTCTCCGCTGGAACCCCCCCTCCCCCCACCTGCCCCGATTGTTATATTTTTCTCTCCCGTTCGCCACACCTCAGACTGTTGAGACATTCGCCCAGATTTTACCGTCCATTGAACCGTTTGTTCTACCCGTTGACGTCTAGCACAACCAGCGTGTGTGCCGACTCTTGAACCAAAGAGAATACGAGGTCAGTCGTAAAAACAACTACGACAGATATGTAGCATTGGTACTCAATGAGCAGAGTGGACAATGCAATACGATGTCATGCCAGTGTCCTGATTACGATACTGACGGCATACATATTACACAAAACACCAATATATCGAGGGCATTCACGGAAATACTCCCGAGGTCAAAATAATTGGACTATGTAAACCATAAAAGAGTTATGAACGAGGAAAATGCAATGGCAACACGAGCAACACCAAATCACGGCAATTCGAGTGCAGGTGTTTTGGTTCGTTATTTTCGAAGTAAGGACCGCGATGAGGTCATGGCATTTATGTTTATGATCTTGGCACGCGTCGGCCCCGACGCGGCGCGGCATGACGCGGAGTGGGGTGCTAACCGTGTCCCCCACTCTCTACCTACAAAAATTGCCACGACGACGGACGGACACATGTTCAACAAACACAAATACGAAACCATGGTATTGGTATAACACGTTATGCCCTGTTTTTCTTGTGTCGTGTGCATTGGCCTTGCCGTGAGTTTTTAAAATTCCGGTGGCAAACAAAACGATGCACACAACGAAAAAACGAAAACTATTTCAATCGACATTGGATAACGCCTTGCAATCGAAAACATGGAACATTTTTCCTCCAGTCGATTTGCATGTACTTGTTGTCTGATTGCTATATGTATTGTGTTCTTCACAATATATACATGTGTTTTTATGTTTTTAGTATACCGATCGTTCTACCCGTTGACACACAGAACAACGAGTTTCGGTGTCTATTCCTCAATCCTAGAGAGATAAACGTTCTCTGGTCACAACCTACGTCACCTATTTACTACATTGTTTACGAGGAAACAGAGAGTAGACAATGCAATGCGATTGCTTTGTTTGCTTCGTATTGTCTGACGCATCCTTTCCGGGGGTGGGGCGGAGACGGTAGGAAGGATGCGTCAGGAAGGGTAGGAAGGGTAGGAAGGGTAGGAAGTACCAGACCACCTAGTACGGAGAATCTGGCAGTGTTACTCGTATCACACTGTTGCGGCTACCTGTAGGGTGTTTTGTTCTTTGGATTCCCTGTTCTTTTCCTTTGTTCTCGGTCTTGCTACTTTTGTATGCAGTATGTAGAGGGTGCGGTTTCCTTATTTACTCGTTCTTTTTGAAGTGTCTGCCACATAGCTTGAGGTATGCACGACATAATGTTTTTGAGATATCTTTTGCTTTGTTCTCTTCGATTTGTTTTATTATTATATATATTTATTTTTTTTTTTTCGTATGATATCTTGAACGGATAGAATCTGTATGTCGTGCCTGTAGTATCTACTATGATGACATGCCGTTGCGTTGTTTACTCTGCCCATTTCAAAACAATGTAGTATGTCTGTGGCGCAGTTTTGTGACCACATAACTTGTAACTCTTTATGATTGAAGAACCGGCACGAACACTGGTTGTGCCGGATGTCAACGGGGAGAGAGAACGGCATAATTTGAAGAACTCACACATATCAATTTACTGGATACGGCAGGCACGACTTAAACATTCCATGGAAAAAAGAAAACAACTTAAAAAAACAAAAAGTCTACAAACAACGAAGAAAATATGTCGGAAGAGAAAACAGAAAAAAGATAACAAAACTGTCGCGCCCTTCCGTAAGAAATGTGGCTGACAATTGAAAAGTCTTAAAGCGAGGTAAGGAAACAACACCAATACGACATATTAACAGAGTGAGACTGTAAGCGAGGGAACATGCAGGCAAACGAAAACGCAAAGCACCCTCCAGGTAGCCGCAGCATTTTGTGGTACGAGTAGCATAGTCAGGTTCTCCCTGCTAGACTGCCTGGTGCCTTGCTACCCTGTCTGTCGTCTCCGTGTCGAGTTCGTCAACTATGCCCCACTCCCGGAAAAAAATCCGTCAGAGAGTACGAAACAGCCTGAGCAGGCTCGTCATCCACCCACCCACGCCACAAGAATCCTGTGACGAGGACAAAAGTAAATATAAGAGTAATGATCGCAAATCACGGAGGATCAAGCGCAAACAGAAAAATATAACTGTACGTAATGTGAGCCGTTCGGGTCTCTCTGTGAAAAAAAAACAATATCTTTCAACTGTGACTAAAGCTTTTTGTCGCAGCCCACGACCGAGACCTTGACCCATTTTTTCCCGTAATGCAATATACACCACCGTTGATGCATCTGTATTGTGTACAACACAGATCAAGTACATAAATCCGTACGTACATCGCAGGCGCTCTTTCGCCGCACAAGCCTATGGGGGTCCTGTACATTGACTAAAGTATATGTCGGCAGTGGAAAGGGCAATCCTCGTTGTCTTGGGGCCGAAACGGCCTCGTCATCGAAGAGTCTGTTGTTGGTGAAACGCAGTATTACTAAAACAACTATTGCCTACTGTACGGCCGATTCAGGCATCTGTCACGCTCCTCACGCCACTATCTGTTTTATGCAAAGAGGAAGCACAGGGAAACGAGAGAGTGCGAACCTAGCGAGAGTTTCCCCTCCGTCCGTACAAACTGCGGTCCTGCGTGCCTCGGGCGTCTGTGATATGCGCAGAATGTTAGAGGAAAGCTTGGGCAGAGGGTAGCGATATCATTGGGAATATATTTTCTTCGTTTGTCCGTAGGTGCAGTGACGACGGCACACATTGATGACCCACTTTCAATGCCAGGAGGCGTACGCCACGGGCGCGCATGGATTTTGTCCGTACTTCTGGGCGCTGCCGTTGCTTTTGAACCGGGATGATTTAAAAAAAAGATGCATCAACCATTGTCTTGGTCTTTATCGAATGAGTCAAGGAGTGGTGAGTTACCCTATCAGCACCAGGCTCACGTTCTGGACGGAGATATAATCGTGATTTATCTGTATTCAATTTATTGGCTGAAATTCGAGAAGGACACACCCTATTGCATAAGGAATCGAGCCTGATCTTAAACGTTGGGAATCCTCAGTGATGTGGCATAATGCTGTAGTACTTCATGGTGCACGGGAACCATGAAAGACTACGTACGTGCCAGGTATTGAGTACTTATATGTTCGTATGAACCGAAGTGGGACATCCTACGGCCCGCTCGCAGTTTGGACGCGGTGGGTTGTCAACCTGCTAGAGCTGCACTCAGTGCGGTTTCGAAAACAGATTACTTGGATTTAACACACCAGGTGGTAATGATTATATATTCATGTTTGTTCACAGCACAGCAGCAATAAGTTGAGCAAGGTGAATGAATCGAACTCTACGGGGCCGTAGTAGTCGGCAAAACACGTTGAATTTATAACCGTGTTGAGGGTTTGATGAAAGGCGGTACTGAAAGGTTGAAGGCCGAAGTTTCAGTTTAAACGGTCGCTTCTCATTCAGGGTCCCATAAACTTCGGTGGCAGCTGTTGTTGTTGTTTCTGTATTTCCGCGCCCGAGTGCACATTTACGAAGCGTACATCTGGTAGCTACGATAAATCATGCAAAAGTGCAAAATGCTGACGCATCACATATCGTCAGCTGTAGAATAAACAGGTGCAAAGCTTCAGTAGTACTGCCAGAACTGTACTAAACAAGTTCCCAAGTACATGACTATTCATGCACTAGTTGATTCAAGCTGAAAGACCCAACTTTTCAATTTATTCCGCCACCAAATATTTATGCCGCTTGCAACCTCTACTGGACGTCAGTCACATATTTGCTATCTTGGTCACTCTCATGAAATACGAAAGACAATGAGAGCACGCATTAATTTTTGCTACAGACCTCCCATGTGTTACATATCTTGGATTGCGTCAGCGATTGATTAACCTTTAACCAGTAACCCACGGAGGCCGAAGTTTCAGTTTAAACGGTCGCTTCTCATTCAGGGTCCCATAAACTTCGGTAGCAGCTGTTGTTGTTGTTTCTGTATTTCCGCGCCCGAGTGCACATTTACGAAGCGTACATCTGGTAGCTACGATAAATCATGCAAAAGTGCAAAATGCTGACGCATCCCATATCGTCAGCTGTAGAATAAACAGGTGCAAAGCTTCAGTAGTACTGCCAGAACTGTACTAAACAAGTTCCCAAGTACATGACTATTCATGCACTAGTTGATTCAAGCTGAAAGACCCAACTCTTTTTCAATTTATTCCGCCACAAAATATTTTATGCCGCTTGCAACATCTACTGGACGTCAGTCACATATTTGCTATCTTGGTCACTCTCATGAAATACGAAAGACAATGAGAGCACGCATTAATTTTTGCTACAGACCTCCTCTGTGTTACATATCTTGGATTGCGTCAGCGATTGATTAACCTTTAACCAGTAACCCACGGACTCCAAGAGAGCATTACATGGGTCGTTGGTCGTGATTTCGTATCTCACGTCCACTATGATAGCGCTTTGTCAAGAAAAATGAATTTCCTCAAGTCGCGAATCTGTGAAGAGGGAAGCATAGATATGCTACTCCATCACAAATCTGATACAACACGCTGCCTGGGTCCTCAGAGCTGATGAAGAACTGCGGACTAGGCACGTACGGCCCCATACAAAGACCAAGGACTCCCCTGTTCCGAGGTGGGGCGAGTGTTGTAAGGCTTGGATTGGGTAGGCGATTGGTTAACGTTTTAACAGTAGCCCAATGGACTAGGCCATGGCCTTCAAACCGCAGTCCCGTTTGGGGGACAAACTTCTTGGAATTTGAGTCGCTGGTCCCCAAAAAAACGGGACTGAGGTTCTACAGGGGGTACGGCAAGCCAAAAAAGTATTCAGGCACGCGGAGGAGATAGGGTATCCGAAGGCGAACAAAACTGAGATACGCACGATGCAAGGCAAATGCCTGAAAGGGTAAAACGCACCTGAAACATGCCTACCAGGGTATTTATTGAAGGCGAATTGTTGAAATATTTCCTTAAACGTGCCTTCAACCTGAGGAAGCCGTCAAGGTACATCCTACACTGATTTCAAGTAGGCAAAGGTTTCAGGCGTAAATGCCTACCTACCTCGCTCAACACATGCCTGTGGAACATATTTAGAACTGCACCACGGTGTTGGAGACGACTCACTTGACGACCTACTTGGAATTAGTGTGTTTTTTCCCTCTGGAACGTCACACCTGCGTCTTTGGGGACACTACGCACTACGCATATATTTGCTTGATTTTAGTTTGGGAGCAACTAAGTGACATGTAGACGTACAATACCAGCAGATGGAGGATGGAGATGGAAGACTTAGTGTGATATGGGCATCATCTACTTTTTTCATTTGTGTTTTTGCATAATGATTTTCACTTTCCAGTCTAACTCGTCAGAGGTAAGGCCCTCAGCGTTTGTTCCGGATAAGCCGGGGTCGCTGGTGTCGTGCCTCCTCCCCCACGGGTTCATGCCTGTATATTTTACCTCGTATAGGGTCCAGCTTTCCCGCTCTTCATGGATTTTCATCAAACGTTGCTAACTCACGCTGTTGTGCTTCCGCTAATCATATGTTATGCAAGAATATGTCCTTACCAATAGGCGCTCAGTGAAAGTCGAACCCACCAAATTGGTATTGACAGGCGCGCGGCCCACGTATCAAGCTACCGAGGACCGCACCAATATTATTTACCACAATATTAGTGTAGGGAGCTTTGCAATTTCCATCGAGTCCCGACTACCACGTGCGTGTATGTCCTTGCAGTTTACCAGGATCTACCTCAGTCTGTACAACCTCTATCGTACGAATATCCCATTTATCATCATCGTATACTACGTGAAAAAACATCCCTGGTACAGTTTATTCGGCACATGTTTAATGTTAATCGCGTACCGTATACGAGGAACTGCAGGCGCTCTCTGAAAACATATACATGTACGTGCCTGGTATAATGTATACCGGATCTAAGATATATCCAAACAAGCTTCGATTCGAAATGTTTATAGAAGCAAATCGACTACTAAAAATCCAAAATTTGCACTCGTGGATGCGTGGGCGAGACAATTGTTGACCCACAGCGTTGGTTTCTGCCCCATCACCCGTGGACGATATGATCGGTCGAATCATCGGACATAAAAACCACAAGCAACCAACACTCATAACATTGAACGCCGGTTGCCTAGTCGACGTTGTGCCGGCGATATGGGTCTGTGTATCACAAAGCGCCAAGCTAGAGTGCTGTCCTACCCCCAACGTTGCTAAATCACTCCACGACACACTACGATTGGTGTTGACCGCTGACTCCTCTACCACAACCTACGGAGCGTTTTGAACAGGCGTATATCTTTTGTCGTTTTCGCTTCATCGTCGTCGGATTCGCTGCAGCTGCTTCCCGACCTGTTGTCAATCTCCGAGGCCGAGCTTGCACTAGGGCCGTGCGCTGTGGGTTCGCTGTCTGTGGTCTGTGCGCAGTAACAATAATGCCTTTTCCCCTAATTTTGGGACTTCCCACCTAACGGTGCTATTTTTGAGTGCCTCGTCTTCAAGGGTTATCACCTGAGACAATGGGACGGGAATTTTCATCGTGGATAGTACGGAATGGGAATTGGCCGGTAATCCCACCGTGAATTCGGAGATCTCCCTATTCCGATTCTGCACATCCAACGATGAATTTAACAACTACTTGCTCCCGAAATGGCCGATCTAGCATCCCCCATCTCACGTTCTTGCCATTTTCGTGTTGGGCATGGCTTTCTCCCATTCCTATTCCCATTGTAGGCACAGTTTCTCCCATCCCCTTTTCCCTTGAGGACGAGGCTTCTTCCACCCCCATTCCCACCAAATTGCCACTAACCTCCCAGGGGCACGTCCACACACATATGTAGCATACCATGACTGGCATTATTCTGAATGTTGGATGCGATGACGGGAAGAACCAGACGAATTCAAGAGTTCTCCCGTGAGCTTTTGAAGAGAGAACGCGCCCCCACTACCTACACATCAACACAAGCAAAAGGGCGATGGCGGACTCCACTAGTGACTCTGCTGTTGTGCCTCTCGCACAGCCAAGCAGATCACTCACGATCAACGGCGTTTCCGTAGTTGAGAACGGTGGTGGCGCTGGGGAGAAACAGGCAGACGTCAGGGATTTCTACGGTTAAATGGTTGAGTCGTAAACATCAACAACAGTGCATATGATCTCTCTCGACAAACTTCAAGAGAGAATGTATGTAATATTTACGCCTTGGTTTCTGATTTGCGGGCGCGTAATTCCCTTGTTCCGTTGAACAGTTCCATATATTCCCCGTTGTAGTTTCGGGTTGACCCCCCATAGGCTTCCCACACTTTTCCGCTGTTTCCCACCTCCTCTACACGACACGCTAGTTCGCCCCATCCCGTTCGCGTCACGTTCGACTCCCATACAGTTACATGAACATGTTCCAGCTTCCCCGTCCCATTTTCATCCCACGCAAGAAGCGAGTGGGCTTTTCCCGTTCTCATCACAACGGCAGGCAGCCATTTCACGATAAGATTCTCATTCCCATCACAATGGGGGGCAAAAAACATCACGCGCGACCTTCCCGTCCCACACGTGCCCCGTCTCCCGTAATAAAATAACCCTTGCTTTGTTTGGTCGTTTAGACATGTCGGGCCTTGCCTCGCAGAAGATAGGCGATATATGCACGAAAAGTGCGTTTAAAGCACGCTGTTTCAGAAAAGGTTATCCAGGAATTCTTTCTGGCATGCCTTAAAGGCCAGGGCTTACAATGGACTAAGACCTTAACATGGAGGGATGCTGACTCTGGGGCGAAAACTTGGACTGGCCAACGATATGTATCCAGCAAAGCGAGTAGAATAACCATGCGTTTCCGCTAACAAAAAATAGTTATTTCTCGTTACTATTTTAGAACACGTTAGTCCCATGTGCACAGTAAGGAATACTCCAAGGCATGCATAAACGAACCCGCGCGACGATGTTGGAACAATTTACGTAAGACCGTCGTAGGATAAAGGCCAAGGGTTTTTAAAGCTCAAACACGGTCTTCGAATGCTGCAACAACGGCTGCTATACTGTGTGCAGTTACGGGCTAATCACACGACCAAGCAAAATACGTTGCTCGTTTGCCGCACGAAAGAGAGAAACGTTACGCTGTGTATTGCATGGAGATAGATCGTGAGTAGCTTGGCCGATTACTTCCGGCCCAATATCAGCACCTGTCACATCGCCGGTGAGAGAGGAACTTATAACACAGCCTATGGTGCCGCCCACCGTCGCGCTTGCGTCGCCCTTTGCCCCATCACCAGTGAGAGAGCATACTGCTATACGCTTATTGCCGAAACAGTAATACGAACCTTGGGGCTTGGGCGATTCCACAATAAAGCTGGTGGTGGTTTACGTATGTGCAGTATCGTATGGTCTGAGGAAGTTACGATGTTAAAGTCGGCCTCGGTTCCAACCGTGTTTTCCGACACCTGCAACTCACAATCACAACGCATGGAAAATCAAACCGCATCAAACGTACCAGTCTATGCTCACGCTCTCTCAACACAGGCATGGGTCAGACGCCACAACACACGAATGCACCCCAACGCCCGATCGAGTTTTTTTGCTTGACCACTCCACTTTGCTCCGACTAATCAGGCGACTGCAATGGTTGCTAACACTTGTCCTGGAGACGGGTCATTCACGATCACGGCAAACGCGGCCCCCGCGTTGTCCGGGTGCTTCATTGAGTCCACGACGGCTGATGGGCAGTTCCTGTACACCGTTTCGGGTACAACAACAATATCGGAGGTTGTCGTTTTCAATGTCGAAGACGACGATGGTGATGTAAGTCAAGAGGTTCTGAAATATTCATGTTGTATTGAGTTGTGAGAATAAATAACCTTTTTGTTTGGTTGCAAGGAGTGGCACATCTACATCGCAACGTCGAGCGGTGGTACACGTTGAACCGTACAGGTAGTTCTCGGCTTCCACAATCTAGGATACGTTCAACAACCAGTAAGCTTCGGTTTGTTGTTGTATGATATATATATATATATGCAGCTCGCGTCTATTAACTCCTGACCGCCTACTTCTGCAATCATCGCCACATTTCTACAAAATGCCTGCGTTCCAGGTCAACTGGTATATCGCATTCATATCATTGACAGACAGCGACGAGTCACAATTGTACTGTATTCTCTGGAGACCGTGGACGAAGTCAACCCCGGCGACGCATCCTGGGTATGTAAGTACCGCCAGAGGCAAAAGCCAAGCCTCCGCGAGTGGCAGAAATGTATGTATCGCAAGTCTCGCCGTGAAGATGAAAACTCTAAAAGCATGCCTGAACGCCATCGAACACGGTTTTGTTGACAGCCCCGCAGGCGCGCTAGAAATATTGGTTCATCCTCGGGTTTTATGGCCGTATATCCAAGATTGTCTAGACGGGGTGCGCGGTTGTTCCCCAGCTGGCCGTGACATGTTTGACTACAAGTCCGTCTAATATTGAAACGTCATTATCAGACATATCCCAACCGTTAGTGACCGCAGGCAAAATATTACTGTCGAACACTAAGCTCACTTCACATAAACACAACATCGGAAGAAAGCGGATAGGCCGACGCTGATCTGGTCGAAATCATACCATGCGCGTTACGGGTCAAACGGCAATGACATGCTCGTTATATTTTTCGCACTCGTTCTTTTGGCCGTTCCAAACGTTTTAGTCAAGTATTCCTGTCTAGCGCTAAGCTCACTTCACCTAAACACAACATCGATACTCAGCGGATAGGCCGATGCTGATCTGGTCGAAATTATGCCATGAAGTTACGTGTGTTCCATGGCAATGACATGCTCGTCATGTAATCCTCACTCGTTCTTTTGGCCGTTTCAAACGTGTTCCTGCGTAATGCTGACGTGTACATGGTGCTGAGCGTCAGACACGTGTGGTTTATTACTGTCAGCGCACGAGCGTCAGGTACGCGTAACATCTAGGGCAAAAGCTTACCCTAAACCTTCGGCGCTACGACATTTTTCTTGATACACCCACCCACCACCTCTGCCATTGCGGTTCGCGCTTTGTCGTCTGGAATATGGAGGTGACTTCACCGGTGATTCAGAAAACCCCGTGGTGGCAACGGAGGGGGATATTTCCATCGTCTGTGGTCCATGCGCCATTTTCGGGGTTACACTTCAGCCAACTGTATCTCCAGTCCCCCCGCCGACGCCAACACCTTTCACGGGAGGCCGAGGACAACACCGACAACATCCGGCCCTGTCCCATCGCCGGTGAGAGAGGAACTTATAACACAGCCTATGGTGCCGCCCACCGTCGCGCTTGCGTCGCCCTTTGCCCCATCACCAGTGAGAGAGCATACTGCTATACGCTTATTGCCGAAACAGTAACACGAACCTTGGGGCTTGGGCGATTCCACAATAAAGCTGGTGGTGGTTTACGTATGTGCAGTATCGTATGGTCTGAGGAAGTTACGATGTTAAAGTCGGCCTCGGTTCCAACCGTGTTTTCCGACACCTGCAACTCACAATCACAACGCATGGAAAATCAAACCGCATCAAACGTACCAGTCTATGCTCACGCTCTCTCAACACAGGCATGGGTCAGACGCCACAACACACGAATGCACCCCAACGCCCGATCGAGTTTTTTTTTGCTTGACCACTCCACTTTGCTCCGACTAATCAGGCGACTGCAATGGTTGCTAACACTTGTCCTGGAGACGGGTCATTCACGATCACGGCAAACGCGGCCCCCGCGTTGTCCGGGTGCTTCATTGAGTCCACGACGGCTGATGGGCAGTTCCTGTACACCGTTTCGGGTACAACAACAATATCGGAGGTTGTCGTTTTCAATGGCGAAGACGACGATGGTGATGTAAGTCAAGAGGTTCTGAAGTATTCATGTTGTATTAAGTTGTGAGAATAAATAACCTTTTTGTTTGGTTGCAAGGAGTGGCACATCTACATCGCAACGTCGAGCGGTGGTACACGTTGAACCGTACAGGTAGTTCTCGGCTTCCACAATCTAGGATACGTTCAACAACCAGTAAGCTTCGGTTTGTTGTTGTATGATATATATATATATGCAGCTCGCGTCTATTAACTCCTGACCGCCTACTTCTGCAATCATCGCCACATTTCTACAAAATGCCTGCGTTCCAGGTCAACTGGTATATCGCATTCATATCATTGACAGACAGCGACGAGTCACAATTGTACTGTATTTCTCTGGAGACCGTGGACGAAGTCAACCCCGGCGACGCATCCTGGGTATGTAAGTACGCCAGAGGCAAAAGCCAAGCCCCCGCGAGTGGCAGAAATGTATGTATCGCAAGTCTCGCCGTGAAGATGAAAACTCTAAAAGCATGCCTGAACGCCATCGAACACGGTTTTGTTGACAGCCCCGCAGGCGCGCTAGAAATATTGGTTCATCCTCGGGTTATGGCCGTATATCCAAGATTGTCTAGACGGGTGCGCGGTTGTTCCCCAGCTGGCCGTGACATGTTTGACTACAAGTCCGTCTAATATTGAAACGTCATTATCAGACATATCCCAACCGTTAGTGACCGCAGGCAAACATTACTGTCGAACACTAAGCTCACTTCACATAAACACAACATCGGAAGAAAGCGGATAGGCCGACGCTGATCTGGTCGAAATCATACCATGCGCGTTACGGGTCAAACGGCAATGACATGCTCGTTATATTTTTCGCACTCGTTCTTTTGTTGGCCGTTCCAAACGTTTTAGTCAAGTATTCCTGTCTAGCGCTAAGCTCACTTCACCTAAACACAACATCGATACTCAGCGGATAGGCCGATGCTGATCTGGTCGAAATTATGCCATGAAGTTACGTGTTCCATGGCAATGACATGCTCGTCATGTAATCCTCACTCGTTCTTTTGGCCGTTTCAAACGTGTTCCTGCGTAATGCTGACGTGTACATGGTGCTGAGCGTCAGACACGTGTGGTTTATTACTGTCAGCGCACGAGCGTCAGGTACGCGTAACATCTAGGGCAAAAGCTTACCCTAAACCTTCGGCGCTACGACATTTTTCTTGATACACCCACCCACCACCTCTGCCATTGCGGTTCGCGCTTTGTCGTCTGGAATATGGAGGTGACTTCACCGGTGATTCAGAAAAACCCCGTGGTGGCAACGGAGGGGGATATTTCCATCGTCTGTGGTCCATGCGCCATTTTCGGGGTTACACTTCAGCCAACTGTATCTCCAGTCCCCCCGCCGACGCCAACACCTTTCACGCCGAGGACAACACCGACAACATCCGGCCCTGTCCCATCGCCGGTGAGAGAGGAACTTATAACACAGCCTGTGGTGCCGCCCACCGTCGCGCTTGCGTCGCCCTTTGCCCTGTCACCAGTGAGAGAGCATACTGCTATACGCTTATTGCCGAAACAGTAACACGAACCTTGGGGCTTGGGCGATTCCACAATAAAGCTGGTGGTGGTTTACGTATGTGCAGTATCGTATGGTCTGAGGAAGTTACGATGTTAAAGTCGGCCTCGGTTCCAACCGTGTTTTCCGACACCTGCAACTCACAATCACAACGCATGGAAAATCAAACCGCATCAAACGTACCAGTCTATGCTCACGCTCTCTCAACACAGGCATGGGTCAGACGCCACAACACACGAATGCACCCCAACGCCCGATCGAGTTTTTTTGCTTGACCACTCCACTTTGCTCCGACTAATCAGGCGACTGCAATGGTTGCTAACACTTGTCCTGGAGACGGGTCATTCACGATCACGGCAAACGCGGCCCCCGCGTTGTCCGGGTGCTTCATTGAGTCCACGACGGCTGATGGGCAGTTCCTGTACACCGTTTCGGGTACAACAACAATATCGGAGGTTGTCGTTTTCAATGGCGAAGACGACGATGGTGATGTAAGTCAAGAGGTTCTGAAGTATTCATGTTGTATTAAGTTGTGAGAATAAATAACCTTTTTGTTTGGTTGCAAGGAGTGGCACATCTACATCGCAACGTCGAGCGGTGGTACACGTTGAACCGTACAGGTAGTTCTCGGCTTCCACAATCTAGGATACGTTCAACAACCAGTAAGCTTCGGTTTGTTGTTGTATGATATATATATATATGCAGCTCGCGTCTATTAACTCCTGACCGCCTACTTCTGCAATCATCGCCACATTTCTACAAAATGCCTGCGTTCCAGGTCAACTGGTATATCGCATTCATATCATTGACAGACAGCGACGAGTCACAATTGTACTGTATTTCTCTGGAGACCGTGGACGAAGTCAACCCCGGCGACGCATCCTGGGTATGTAAGTACCGCCAGAGGCAAAAGCCAAGCCCCCGCGAGTGGCAGAAAATGTATGTATCGCAAGTCTCGCCGTGAAGATGAAAACTCTAAAAAAGCATGCCTGAACGCCATCGAACACGGTTTTGTTGACAGCCCCGCAGGCGCGCTAGAAATATTGGTTCATCCTCGGGTTATGGCCGTATATCCAAGATTGTCTAGACGGGTGCGCGGTTGTTCCCCAGCTGGCCGTGACATGTTTGACTACAAGTCCGTCTAATATTGAAACGTCATTATCAGACATATCCCAACCGTTAGTGACCGCAGGCAAACATTACTGTCGAACACTAAGCTCACTTCACATAAACACAACATCGGAAGAAAGCGGATAGGCCGACGCTGATCTGGTCGAAATCATACCATGCGCGTTACGGGTCAAACGGCAATGACATGCTCGTTATATTTTTCGCACTCGTTCTTTTGGCCGTTCCAAACGTTTTAGTCAAGTATTCCTGTCTAGCGCTAAGCTCACTTCACCTAAACACAACATCGATACTCAGCGGATAGGCCGATGCTGATCTGGTCGAAATTATGCCATGAAGTTACGTGTTCCATGGCAATGACATGCTCGTCATGTAATCCTCACTCGTTCTTTTGGCCGTTTCAAACGTGTTCCTGCGTAATGCTGACGTGTACATGGTGCTGAGCGTCAGACACGTGTGGTTTATTACTGTCAGCGCACGAGCGTCAGGTACGCGTAACATCTAGGGCAAAAGCTTACCCTAAACCTTCGGCGCTACGACATTTTTCTTGATACACCCACCCACCACCTCTGCCATTGCGGTTCGCGCTTTGTCGTCTGGAATATGGAGGTGACTTCACCGGTGATTCAGAAAACCCCGTGGTGGCAACGGAGGGGGATATTTCCATCGTCTGTGGTCCATGCGCCATTTTCGGGGTTACACTTCAGCCAACTGTATCTCCAGTCCCCCCGCCGACGCCAACACCTTTCACGCCGAGGACAACACCGACAACATCCGGCCCTGTCCCATCGCCGGTGAGAGAGGAACTTATAACACAGCCTGTGGTGCCGCCCACCGTCGCGCTTGCGTCGCCCTTTGCCCTGTCACCAGTGAGAGAGCATACTGCTATACGCTTATTGCCGAAACAGTAACACGAACCTTGGGGCTTGGGCGATTCCACAATAAAGCTGGTGGTGGTTTACGTATGTGCAGTATCGTATGGTCTGAGGAAGTTACGATGTTAAAGTCGGCCTCGGTTCCAACCGTGTTTTCCGACACCTGCAACTCACAATCACAACGCATGGAAAATCAAACCGCATCAAACGTACCAGTCTATGCTCACGCTCTCTCAACACAGGCATGGGTCAGACGCCACAACACACGAATGCACCCCAACGCCCGATCGAGTTTTTTTGCTTGACCACTCCACTTTGCTCCGACTAATCAGGCGACTGCAATGGTTGCTAACACTTGTCCTGGAGACGGGTCATTCACGATCACGGCAAACGCGGCCCCCGCGTTGTCCGGGTGCTTCATTGAGTCCACGACGGCTGATGGGCAGTTCCTGTACACCGTTTCGGGTACAACAACAATATCGGAGGTTGTCGTTTTCAATGGCGAAGACGACGATGGTGATGTAAGTCAAGAGGTTCTGAAGTATTCATGTTGTATTAAGTTGTGAGAATAAATAACCTTTTTGTTTGGTTGCAAGGAGTGGCACATCTACATCGCAACGTCGAGCGGTGGTACACGTTGAACCGTACAGGTAGTTCTCGGCTTCCACAATCTAGGATACGTTCAACAACCAGTAAGCTTCGGTTTGTTGTTGTATGATATATATATATATGCAGCTCGCGTCTATTAACTCCTGACCGCCTACTTCTGCAATCATCGCCACATTTCTACAAAATGCCTGCGTTCCAGGTCAACTGGTATATCGCATTCATATCATTGACAGACAGCGACGAGTCACAATTGTACTGTATTTCTCTGGAGACCGTGGACGAAGTCAACCCCGGCGACGCATCCTGGGTATGTAAGTACCGCCAGAGGCAAAAGCCAAGCCCCCGCGAGTGGCAGAAATGTATGTATCGCAAGTCTCGCCGTGAAGATGAAAACTCTAAAAGCATGCCTGAACGCCATCGAACACGGTTTTGTTGACAGCCCCGCAGGCGCGCTAGAAATATTGGTTCATCCTCGGGTTATGGCCGTATATCCAAGATTGTCTAGACGGGTGCGCGGTTGTTCCCCAGCTGGCCGTGACATGTTTGACTACAAGTCCGTCTAATATTGAAACGTCATTATCAGACATATCCCAACCGTTAGTGACCGCAGGCAAACATTACTGTCGAACACTAAGCTCACTTCACATAAACACAACATCGGAAGAAAGCGGATAGGCCGACGCTGATCTGGTCGAAAATCATACCATGCGCGTTACGGGTCAAACGGCAATGACATGCTCGTTATATTTTTCGCACTCGTTCTTTTGGCCGTTCCAAACGTTTTAGTCAAGTATTCCTGTCTAGCGCTAAGCTCACTTCACCTAAACACAACATCGATACTCAGCGGATAGGCCGATGCTGATCTGGTCGAAATTATGCCATGAAGTTACGTGTTCCATGGCAATGACATGCTCGTCATGTAATCCTCACTCGTTCTTTTGGCCGTTTCAAACGTGTTCCTGCGTAATGCTGACGTGTACATGGTGCTGAGCGTCAGACACGTGTGGTTTATTACTGTCAGCGCACGAGCGTCAGGTACGCGTAACATCTAGGGCAAAAGCTTACCCTAAACCTTCGGCGCTACGACATTTTTCTTGATACACCCACCCACCACCTCTGCCATTGCGGTTCGCGCTTTGTCGTCTGGAATATGGAGGTGACTTCACCGGTGATTCAGAAAACCCCGTGGTGGCAACGGAGGGGGATATTTCCATCGTCTGTGGTCCATGCGCCATTTTCGGGGTTACACTTCAGCCAACTGTATCTCCAGTCCCCCCCCCGCCGACGCCAACACCTTTCACGCCGAGGACAACACCGACAACATCCGGCCCTGTCCCATCGCCGGTGAGAGAGGAACTTATAACACAGCCTGTGGTGCCGCCCACCGTCGCGCTTGCGTCGCCCTTTGCCCTGTCACCAGTGAGAGAGCATACTGCTATACGCTTATTGCCGAAACAGTAACACGAACCTTGGGGCTTGGGCGATTCCACAATAAAGCTGGTGGTGGTTTACGTATGTGCAGTATCGTATGGTCTGAGGAAGTTACGATGTTAAAGTCGGCCTCGGTTCCAACCGTGTTTTCCGACACCTGCAACTCACAATCACAACGCATGGAAAATCAAACCGCATCAAACGTACCAGTCTATGCTCACGCTCTCTCAACACAGGCATGGGTCAGACGCCACAAACACACGAATGCACCCCAACGCCCGATCGAGTTTTTTTGCTTGACCACTCCACTTTGCTCCGACTAATCAGGCGACTGCAATGGTTGCTAACACTTGTCCTGGAGACGGGTCATTCACGATCACGGCAAACGCGGCCCCCGCGTTGTCCGGGTGCTTCATTGAGTCCACGACGGCTGATGGGCAGTTCCTGTACACCGTTTCGGGTACAACAACAATATCGGAGGTTGTCGTTTTCAATGGCGAAGACGACGATGGTGATGTAAGTCAAGAGGTTCTGAAGTATTCATGTTGTATTAAGTTGTGAGAATAAATAACCTTTTTGTTTGGTTGCAAGGAGTGGCACATCTACATCGCAACGTCGAGCGGTGGTACACGTTGAACCGTACAGGTAGTTCTCGGCTTCCACAATCTAGGATACGTTCAACAACCAGTAAGCTTCGGTTTGTTGTTGTATGATATATATATATATGCAGCTCGCGTCTATTAACTCCTGACCGCCTACTTCTGCAATCATCGCCACATTTCTACAAAATGCCTGCGTTCCAGGTCAACTGGTATATCGCATTCATATCATTGACAGACAGCGACGAGTCACAATTGTACTGTATTTCTCTGGAGACCGTGGACGAAGTCAACCCCGGCGACGCATCCTGGGTATGTAAGTACCGCCAGAGGCAAAAGCCAAGCCCCCGCGAGTGGCAGAAATGTATGTATCGCAAGTCTCGCCGTGAAGATGAAAACTCTAAAAGCATGCCTGAACGCCATCGAACACGGTTTTGTTGACAGCCCCGCAGGCGCGCTAGAAATATTGGTTCATCCTCGGGTTATGGCCGTATATCCAAGATTGTCTAGACGGGGTGCGCGGTTGTTCCCCAGCTGGCCGTGACATGTTTGACTACAAGTCCGTCTAATATTGAAACGTCATTATCAGACATATCCCAACCGTTAGTGACCGCAGGCAAATATTACTGTCGAACACTAAGCTCACTTCACATAAACACAACATCGGAAGAAAGCGGATAGGCCGACGCTGATCTGGTCGAAATCATACCATGCGCGTTACGGGTCAAACGGCAATGACATGCTCGTTATATTTTTCGCACTCGTTCTTTTGGCCGTTCCAAACGTTTTAGTCAAGTATTCCTGTCTAGCGCTAAGCTCACTTCACCTAAACACAACATCGATACTCAGCGGATAGGCCGATGCTGATCTGGTCGAAATTATGCCATGAAGTTACGTGTTCCATGGCAATGACATGCTCGTCATGTAATCCTCACTCGTTCTTTTGGCCGTTTCAAACGTGTTCCTGCGTAATGCTGACGTGTACATGGTGCTGAGCGTCAGACACGTGTGGTTTATTACTGTCAGCGCACGAGCGTCAGGTACGCGTAACATCTAGGGCAAAAGCTTACCCTAAACCTTCGGCGCTACGACATTTTTCTTGATACACCCACCCACCACCTCTGCCATTGCGGTTCGCGCTTTGTCGTCTGGAATATGGAGGTGACTTCACCGGTGATTCAGAAAACCCCGTGGTGGCAACGGAGGGGGATATTTCCATCGTCTGTGGTCCATGCGCCATTTTCGGGGTTACACTTCAGCCAACTGTATCTCCAGTCCCCCCGCCGACGCCAACACCTTTCACGCCGAGGACAACACCGACAACATCCGGCCCTGTCCCATCGCCGGTGAGAGAGGAACTTATAACACAGCCTATGGTGCCGCCCACCGTCGCGCTTGCGTCGCCCTTTGCCCTGTCACCAGTGAGAGAGCATACTGCTATACGCTTATTGCCGAAACAGTAACACGAACCTTGGGGCTTGGGCGATTCCACAATAAAGCTGGTGGTGGTTTACGTATGTGCAGTATCGTATGGTCTGAGGAAGTTACGATGTTAAAGTCGGCCTCGGTTCCAACCGTGTTTTCCGACACCTGCAACTCACAATCACAACGCATGGAAAATCAAACCGCATCAAACGTACCAGTCTATGCTCACGCTCTCTCAACACAGGCATGGGTCAGACGCCACAACACACGAATGCACCCCAACGCCCGATCGAGTTTTTTTTGCTTGACCACTCCACTTTGCTCCGACTAATCAGGCGACTGCAATGGTTGCTAACACTTGTCCTGGAGACGGGTCATTCACGATCACGGCAAACGCGGTCCCCGCGTTGTCCGGGTGCTTCATTGAGTCCACGACGGCTGATGGGCAGTTCCTGTACACCGTTTCGGGTACAACAACAATATCGGAGGTTGTCGTTTTCAATGTCGAAGGCGACGATGGTGATGTAAGTCAAGAGGTTCTGAAATATTCATGTTGTATTGAGTTGTGAGAATAAATAACCTTTTTGTTTGGTTTCAAGGAGTGGCACATCTACATCGCAACGTCGAGGGGTGGTACACGTTGAACCGTACAGGTAGTTCTCGGCTTCCACAATCTAGGATACGTTCAACAACCAGTAAGCTTCGGTTTGTTGTTGTATGATATATATATATATATATGCAGCTCGCGTCTATTAACTCCTGACCGTCTACTTCTGCAATCATCGCCACATTTCTACAAAATGCCTGCGTTCCAGGTCAACTGGTATATCGCATTCATATCATTGACAGACAGCGACGAGTCACAATTGTACTGTATTTCTCTGGAGACCGTGGACGAAGTCAACCCCGGCGACGCATCCTGGGTATGTAAGTACCGCCAGAGGCAAAAGCCAAGCCCCCGCGAGTGGCAGAAATGGGAACTCTTCTAGGGAGAATAATCAAACAGATTACGTGCACCTCTACCGTAGCGTGCGCCCTTGCCCCTGTTACCGCTTAAAGATCCAAGAAGCGTTTCCAGGGTAGACATCGCTCGCCGACTCTGTTGAAATGCTGTAGACTCGCGTCTCCTTGGTGTTGTTCCCGTCAGCTGATACGAATATGATAAACCAGTTGAACTGCGAAGAGTAGAGTTCGTAGTATAGGGCGGATGGCCGGAGGAGTAGGTGGTGAGGGAGGGGCTATAAATACACCTGGGATGGCTACTGTAGTTCGCCTGCAATGACAACATGTCGCCTACTAAGTACTATGTGCAGGTCGTGAAACATATAACTACAATCTCGTGGATCCTCCAACTGAGCTGCTGATCACAGTCCAACACAAAGGCGTTCGCGCAGGCCGACGCTGATTAGCTCCAGTAACCATGTTGCGAACGTGTCAAAGATGTTATATCAACGAGCGAACATTTTCACGTACCGGTAAGAGGTTGCGTTGCGGATGGCTGTGACCGCTCCATGTACGGCCACGCTCGTGCCCAGTGGCCCGTTTGATTGTGTTTCTGCGATGTTGGCAACGGTGATATTCAATGCACGAGGCGCTGCGCTTCACACACGATAGTTGCTTGATCCCCACATACCAGCCGCCCTCAGCCCCCTCGTCAGAAGAAAAGTCATCCCTAACCTCCAGCACTTTTGGATTCGCCCTAGAAAAATCACCCGCTGCACCCACCGTTGCTGTCGGTGTCTTATTCTCAATAATGTGAAGGTGACTTCACCGGTAACTTGGATTTTCTGGTGGCAAGCGAGGTGGACATTTCCATCGTGTGTGGATCATGTGACCCGGAGGAGCAGGATGCTAGCCCAGCGAGCAAGCTGGGTGTCGGAGTCGTTACGGTCGGCGGGGTCGGCATGGTGGTGGTTTTCTCAGCGTTTAGCTGGTGCTAGAGTTCCGGCATACGTGGCTGGACGTATGAGTAGAATCACGCGTACATTTTTACATTTTTCACAGCCCCGTAGCAGGTCGGTCAGTGGGCACGAACTGTGTTATATATATTCAGGCGTCCTCCCACGCACCAGACCGTAGCGAAAACGGTGTAAAAGGTCGTGAAGGCACGGAAATGTATTCCCTTCGCAAGCAGGGATCATTATAACTTGTCCGCAGGGTGCGTGCAGGCCGTGCAGCGATACGATGAAATTGGTGATGACGGAAGTCTCCGCCAACACACCTCATACGTTGCGCAGCAGGCACGTTCTCCGCGCGTAAAACGGCGGGCGATTGCAGTGCCGCATCGTGCGTGGACAATGGTATACGAGGAAGACTGGACAGCGGATAGCCTTGCACCATGCAGTTGTGCATGTTTTGGTTATCTATTGATATGTTTGCATACTGGAAGGAAATCGTAATCTTCGTAGTACAGCCATGATTTGGCTGGACAAGATGGCGTGTGACCACGTCGTACATTGTCAGTACTGATCGCTGGGGTTTTATTAGCCTCGAGAGGTACTCGGACTGCTACAAGTAATCGGATTGCTCATATGTCTGTGAAGAAAGTTGCAGTAAGGAGGGTTGAGCTCGACACGAGTTCGTGAAATGTAGTGTTGCACTTGGGCTACGCTTGTACTGTACCGGTGTACATGATGGGTACCATCGCCTAGAAAGCCGGGTGTGGTGTGGTATGTTGCTGTTGTTGGAGCTCTCTGCCACCACATGCTTACTACGGTACCATCGTTGAGCATACCTGCATTACTGAGTGAAAGGCATCATCGGAAGACATGAACTGTATTGTTTTGTACAGGGACATGCATTTCTATTCCGGCCGTGGGCCCTTTCTCGCACGGAGTAGGCTGAGGGTCGGCGTGTATCAAGCAGCGCATGCGTGTGGCCCGGCTGGGCTCCGTGGCGCGCGCTCTAGGCGTTCATAGTCGCGCGAGCTGGGTAGAAATTATGGCATCGCGTTCCGACCAGTCGGAACCAAGCAGAACCCCACAACTTGAGTTTTTCCCTTGGCCACTGCTACCTCTGTCCTTCCAGCTTTCGACCTCTCTATTTAGCAGCAGCCACGGAATAACAGACGTCCCGTACCAAGCTCTTCGCTATGTGACGGCCAAGGACTGTGCTCATTAGTTTGTGCGTGTGTATAAATCCCAGTACCTCAAGCGACAGATCATTTACTACGCTCAGCGACACAAACGACGGAGGGACAGGCTCAATAACAGCTTTACAAGGTTGTTTGCCGTTTCAACTATCAACTCTTGGACAGAGAGATTGTTCGTATTCCCAGGGATGTAAAATAGAGAGATACACGTTTGCTTTTCACAGGCCGAGATGAGGTGCGCCACGATATATGATTTGTAGAACTAATACAACATGACCTCCGCTTGCTACTGCTGCACTACGGTGGATCGGTCTACATTTCGATCCTACTGCTGCACTCCAATGGATCGCACGACGTCTCGATCCTGTCCTCAGTTGAACCACAGCGCCACTAGCGGTGCTCATTTTGGGCCCACTATCCGGAGCTGAAGCTGAACTTTTCCTGGTAATCGAAACGTTCGACTAAGACGAATCCACACCAACCACGGGCTGCTGTGCCTACAAAACAATGCTAGGCCCTGGTACCTTACTTGCCGGCATCTTGCTACAAGTACCCGTACGGACCTTTTTTAGTAACAAGCGACGCAAGAAACATTATAGACCTTTCCGGGTCCCTTCCTGCTAAGTTTAACGACAAAGGCAGACTTGCAACTCCATGTGCTTCGAACACGGCTCCCAAGGGCTTCGAACACAGCACCTGGTAGCCCCTGCTCGGAGTCGTCGTGGTCGGTCGCAAAGGATTGCGCCTCGTGCACTTCTTGGTCTTAGCCTTCTCGGTAGAAGGCGAATCTTGTTGGGCAGTCTGTCGTTTGTCCCGGGCACGTCCAGCAGTATTGGATGGTATGGTGCTTCTTTGATAGACACTTGGGGTGGGTGCATACGCGCACGAAACGGTTTCCAGACGGTTTGCGAGCAGAGCCAGAGACATATTTCTCCGAGGTTAATCCACTTCGCCCACGTCCGGTACGATGGTGTAGGGAGGATTGGAACGCAAGAGGGTATTGTGCACGGTGAGGCATATGTTGGTACAGAGCGTTGATGCGGCCAATTTTTAAGCCCTTGGCTTTACGGCCGCGATCACTGTTAGCATCTTTCAGCGACGTCACTGGTTGGCCGTTGGACATCAGAGACAGCGCACGTTCAGTTTCAGGCTTAACGCCAAAAATAAACGGTCATCGCGCTGCAAGTAGGATGCTTGTATTCCACACGTAGACAACAGCTTGAAACTGCCGGAAAATCGTACGAAATCTCGTCGCGAATGCTAATACTGTTTCAGCACCATTCTGGGGAAACAAACGCTATCTGCCGCACGCACGAGTTGAACGAGTTCGCTGGCAGATTAAAATGAACACGAGTTATTCCCTGCAAGGTCACGGGTGTGACGGACGATCCTAAGGCGTCCGCTCCGGATTATACCACGCCAGCGCGTGTGTTCATCTGGCTGGTCATCAGCTACTGAATCAGGGTCAGGAGGTGACATTGTGGTGAGAGAGCAATGTGCTCGAGCGCTACGATGTCGCCAGACGTTTCGTCGTTAAGGCGAACACGGTTTGCTCTGAGTCCTACGATGACTCTCAAAAGCCCTATATCTGATGACGTTTTGATCAGGTGATCTGGTTGACCGGGGTACTGCACGCGAATTGGCAGATGTCACCGCTACGGCTGCGATATCGCTCTACAGTGATGGAGTAACAGGATCACGGTGCGACAAAAACTTCTACGATGAGTTGGGTAGAATCACTGCACCGACGGCAGCGGCGACAAAACAGGGTTGAGAGTGGGGGGGTGAAAAAAACTCAGATTCACCAACATCCTGTACTGTGCTTCGATGACGTCTACATGCGCAACAGTGGAGGTTCGGCCTGCTGAAATCAATAACTGGGACAACCAATGGCCTGTGGGGTCAACAACGCAGCCTGCTCTTACTGGCTGTTTATGGTCCCCGGACGGCCATCAGGTTGGAGTCAGCAACTAGCGATGGCGCTGGCCGATGTCCGCGGAGTGCAATATTGCGTGCTACCGCACAACCAGCACATACATGAGGTTGTTGAACACTCATTTGTTCGGGGCTTACTCTGATGCTTTCCCCGTCATCCGATGAAAATAACTGCTCAAGCTACTATTTCTGAGCTCGGAGACGATTTCTTCTCGCGTGCTCTGGGAGTCGGCGACGGAGACGTGCTTCCTTTCCTCTCCTTCCGCACCCGAGACAGGCGGTTCAGAAAACTGCCTTCGGTGGCTCCGACGGTGAAACTCATTCGTCGTCTGTCGCAAACTCTGAGTCAGAAGCTTGCGGATTCTTCGAAGTGTTACTTACATTTAGGCATCTCTGACACACAACACAAGAGCAAAAAAAGAAGAAGAAAAAACGTACCACTGGCTTTAAGCTTAGTCATCCATGAAAAATATGAGCGGGCGTCCTTAAGGTTTGACTCGACGACTGCAATAGTTTTCTCTTGCGCGCGTAGCGTGGATACATGCTAGGTGTTGTGTTGATTGATCTCTAAAGGTATAGACGCAGACGGCACAGGAACGCGTGGCTGACCCCAGATAATACACGAAACTCCTTTTATATTACATCCTCGCTGTCGAGTTGACTCGCCTCATATGCAGCCACACCTAACTAACGAGTGGCATTGGTGGGCATACATTACCCTGATATCCCAATACCCTACTGCCAGAATCCCTTTCCAGCATGGAACTCGTCAATCTACGATGCATTTCAAATGTCGTGTTTCCGAGTACAATCAACATCCCCCCTACTCAATTTACACGACCATGCTGGCATCTCCCCTGCTCCTGGGCACGAGCTTATGAATATTCCTCCCAGCCCAGTACATGAAAATGTACGACATCGCAGGGCTGATATATTTCAATATTAGAACCAACTCAAATGCAACATTAAGTCAAAGATCCGATCTTTAACTGAAAAATCTTTTTTTAATAAACACTCAAATCAGTACATGAGTATTAAAAAGCTCAAATCCACAGCCTCTCTTTTGCGAACACATAAAACTCTCAAAATCCAATGCCAGGTAAAACGGCTTTTTCCGCGGAATTAGTCTAAAGATATTCGTGGGATCGCGTCGACTTAGAAACAGTGATCTCCGGGGCCCTCCCCTCGCCAAACGCTACTGGTGTCTAGAGGCACACTATCATAATCATTCGTATTGTCTCCAGCGCGCACGCTCGAAAAGAACAACGTACGAATTTGGCGAGGTGTAAACCCCCGACCCACCCTAGAGAATTATACAGCACTACCTGCTAGACCACTCAGTCAGTGCGGACTCTGAAGAACGAAAACACAAATTTTCAAGAACCGAAAAAAAAAGTCAATTTCCGAAGTACTACCCTGTTGATTGTATCCAGAAACACGACCTATAAGATCCATTGTAGATTGAGGAGCTCCATGCTGGAAAGGGATTCTAGCAGTAGGTTATCGGGGTATCAGGGTAATGTATGCCCATCAATGCCGTTCGTCAGGTGTAACTCTATACTGCATATGAGGCGAGTCAACTCGACAGCGAGGATGTAATATAAGACGTGTTCCGTGTTATGTCTGGAGTCAGCCACGCGTTCGCGTGCCAGCTGCGTCTATACCTTTGGAGATCAATCAACACACAAGTGAATGCCGGTGATCTTCTATTGGCAAGCGTTGCCCAGGCCAACTCAGAGAGGTGGGAACCTGCTTCCAGCATGTTTACTCTTAGATGATGTCCTTCGCCAGGGAGCCAGCTTGTGTATTTTAAGGAAGAGATCGAGATCCTGGAGGAGAGGACGTGCGTAAGAAGGAGAGGCAGGAGATGCCCCACCAGAAGCAGCAGAAGCAGCAGCGATCCCAGCATGGCCAAGTTTGAGCCGCAACTGGTAGATTCGCTTGGCACTAGTGACGAAGACGGTGGAGAGTAGCAGCTGCAGGGGCAGCAGCAGCTCCAGCAGCACCGTTAGCGACGTCAGCAGTTAGAGGATTGCTGCACTTTTGTTGCGACGATGAAGCGCATGCAACAACCACCGTTACCGCCGCCGCAACCGCTGTCTGGACTACCGCCGCTGCCGCCGCCGTCGTCTTGACCGCCGCGTAACTGTCGTTGCTGCAATACCCCGGGATAACCAGGCATCTGCCTGAATCTGTGGCTTCGCTGCGCGCTGGCGACGTAGATGTAGAACGTATAATGATATATGAAAGAGGGAGTTTGCCGGCAGGAGCCGGGAGGGAAAGTGGAGACCGCGGGAGCGACGCTGAAAATGTTCCGGCAGAATCGCCTGTCTAGACTACTGAAGCACCATGCTTACAGGTGGTTGATGGGGGGGACGTTGCCCCCGAGGAAGGAGACTGGGGAGACAGTCAACGTGGGCGCACGGGGAGGGGTTTGCATCATCTGTTCGGGATCAGCGCACGGGCGCGGCAGGATGCGCTGCCCCAAGAGAGAGAGGATGAAAGAGAAGGGACCGAGGCGCCACCAGCAAGGACTTATGTCCGCACCAGGCACGTATGACTTTGTTGATTGACTGCTGCGGTGATTTCTGTTTTTAGATTGATTGTGTATCGATTTAAGAACGGTGGATAATCTCCGAGCATTGGATACTGAGATTAGGGAATGTTGGAAGTGGAACTCACAGCTGACGTATGTCATATTTTGTAAAATGAAAGGAGAGGCACAGACGTGTAAGTATAGCTTCCCTCACTGAAGTTTTCCTGTAGACGCACTGCCGGATTATGACGTCTGTCCGTTTTATGGTTGACTGGTCGAGGGCTCTGACTGGGCATCGATGCTAGTACTGTACGATCATGAAATGAAAAGAAAAAGGTGCTCTAGAATTTAGTTGAGATACGTGCCAATGATGTGAGCTCATCGACTGCACGAGACCCTTCGCCCATTTGCTCCTTTTTCAAGTCATTTCGTATCATATACAGTATGAGGATTGATAAGGCTACCCTATTGCTAAGTTTGGCATTGCGTTGGTCTGGTGCTGGCAGAACCGAGCAAGTACAGAAGAAAGAGGTGTATGTGTTGAACCCTTTGCGGCGTTTCACACATTCACATATATACATATCTGAATGCGAGTATCTCGTTTTTGAGTTGTTGGGTTGATGTATGCGTGGCTGTGTAGCACGACCCGCGTCACTTGTTAAGTGCCAAACGGCAACATATTTGTAGACGGAGTAATATACTGTACGAGTACAGCAGCAGCAGAAGTAATATGGTACTGAGAGCGAGACATTGGACAGAGTAAACGTTGCATAGATTTGAGTAAAATTTTGACTGACCTGCGGAGTAAAGGAACACCCCCCTCGTCTAGCGCCTGTTGCCCCGGTACTACTGGTGATGGTAGAGCTATGGGTATAAGCTGAGACGAAAACAGTTTGCTTGGCACTGCTGTATATGTTCATCAAGTACGTACTGCAGTAGATTGTGGTCGTGGAATACATGGGTTTAATGTGGGACCAGGTATTCTCGTTGACGAGAAACTGCTTATGTGCAGTAGCGTTTGAGAAGTTGAACTACAGTGGTAAAGAGGAGTTTGCAATCTGTGAATGCGTGAAAAGAGCACAACACCAACCAATGCAGATCTAATCACTTGAATGCGCGTCACATCCCTTGTGTGTGCCGGGTCAATGCTGCGGAGGCGACGTTTGACTTCACCTAGGACGGTAAGCTGGATGACCCGAGCTGCGGTGACGCCATGAGACCGGACGGAGAGGCAGCCGCGGCGGAGGCAACAGCAGTAGTACTCGGGGTATCGGGGTGACTCTTATTGAAATGTGGTTGCCTGTGAATCTGAATGAATATTTTCATTGTTTGTTTTTTCGACATGGAGGACAAGGGGAGACTGTTGTCCGGGGGAAGGGGGTTCCTTGCGATATTTAGCACTTATGTTCTTTGCTTAATTGTTACTTTTGATGGAGCGTGACTACTGTTTGTTATTATTTCCATGATTTGAATTATTTTTTCATGAAATAGGGGGAGAGGTTTTGGATAAGGCTGAAGAAAGGTTATGAGGGCCTGGGGGCGCGTGCAGTCTATAGTAAATGTTTTCTGGCTTGGAAGGTTTGGGCAGTACTTTGGAAATTGGTAATTTGATTTTTTGGTTCTTAAAAAATTGTGCTTTTGTTCAGAGCCAGTGTTACAGCGGGTGGCGCCAGGGAGGGAGGTTCATAGCGCTGTGACTGTCGTGACCAGCGCTATGAGGAGGATAATACGGCGCGAGACCACTGTCCTGATCAGGGTCACGCGTCGGGTCTATTCGATAGGCAGAGGGCAAGCTTTGGTTAGCATCCTCTGGGCGGATCGGCAATTTTCTAGTAGTGGGGCCTGGGGAAGGCGAAAAAAGTAGGCCCAATCTTCTAAGACGTGTCTTAAAATTCGTCTTAATCCGTTTCTCAGGGAGAGGCACGTCTTACTCGCTATATCGCGTCTTGGCACGTCTTAGATTCGTCTTGTCATGTTTAGATTCGTCTTGGCACGTCTTAGATTCGTCTTACAGCGCACCAGGCGCCGGTCGAGGCGTCTTAGGGGGTCGACACGACCACAGCGAGCTGTGGAAATAGACGGAAACACAGCAAGGACGGCAGTTGAATCGACTGCTCCAACTTGCTTATTTCGAACCTTCTTTTTTCGGGCCTCCATGCGTTTTTCCCTGTTACCGGGGACATCGAACCCGGTCCCCCTGATTTTCGAGTATGGCATCATTATTTTGAAAAATAAAACATGATATATCTCTGATCTCTCTCTTCCCACCTAGTACACAACCAAAGTTCCCGCCAAACACACCACACCACACACCATCACACTCCGCACTGCACCATCCAAGCACAACAAGTACATACGGTACTTCGCGCCGGTAGTAGTTCTATTATTATTATAGTGGTTTGTGCAAAATAACATCTTCTGTTGTTGGTAGTCTTACACCGTGGGTGGTACATCAGAAGTACCAGGTTGCAACGTGTTCTTTGAACGGCATGGTACAGGACGACTACTACCGTGGTACATCAGTACCAGGTAACATACTGCGTACTCTTGGACGCATAATTTAGGACAATTATTGCTGCTCTTTTTTATGTGTTCCGTGAGCAGTCTCGGTTTCGTTCGTGCTTCATTACAGGAGGTAAACAATATCGTACCAGGTACAGTTTTATTTGCGCGAGTCCGTTGGTATTTTTACACCGTGGATCGTACATCAGTACCACCAGTAACATAGCGACGTGTTCTTTAAACGGGATAGTTTAGACACCTGCAGCTCTCTCCTTCTGCCTTCTGGTTGCGTGGGCGGTTTCCTGGGTTGTTATTGACAGTATTATCACGTACAAGTATAATTTTGAGTGTGTTGGTATCCACGGCCGCTGACGGTACGATATTCAGTATGCTATTCGTACTCGTAGGAAAAACCCGATCGATACAATGAAACCAGGTACGAGTACCTTGGTACCTTTTATTCGCAATGCGATTTCGGAACTTTCTCTTAAAATATGGGTACGTGTGTACTAATGTACAAGTACACATGTGTTATTGATCGGGAGCGTATAGGTCATGAGGTCTTGGGTCAGGATGAGGTGAGCAGTACGGGCATGAGCCTATTCGAAGGATCAGCCGTTGACGGTCCGCTTCAGATACAGGATAGAACAGGATTACAACACATGCCTACAATATTCAAATAATCATGAATAACAAGACCAACCTCAAGTCTGGCCACGATCCAACCGAGTCGAGACGTGGGCTCGCACGTGTCCCAGAGGGGTCTAGCGTGCTTCTGACGCTAGGGAGAAGGTCTCCCAGGTATGTAGATGGTAAACTGATTGCTTTGAGCCTCCGGTCGAGAGCGATGGCCGAGGCAACACATAGGACCGCCGAAGAGGATAGAGGGAGAGTGGCAATCCACAAATTGGGGAGGGGCCGTAAATGACGCGGCCCCTGCTGATACAAAAATGCAAGTCGTCGTAACTCCTAAAATGGTCTATAACCATAACATCCCCCCTAGCATAATGCGAATAACTGAGCAATATGCTATAGCAATATTTGACTATAACCAAGGGTAAGGAACCGCAAGGCTCTATACAGAAAAAGTGATATCGGGGATAGGCAAAAACAAACCGAAAACGCAGGGGCCATCAGCGGGAAATCCCAGAAAAAAACCCTCACCCCCGCCTTTTCACTGCGAGTTTGACTGCCTGACCAATAATCAATGGTTTATAGTCATCCTACCACACTTCTTCAACAATCAATAAGCGCAGCACACTAACGCCTAAGCTTAAACCGCCATCTCTGCGTTCTCTGAACCGGTCAAAAGTCAATACCCGTGGGATTTGAGTCCCCCAAATCGGATGAAAACATACGAGGAAGTCGAATCGTCAAAACAAGTTTGCCCACTACCAGGCACGGAAGAGTAAACCCCCATACAAAAATACCCAACTAATCCACGCCAGACCGACATGCTGTAACAAGCAGGTACCTCTCAATCTCTCACAGAAACGCGTAACCTCGAACAACAGAACCAGAGATACTCGCGTCCTCGGCGGACGCTCATTATCGCTTCCGGTCGGGAACTGCTCCTCACATCACTTAACTACGAAATTGTAACTTCACCAGGCACGGAAGAGCACGCCTCTTCCCAACCCAAACACACAAACATTCATGCAGTCACAACGTACATCCAACACCCCACAAGTCTATACCTAACAGTTTCACGCCAAAACGACTATTACGGGGGTCTATAGTTAACAGGACCTATGGCATACATAAAAACCTATATATTTAGGTAGTTTTACTAACAACTTTTACTAACAATATTTGGTCCTGTTAACTATGGACCCCCGTAATAGCTGTTGTGGGCAGGACCCCCCCACCGTTTCATACAAAAACACAAAACAACGAAGGTCAGGAGTCGAAGATCTTCGCCTCCTCGGCGAACGCACAGTATCGCTTTAGGTCTTCGACTGCTCCGTATAGCGGCTGGTCAACTCCTTCCAATTCTGGTCGTTGGGCAGTACCTCGTACGATCAAGGCATCGGGGCAAGAAAGCAGCGCACGGGCGCAAGCGAGCGATGGACGGACGAGATACCGGAGCGAGGGAACGCACGGTGCCGGAGCGAGGGAGCGGCGCAGCGAGCGGCGGACGGGCAAGACACCGGAGCGAGACAACGCACGGCGTCGAAGCAAGGGAGTGGCGCACGGACAAGACATCGGTGCAAGGGAGCGGTAGACGGGAAAGCGAGGCAATAGCATACGCCGAGTATAGACGGAACGGCGCGCGGAAAAGCGAGGGAACGGTGTACCGGCAAGCGAGACAGAAAGGAAACGGCGCACGGGAAGCGAGGAAGCGGTCCACTGCGCTTGATGCTCGATAATCGCTTCCGCTCTTCACCTGCTCCATCTCGCGGCGGGTCAGCTCCTCCCAGTTCTGGTTGCTGTAGCGTATTCGCCAGTAGCGGTGTCTGCCATCGTACACCTGATCCTGCGGTCTGAGATCGCCATTAAAGTATTTTCATAGAGCGACACCTACTGCCTAACGGAAACAGGGGCAAGGCTGACCCAGATGGGTATCGTTCCGGTGCCTTCGCGTGAAGGATACCGGGTTGGTGATATTTGAGTCACTTGGTTGATGTCGGTGACTTCATGCCGTTGCAGGCTTCCGACGAACGCGTCGCCCTCCCCCCGTCAACGAGAGTGGAAACGAAAAAGGACGCGAACGGGAGAAACAAAGAGAACTGGAGGACCTGACAGTCAGGTCGAAGCAACTGGCGAGCCTAACAGTCGGGTCCAGGCTAACACACATGTCAGGGCAATAGTTTCCTTCATGTGTCCTTCACCCGCCAAAAATGCAGAGAAAAGAACGTAGTGATAAGGACCTAAAATAACCACGATGGACACGCACGAACAGTGGACACGGGACGGCAGTCAACTGCGGGACACATGCGACGGAGTGCGGGCGTCTATAAAGATCACAGTCAATGCGATCGGATGCACGGGCAAGCGGGTTCGCAAGAAACAAATACATAAGCAAAACAAACGACCAAACAAACAATAAAAGCGAATAGAACAAACAAGAACAAACAGAGGAGCAAAGAAACAAACGGACGAACGACATAAAACTGAACGACAAACAGGTAAAAGCCCCGTGGCTAAGGCACAGACCTAGAGGGGCCTGGTTGCCGTCTCCCTTTAGCATGGGAGGCAGCAACAACGGTCCCAATAGGCGCAGACCCAACCACTCTGGACATCCACTCTCTATCCGAGGAATGAACAAACAGTCAAACAGACAGACAAACGAAAAAAGCAAACAAGCATAAAACAAGAGAAGCCGCGTTCGCAGCGACGCAGAGTCACGCGTCGCGACATCGACGAGTGGCGTACGGCGACAGCAGCGGATACGAAGACAGGCAAATGGCAAGCGAATGTCAAGATAAGACAATGAACGCGTACAGTGGAACACGGGAACGTCGGCAAACTAGCAGCTGGTAAGCACATTAATATACGCGGTAATACGAGAGTGTTCATCTTTAGCTGCCCGCACAGCATGCTGGAAGCGGCGGGGTATATTAGCCGAACGTTTCAGTATTCCAGAGTCCTTGTTGCTATATATCTGCCTAATGGAGACAGCAACAACGGTCTTCCCAAGCTGAGACAAACCCATACAATATGCATGCACCCACAAGATGAATTAGGAAAACTATTAATGCGTGCGGCCGTTCCTGTCTCCCGCTCGCCCGTCATTGCAGAAACATGTTGCGATAACGGAACATAAAAAAGATGAAAGTGTCAGTAGCGATGAAAGCGGGAAAATTAGTGCAACCAGCTGCAGAGCCGCATAACGAGATAAGCGCGAATATCAGCACCGATACACGCGGGAAATCAGTACATCTAGCAGCAGAGCAGCGTAACACACCAAAAATGTATAGACGAATCGACAAGTAATTATAATCCAGGTGGGAAGTGCATCAACTGGATAGGTGCAGCAACTACACACACCCACAAAATAAAAGAAGTAAAAATGTAGAGAGGATACTAACAGACCGTGTAAGTAGGACAGGCGCAGACCTCGTGGAAGGTCGTTTTTGTCTCCCGCGACGGGTGAAGACACAGCACCACTTCCACGAGGCACAGACCTATCTCTCCTATACAATAATAAACAGGTACAGGTAGGACAGGCACAGACCTTGTGGAGGCTCGGTTCAAGACCATAATTATGTCCCCACAATGCCCAGACCCATCTCCAATAAAAACAAAACGCATGCCAGATAGGTAGGATAGGCGCAGACCTCGTGGAAACTCGTGGTTGTCTCCCACTTCTGAAAATACATCACTACCATTCCCACGAGGTACAGGCCCATCTCTTTTCATCCATCATAATGCAAGCACAGGTAGGACTGGCGCAGACCCCGTGTAAGCTTAGTTGACGAAACCATTCGCTTTCCACGAGGCACTGGCCTATCTCTCCTTTCTGACACCATGAGGGCATAAAGGTATAGCGCTAAAACAAGAGGAAACACATAATAAAACAAACAGGGCCAACAGCGACAAACAACACGTACCAGGTACCAGGTACCGGGTATAATACTATTATTGAAGACGTACTTTCCGCGGAGCGCATCATCTCGATGCAATTTCTTGGCGTCCTTAAAAAAGTGAGCTTCTTGTTTCAATCAGCTTCTTATTGGTGCGTCTATACTGCTGTATACTTGAGTAATAATTAACAAGTGCCTTACCGAGGTACCAGGTATTATCGTGTCCTGCGACCACGAACTGCACTGTTTTTAATTATGGCGATGAATTAAATGTGAGAACGACGACAACAACTTTGACGAAGTTGGTCGCTCCTACTTGTCACGTTTACCACTGGACAGCAAGATATCTGTAGAATCTTGACGTCCTAGACATTTTTCTGTCGTATTGATACGTCACAACTCGACCCAAAAGGTACGTCGTACGAGCTGGATCTTTGATAATATATTCACGTCGAACGCAAACAACAACATTTCGAGACCTGACCTCGATCTACAGCAGTAGTAGTAGCTCGCACAACACAAATGTATGCATACCTGGTACAAAGTAACTACTCTGTAAAAAGCATCGTATATTAGACCAAGAGGTATCTCCCCGTGAATCCTGCTGCAGGCACTTGTGGGTAGTGCCCACAGCAGAGAAAGTGGAGCAAGTGCCGCGTTCGCAACAATGCAGAGCCACGCGTCGCGATAGCGACGAGTGGCGTACGGCGACAGCAGCGGACGCGCAGACAGACAGATGGCAAGTGGACACCCGGCCCGGGAGTCACTAAAGTGAGCACACTCGGGCGCGCTGCACAAACCACAGGTCACATCACGTTCGGGCTTTCGCTTTTCATTCATTTTTATCGCTGCCGATGGAAAGAAAAGGGCGGGGGCCCAACGAGTGTGCTGCAAGCTTTGGACTCCCACCTGTGCCATCCCAACAAAGCCTCAAAGTGCAAAGGGGCAAACAGAACTGGATAGGGTAGCCGTTAGAGCCAAGAGATAAGACACACGCCAGGGCATTATATGCTCCTGAGTGTGTCCGTTGCCTCCCCCGAAAAACAAAGCGAAAACATTCGAGGCAAAACGAAAAAATAAAAAACATAACAGCAGGACTGCTATTTTAATACTGCTGTAGTACAGCAGCACAGCAGCAAGTATCGCATGCTATATTGCTGCTGTACGTATCCTCGTGTGCATAAAACCCAGAGAGATCTCAGGGTCCCGCACAAATAAAGAAACAAAACAGAGTGGGATGCGTAGAACGATCCCCAGTGGGTGCAAGCACGTGTCTCGGATTGGATACCATGTTATGGATCGGGAGCGTATAGGTCATGAGGTCTTGGGTCAGGATGAGGCAAGCAGTACGGGCATGAGCCTATTCGAAGGATCAGCCGTTGACAGTCCGCTTCAGATACAGGATAGAACAGGATTGCAACACATGCCTACAATATTCAAATAATCATGAATAACAAGACCAACCTCAAGTCTGGCCACGATCCAACCGAGTCGAGACGTGGGCTCGCACGTGTCCCAGAGGGGTCTAGCGTGCTTCTGGCGCTAGGGAGAAGGTCCCCCAGGTATGTAGATGGTAAACTGATTGCTTTGAGCCTCCGGTCGAGAGCGATGACCGAGGCAACACGTAGGACCGCCGAAGAGGATAGAGGGAGAGTGGCATTCCACAAATTGGGGAGGGGCCGTAAATGACGCGGCCCCTGCTGATACAAAAACGCAAGTCGTCGTAACTCCTAAAATGGTCTATAACCATAACACATGTTCAAATACACCAGGTATTACCTGGCATCAACTATTAATATTTACTCTTATACGTTGTTGTCTCGTCGAATGCCAACTAAACAAGGAGCTACCACGAGTACGTAATAATACCGTTCCAACTATCAATATACGTAATATTCGCACTTATCAGGTAGCTTGATACTTGTACTATTGCCGTGTATTTACTGACGCTTTACATTGTTGTGTGGTTGCTGTATTGATGAACCATTACCCTGTTGAAATAACTGCTATTTTTCGACATAAAGTCTGTCTTAGTGCTGCCAAGACGAATCTGTGAATCTTAGGCGTGTCTAGAGGAACCTAAGACGTGCTAAGACGACTCTAAGACGTGCCAAGACGAATCTAAGACGCGCTAAGACGAATCTAAGACGCGCTAAGACGCAAAAAGTGTGTTTTTTCGCACCGACTTAATCCAATTTTTTTCGGACTGCGGCCGGGTTAATAGCTCGCTACGCTCGATTTCCCAGTCCGACTTACGGCTCAAAACACTCGTCTTAGAAGATTCGGCCTAGAAAAAAGAGGAGAGGGAAACATTTCCAAGGCTTGCGCAGGCATTGTCGATACGGGTCGCTCGAGTTTTCGAGTTTTGTGTTGTTGCCATGCCATGATGTATGTGCTCTCTGCTGCGACGCCACCACGAGAGCGCTGTAGTTGGAACCTCGCCGTGAAAATAGCCACATTCGAAAGGTCTTGTGTAGAGCTACATCATAGGCATTTAAACCACCTCAATTCGTCGGAGCATGTGGGATATTTATAAATGGCCCAAGCCATTCACGACGCCGATGCGCCATTCTGATGCAATAATAATGTCTATGACGGCGGCACAAAATATCACGTCGTCTAAGCAAACAAGGCAATTCCTTTGGCGCAGCGGCGGCCCAAACCTTCACGTCGTCTAGACCAAATTGGCAGAGCCGTTTGCCACAATGACAGCATAGCATATCACATCGTCTAGGAATAAGTGGCACAACCTTAGCCCTAACGACGGCACATAATCCGCGTCGTCTGATCACAAGTGACATAGCATTTGCCACAAACGACGGCATATGACCGCTGTGAATGTATCTAAGTGGTAAGTGGTACGGCGCTGCAGTATCCGATAACATGAGTAGCACAGCCTTTGCACTGACGACGGCACATAACCTCACGTCGTCTGAGCATAAGTGACATAGACTTTTCCATAACGACGGCACACAACCTCACGTCGTCTGAGCGAAAGTGAATGCATCAAGTTGGAAGTGGTACGGTGCTGTCGTATCCATTACCCGTTTTTGTAAGCACAGTGAATGCATTCAAGTTGTAAGTGGTACGATGATATGCTACCCATTACTGATTGTGTAACGCAGTAAATACGAACCAAAACCCCCACACACCCACCAAAACTCACGTCTCAGGGGAGAGCTCACCATCATCTGTCCTTATAATGACAAGTGCTCACCTTCACTGGCAAAATGCTATGCCCTTAGTACTTACCTTCACTGAACTCAACCCACCGGGGCGCTCACCTCGCCACAAAACCAGACCCCATGACGCTCAACAGCACACAAACCTACCGAACTCGTGGGATCCCCACAGCATCCAATCCTGAGGGAGGGGCTCACCTTCACCTCCCCTCTTAGCGATAGCACAATGACAAGTGCTTACCTCCACTTGCAAGGTGCTACACATCAGTGCTCACCTTCACTGAGGTCAATCGGCGGGGGCGCTCACCTCGCCATCCTGACCGCTAGTAATGACAAGTTCTCACTCCCCAGCATGTTACCATCCAGAGTACCAAGCATACTGTCATACAACCCCAACAACAGCCGTTATGCGAACATCTCAGGCACGCTATTACGGGGGTCCATAGTTAATAGGACCTTTGGTTTACATAAAAACCTATATATTCACCTATTTTTAATGTCAAAATTTGGTCCCGTTAACTATGGACCCCCGTAATATCATACGAAGAAGGTCAAGAGTACCATCCATCATGCAACCCAAACAACAGCCGAAATGCACATCCCACGATTCCTATTGTACCAACAATACCAGACGTACTAGCATACGACCCTTCTCGTTGATACATGGAAATCAGGCTGTGAACAACATAAACACGTGCAAAGATGGTAACTCACTCCCAAACAACAGGTGCAGAATACCGGTATATTGCCACGGTTGTGCTGATCTTACGCTGCTGCTGTGGTATCATCGTTGTCAGTCCGTTACAGGTATATGTACTGTTTGTGTGTGGCTTTAGTTCATCCTTGCTCCACAGCATAAACCACGGACTAACAAAAGTTGTAAGATCATACCACGAGTAACAGCCAGTACGTGGATCACTGCTGTGTCTATACCTAGTGAGGACGTTTGCGTGGGTGCATATCGGGTGTGGTCCTTTCTGTATCACTCCTATCTTTTGCATGCATCAAGGTTGTTTCTGACGGACACGCAACGGACACGCAAAATAACAGCAACAATAGTGTGCCACCAAGAATGACAGCAATGCACGTACAGGACTATTCTCGCATCTTCAGCAAAGCACTCTTCCTGCGACTCGTTGTATTTCTGGTGGGCTACCTTTTTTTCTTAGGTTTTCGAGGTTCCTGCGTACCAGTACTCAATTTTGTACCAGGTCCATCGCTATCGCTACACTTGCAGCATTCAACATTTACCCCCACGTATGCGATTATGTATACCTCATACCCACCCAAACAAAAGCAATCTATCAACCCCCCCCTTGTTTTGTGTGTCTATGACACCGCATTGACAAAAACAGGTGCGTTTGAAGGCTGGTCCAGTTCGTAGTGGTAGAACTGTATGTAATTTATCATAATATCTTTATACGGTCCGCCCAGCAGGGCAACATGTCCGCTCATACCTGGTACTCGTTTAGGTGTTTACTGTAGGTTTTTGTGTGGCGCTCGAAGCACGTTTTCTTATTCATAGGTGAATACTGCTACACTTCATACATACCGGTACTTGATAACTATTGGCCACTATTTATTCATAATCGTAGGCATAAACTGCCGTAGTTCATGCTGCTACAGCATTCCTAAGGTGCAAGTTTGATGACTATATAGTATAGCTAAGGAGTTTACCTTACTCAGGTCCCATTACCCCGGGGCCAAAGCTGTGTGGTTTATTCAAGGTTTTGCGATCCGAATAGAGGCGAAATATGGTTGTCGAGACCGAACAGGTCAACGTAATAAAACGACTCTATTTCGTACGCATTTGGAAATACATACCCGGTATAGTACATAATACCTAGGGTACGGCCCCCCAGGAGATGTGGCAGATAACACAAGAACCAGCAAAATAAATAATATCACAACACCTGCTATACTAAACAGAGTAAGTCCAAGGAAATAGTAGGCAAACCGAAGCACAACAACCGCAGCAGTTTGTGGTACGAGTTACATAGACAGGTTTTTACATACTATTAATCAATTTGATACCTACAGCAGTAGCTATCCTTTCTGCTGTCTCTTCACTGTTTTCGTCAACCGTGCTTCCCCCCCAGAGCTGATATGGGCTAGGTAGCGCAGAGCAAACATTACAGAACAGCATCAGATTCCATCAGTTCGCCGAACCCCGCAATTTTGTTTTGCGGACACCAGCCCTCGAGCAGCTGGTGCTCCTGTGACTTGCTCTCTCCGACCTGCATGGTGCTCGTAACCCTATCACCACTTCCTGATCCTGCCTGGGTCGATCTCCGGGTTCATCATGTTACGGCAAGCTCCCCGGGGTGAGCTGTCAACGCTCACCTGACTCGCCTCCTCAGCTCGTACGTTAGACCCTTCGGCAGTCCCAGTGGCTCCAAGGCTTCGCTCAGGCGAGAGCGAAGCCAACGATGACCAAAACCCTCGATTGCGAGCGATGCAGATACTCGATTATGCCCGTTATCACGCGTAATGATGCGTATATGCGAGCGAACAGTCAGTTTAGCCTTTAATCCTTTGATCATTTAGTTTTTAGTCCTTTAATCCACTTTTTAGGTTTTGCACGTATTCTCTTCCTTGCCTGGGTAGCGTCTAAGGACACTCGGTGTTAGCCACAACGCGGCATGCGTTGCACACCTCGGTCAGGCGTTTGACATTCAGCAGACTGAAACTGTTTGCTAAATGAAACGCAAGTCCCGCACCCACAGAGTGGTCCGCCACTACTCTTCGCCCGACGACTCGTGGCTGCATGCCTCGACCCGTCGTACTTTAGATTGCTCCCACGTCCCTCCGCCGCAACATACATGCCTTCACTTGAATTTTATTTGACGTTGAAGTCATTCGAAAATAACAAAAATTCTCGGCCCAATCCGAATCGACCAGAACACAACTCAAAAACACAAACAATGAAAATATCCATCCAGATTCACAGGCAACCATATCTCGATAATAATCACCCTATTGCCCCAAACACTATTGTTGTTGCCTCCGCCGTGGCTGCCTCTCCGTCCGGTCTCATAGCGTCACCGCATCTCGGGTCGTCCGGCTTTACCTCCTGGGTGAAATCAAACGTCACCTCCGCAGCATTGACCCGGCACACACAAGGGATGGGATGTGCATTTAAGCGATTAGGTCTGCATTGATTGGTGTTTTGCTCTTTTCGCGCATTCACAGATTGCAAACCCCTCTTTAACACTATAGTTCGCCTTCTCAAACTCTACTGCAAATAAGCAGTTTCTTGTCAACGAGAATACATGGTCCCACGTTAAACCCATGTATTCCTCGACCGCAATATACCGCAGTACGTCCTTGGTGAACATATACAGCAGTACCGAGCAAACGGGTTTCGTCTCAGCTCATGCCCACAACTCTACCATCATCACCAGTAGTACCGGGGCAACAGACGCTGGACGACGGGGTGTTCTACTCTGCAGTCCAGTCAGTATTTTACTCAAATCAGTGCCATGTATACTCTGACATTTCGCTCTCTTTACCATACTACTTCCGCTGCTGCTGTACTAGTACAATATTTTGCTCCGTCCACAAATATCTGGCATTTTGGCACGTACCAGGTAATAAGTAGCACGGGTCGTGTTACACATATACACATCAATCCAACAACTCAAAAACGAGCTACCCGCATACAAAGATGTAAATATGTGAAATGCCGCAAACAGACGTGTTGCTGTAGTTGGGCACAAGGGTTCAACACATACACCTCTTTCTGCTGTACTTGCTCGGTTCCGCCAGCACCAGACCAACGCAATGCCAAACTCAGCATTAGGATGGGCTTAAAATTCCTCTCACTGTATACGATACATATTGACTTCAAAACCGTGCACATGGACGAAGGGTGTTCATGCAGTCATTGAGCTCACATCATTCGCATGTATCTCAACTTATTTGTAGAGTTCCTTTAACCTTTTCATTTCATACTCGTACTCGCATCGATGCCCAACCAGCCCTTGACCAGTCAACCATAAAGCAGACAGACGTCATAGTCCTGCAGTGTGTCTACGAGATAGATCGAAGATAAGGGATGGAAGCAATATACGTATACGTCTGTGCATCTCATTCCATTTCCAACATTCCCAAATCTCAATATCTAATGTTCGGAGATTATCTACCATTCTTAAATCGATACACAATCAATCTAAAAACGAAAATCACCAGAGCAATCAATCAATAAAGCCGTACGTGCCTGGTGTGAACATACGTCCTAGCTGGTGGCGCCTCGGTCATTTCTCGTTCATCCTCTCTCTCTTGGGGCAGCGCATCCTGTCGCGCCCGTGCGCTGATGCCGAACAGACGTTGCAAACTCCTCCCCCTGCGCCCATCTTCACTCTCTCTCTCGTCTCCTTCCTCTGAGGCAACGTTCCCCACCATCAACCACCTGCGGGCGCGGTGCTTCAGCAGTCCAGGCAAACGTTTCTGGCAAACCACTTTCAGCGTCGCTCCCGCAGTCTCCACCTTCTCACCCGGGTCCTGCCGGACGAACTCTCTCTTTCATGCTCTCTTATATCCTTACTTTCTACTTTTACGTCGCCAGCGCGAAGCGAACCCACAGATTCAGGCAGATGCCTCGCTATCCCGAGGGGTTGCAGCAGCGGCGGTTGCGCGGCGGTCGAGACGACTGCGGCGGCAGCGGCGGTAGCGAAGACGGTGATTGCGGCGGCGGTGGTGACGGCGGCGGCGGTAACAGTGGTTACTGCATGCGCTTCATCTTTGCAACGATTAATAGGGTAGCAATCCTCTGACTGCTGAAGTTGCTGACGGTGCTACTGGAGCTGCTGCTACTCCTGCAACTGTTACTCTCCAGCGCCTTCGCCACCAGTGCCAAGCGAATCTACCGTGTTCGGCTCAAACTTGGCCCTGCTGGGATCGCTGTTGCTTCTGGTGCGGCATCCGCTGCCTCTCCTCCAACGTCCTTTCGTCCAGGACCTCGATCTCTTCGTCTAAATTCACACGTTGACTCCCTTACTACCAATAAGCACATCATCTAAGAACAAACATCCTGAAAGCACATTCCCACCACTCTAGGTCAGCCTGGGCTACGCTTGCCAATACAAGATCACCGGCATCCACTAGTGTGTTGATTGATCTCTAAAGGTATAGACGCAGCCGGCACAGAAACGCGTGGCTGGCTCCGAACATAACACGGACTCCTCTTATATAACATCCTCGCTGTCGAGTTGACTCGCCTAACATGGAGCTACATCTAACGAGTGGCATTGGTGGGCACGCATTGCCCCGATATGCCTATACCCTAGTACCATAATCCCTTTCCAGCATGGGACTCCTCAATCTACGATGGATTTCTTATGTCATGTTTCTTCAGTAAAATCAACATGTTGGGATGCAGACTTAACGTAAAACCGAAACGAGATAAGTGCGACAGATGCGCGTGTTGCATATTTTCACATCAGAAAGTTTCGGGGTAATGTTCCCAGTCTGACTTCGTCCCTGGACGAAGGATTGCACCTAAATTCCGCTGATGATATCCTAGGAGATACAAGGCGCTTCGCTCCGCGGGCGGCCTACGCCGCCCGCTACGCTCGCTCAGGAAGGAGAAGTACATCAAATAAAGCGAAGCGAACAGAGGTCCATGATTGAATATAGTTTTCACATGCATGAATGATTGGTTGTAGTTCCAAACTGGAGACTTGATAATGCCAAGAGTCCTGCCGCCACGCTTCAGGAGGAAACAACTCGAACGCCACACACGCTTCGGGTCGCGGGCGGTTTTCCACTACGCTCGCTCACATGTCGTACGTACATACCCCAGGCAGGGTATTTATTTTCTTCTTACGATATGCTCTATGTGTGTACTGAGTACAGTGTACACGTGTGTAGATCACCAAAGATAAAGTACAGCACGGCAAAGCAGCACCCCAAAAACAATTCAAATGGAACAGAACTTTTTTTTTTTTAAATCCCCGTCCCCTCTCGTGTGATAATTCCCTGCCTGATTGGAACACCTTAAACCGGTCAAAAACAAACAAAGACAAAAACAAACAGCGGAGCTTCTCTCTCAGCCTCGTACGCCGCCCGCCCCTCTCGCGAGTATCTCTCCACCTGTTCAGTTTGCGTAAAGCTTTCCTCCCTCTCTTCAACAGTGAGCCCCGTCGCCCGCTTCGCGTGAAGCCCGGTGCTCACCGTGAACCTCGTTCGCTAGCTCGACAATTTTGGTGCTCAGACTGCATCGCTCTCTCTGTTAATTTTCGTTCTGTCGCTAAAATAAGCACCACTTGAATTTTATTTTGCTCATCCAAACGACCCTTACATACTCGTACATAGTATAACCGGAACCACACCAGGAGGCCAGACAGAGCCCATTCATATTTCCCCCGTGTCTCGGGGCACACGCGACGCCTAGCCACGAAAACGGCGATCGCGCTCCTTGCAACCCCCCAATACTCGCCAGCACCCGCTGACACCCGCGACGGTCCGGCTCCCCCCCCTCCCGTCCCCCTCTCATCCCCTCCTCCTCCCCCCATCCTTCCCTTCCCCTTCCCTTCCCCCTTCCTTCCCCATTCCCCCCTTCCGACTCCCCCCTCCTCCCCTTCCCCTTCCCTCCCTCCCTTCCTCCAATTTCCCCTGCCCCCTCCCCCTTTCCTTCCTCCTTCCCTTCCTGTCCTCCTCCTTCCCTTCCTCCTTACCCTTCCTTTCCTCCCTTTTCCTCCTTCCCTTCCCCTCCTCCTTCCTTTCCTTCCTACCTTACCCTTTCCTTCCGTCCCCCCCTCCTCCTCCTTTCCCACTTCCCCCCCGTTCCTTCCTACCCCCCCTTCCCCCCCTCCCCTTTCCCCCCTCCTTCCTTCCTTTTCCTTCCTCCTTCCCTTCCTTCCTCCCTTTCCTTCCTCTTTCCCCCCTCCCCTTCCTCCTCCCCTCGCTGTTCCCCCCTCCTTTCGCTCCTCCTCCCACATTTCCCTCCTCCCCCCTTCCTTCCCCTTCTTCCCCTCCCCCTTCCCCCCATTATCCTTCCTCCTTCCCCCTCTCTCCCCCTCCTCCTCCCCCTATTTCCTTCCCCTCCTGTACCGCCTTCCCTTCCCCGTCCCCCTTCCTTCCTTTCCCCCTCCTTCCCTTCCTTCCTCCCCCCTTCCTTCGTCTTCCCCCCTTTCCTTCCTTCCTCCCCCCCTCCCCCCCCCGTCCTCCCCTTTCCTCCCTTTCCTTCCCCCCGCTTACTTTCTCCTTCCTCCTTCCCCCTCCCGTCCCTCCTTCCCTTCCCCCCTCCTTCCACCTCCTTCCTCCTTCCCGTCCCCCCCCTCCTTCCTCCTTCCCCTCGCCTTTCCCCGCCCCTTCCTTCCTCCCCTCCCTTCCCTTTTCCCCGTCCCTCCTCCTTCCTCCATTTCCTGCCTTTCCTTCCATTCCTCTCCCCCCCATTCCTTCCTCCTACCTTCCTCCAGTTTTACCTTCCCCCCACTCCATTTCCCCCCCTCCTTCCCCCTCCCCTTCCTTCCCTCCCCTCCCCAGTCCTTCCCCTTCCCTCTTCCCCCCCGTGTCCTCGGGCAACGCGACGCCTACCCACCGAAACGGCGATCGCGCCTCCTGCAACCCCCCAAACTCGCCACACGTGCGCCGCGGGGGGGGGGCCGCGCTCGCCCGCGGAATCGTGCTCGGAGTACATGCACGAACACGAAACGAAAGAAGATAATTGAAAGAAGGGCTGAAAGTACAAAGAGAAATGGAGAAAACAAAAGACCCGTTGGAAAGGTCCGGCAAGTAATAAAAGGAGGCGATTCCAAGTGGGAGCTTTGAGAGGCCAGGGATGTACCAACCGAGCGCGCTCAGAGAGTGAGATATCTATAAGTAGTTCTATGAAGTCAAAGTTGCTGTTGATAAAAGACGAACGATTGGTGATAGTTGCATGGGAGATATTCACTAGAATATCCGGATACGTGCAGGCTGGACGGAACATGTCTCCCACATACGTTGTATTTACTATAATATCTGGATATGTGCAGGCATGTCTCTCATATACGTAGTAATTATTCCTTACAGATCTAATATCATTCTCAACTCTGGAGGAATCGTCGTCATTGTCAATAAAGCAATCATTGCTAATGCGGAAATCATCAGAAACAAGCAATCAACGGCGTCACACGTGCCTGGTTCGAGCAAGGCCCTTGGTGGCGGAGCGTCGTTCCTTTGCTTGCTTTTCACTCACCCTCTGGGGGTAGCACGTCCTGTTTCACCCGTCCGCCGATACCCAACCGACGATGTAAAGTCCTCATCCAGCGCCAATCCTCTCTCGTTCTCTCTCTAGTCTCCTTCCTGCGGGGTAACTTCTCCCTCGTCGCCCACATACGAGCGTCTTGCTACAGCCGTCCAGGCTTATGAGTCTGCCCAACCGCTTCCAGCGTCGCTCTTGCTGTCTCCGCCGTTCCCCGGCGTCTCCTTTCGGACGACTAACACCCTCGCTCATGCTCTCATTTTGTCCTGTGCAATCCAGGCCGACAGTCTTCGGCGCAGGCATAGTTTTACTCAGGTTGTTGCAACTGCGAACATGACGGCTGCAGTCGAGGTGACGACGGCGGCAACGGCAGTGGCGATCACGGCCGCGACGACGACAGTAGTGACGGCGGGAGCGGTGAAGGTGGCAGTGGTAATAGTTGCGCTTCATCGTCGTAACAAGCGCACCAATCTTCTGATTGCTGCCATTGCTGACGGTGCTGCTGGAACTCTGCTACTTCTGTAACGGCTGTTTTCCAGGACCTTTACTACCAGCGTCAAGTGAATCTATCAGCTGCTGCTCATACATTACTTTGCTTGGATTGGGCTTCGGCTGCTAGGGCGGCATCTTCTCTCTCTCCTCTTCCTCCTTCCTTTCTCTTTCCTTGTTTTCGTTCTCAACCACTTGCTCCCCTTGCTTTTTCCACACTACCTCCGCGTGAAGCTCACGCTCCTCGCGGAGATGTCGAAGCCTATTTTTCACCATCGGCACTGGCCATCACCAAAATCAAGCCATGCCGAGCTCCGCTGTATACGACGTTGGCACGGGTTCCTCTGCAAGTCCGACCTCTTCCTAAAGCTTCTGGGGCACTATCTATATCTTGGGCAGTGCTTTATATACATCACAAGTTTTCCCTTCTCTGTTTAAGCATCATCGTGACGTGACGTGAGCTAGATACGTAGATCCCTCCCTTCTGCAATTCCCCTCTCTGTGGCCGCGCTCACTATTACGGGGGTCCATAGTTAACGGGACCAAATTTTGTTAGTAAAAATAGGTAAATATATAGGTTTTTATGTACAGCATAGGTCCTATTAACTATAGACCCCCGTAATAATAAACCCGGCTCACACTATTAATAGTGTGTTGATCGATCTCTGATAGTATAGACAGCTGGAACGAGAACGCGTGGTGTGTCTCAGGCTAGTAACACCTAACTCTATTTCTTGTGTTTTTCCTGAGCTGTCGAGCTCACTCGATTAAATAAAAAACTACACAACGAGTGACATCAAGAGGCGCGCTAATTATACCGATATCCTAATATCCCTCTACAAGAATCCCTATCTACCATAGGAATCCTCAGTCAACCATAGATCGCATATCTCGTGGCCTAACACCATCAACAGATACTGCGATATGTCGGTCTGCTCAACGGTCACAACCTCTGTTGTTCCATGCAGTTCACAGCGCGTGGCTGGCATTTTGATGTCTTGTATTGGCAAAGAACTTGGCTATTGAATTTCAAAATTGTTTTTGTCGTTCGAACTGATCTGCATCTGATTGGTCGAAATCTGAATCACCAAGCGGGCGTTTGAACTCGAATTCGAAAAAACGAATTCAGCAAGAAGTAGTTTGGGACTTCATCTGTTCTTCGCATTGTTCGATGCAGGGAATTTGTCCAACTCAACGTGGCATGTTGCATGAAACCGAAGTAGGCCCTGTAAACGTAAGCCGTGCCATCGACCCTTGAGAAGAGAGAACCATCCTTAGCGAGAGGCAGGGCTACCGCAGCAGCGACAGCGCGAGGTCCGACGGACCCTAGTTCAGATTAGGCCACTCGCGGAGCCTACACAAAATGACAAGGCCGTCGCAAACAAAACTTTGCATTCCTGCTTTTTCCTTGCCTCTCGCACCAAACAAGCACCGGTCAGGTCACCACTTCGCTCAGAACTTTTATCGCTGTGCCCCGGTCGCTGCTACACATGTCGGGGTTGGGGGCTGCTCTAGCCATCCGACATATATTTACCGGTGTCGGCGGTGATAATCTGCTGCTGACCGCGGCGCCCCGGGCAAGACACCGGCCGTCGCTCGCCTCCTTGGTTGCCCCCGTGTCTTCGTTAACCCTCGAAACGAAGCGGCCGGGTCAACGCATAACCGTATACGGTACCGACGTCTCAACGATCCCGCCGTTCAGAGAGGAGGGGCGTGATATATAGATTCATCAAGTGTACAGGCAGTATAGACCTAGGGGGCCGACCACTGCTAACAGGTATGCCTCTGCTCTGGTCGCTGGCACGAGGTGCTTAACGCTGTTGGAAGACCCTTGTACAGTTGGCGCTCGCCTCTCCTGATGTCTTCTGAACGAAGGGGCAAGGCATTGATCGGTCAAGCCGGCGATAGCGCCTGACAGGTATAAAGTTGTTGAGGTCATAGTCCGTTGGGCTAAAGGAAATATGTTACGAATCGCCTCCCCAACCTGAGCCATTTTACACTCTTCCCTCTTCAAAACAGCGGGGTCCTTGGCCTTCATGTAGGGGCGTACGTGCCTACTTCGATGATATTCGCAATATCCAAGGACCCGGGACGAGTGTTTTATGAGATTGTTGACGGAAGAGAAACTATTTTTCTTTAAAGAGCATTTCATGGTGGGCGTAATATTCGAACTCGCGACCAACGACCTATGCATTTCCTGCGGTCGGCGCCGTTTGTCAAGGTCTTAGTTCGTTGGGCCACTGACAAAGGGTAACCGATCGGCTACCCAATCTAGGCCATATACCACATTACCCTGGACTAGGTAATCGATCGACATTTTACCCCTGTTGTTGTTGTTCTCACAATGATTCATCGCTACAATACGATGCAGTCCGTGGTCGCAGGAAAGGCCCCAGTAACTCTGGAGTGAAAGAATACTTTGGTAAAAGCAAAAAGCAAGAAAGGAACAATAAACATGGTAACCGAAGCACGTCTACACGACTGTACCTCAGACGCATATAAAAAGGGAGATCCGCGCACATACGTGTCAGGTACATGCGGTACGCTGTACTCGTCGTAACAGAAACCGAGAAGACCGCGTACTACCCAGGAGAAACAGTCGACGTCGTAAAATCGAAATAGAAATCGAAAGGACCAACAATCAAAACAGGAATAGAGAGAAAAGAGGTTCAACTCAAGCAAGAAAGCAAGAAAGCAAGAAAGGAAACACACGAGAGAACGCGCATATTTTCACAGATTGCAGGCTCGCAAGCTACGCGAGGGGTGTAAAACAGAGGTAGGAACCAGAAAACAAACACGCTTACTCCGCTATTACGGTGGTCCATAGTTAAGAAGACCTACGGTACACACGAAACCCTATATATATTCCCTATTTTTACTAACAGTATTTGGTCCTGTTAACTATGGTCCCCCGTAATACTAAGAACACCAGTGGAGCGAACAGGAAACTCATACACAAAAAAAATGGAAGACGACGAACCAAAGCCGAAAGAAAAAGCAGACAGCAAGAAGCAAAAGGAAGATACCAACAGAAACCCAAAGATGGGCAAACGGGAAAAAGGGAAGAGCAAGAACAAGAAAAGGGAAATGAAAAAGAAAAAGAAAACAGCGGACAAAAATTGGACAAAAAGGTGGCGGGGGGAAAGACAATACGAATCTCAGGCACTGGTGCATACAGACACGCGACGTTGCCCGAGTGGCACCATGGTAGTTGCTTGGATTCCGAGGAAAAGAACGTATACTGACGATGATGGCCATACCCAGGCGTTAGGCTGTTGGGCAGACCGCCTCTCCCCATCCCCTCCCTTCCCCACTCCCCCCTCCCCCCCCTTCTCCCCCCCCCCCCCCCCCCCTCTTCCCTGTCATTATGCGCACGTTCATTAACGTCAACGGTTGTGTTGCTCTAGCCCACCAATCGTGGTTGTCAAGCCCCCGTTGATCACCCTTCCTTGTCACCACACTTCCGGTATCCAGACCGTCAGTCACTATGCTCGCGTGGAACTCGCATTTCGTGGTTGTGAGTCGCAACTTCGATACCTGCAGTACTGCTGCTGTAGTAATCTAGTCGGCCATCCTGCGTTAATAAGGACCTTTCTCTCGTTTATTTCGCCCTGCTTTGACCGTTGCTGCGAGCGGGTCGGAAGGAAGCTGCTGCGGCAATACGGTTTGCCAAACGCTCCGTATAACCGTTCCCTGTACTTTGGGTTGTGTTTGCGGACCAACTGCCCATGTTGCATCTCTATGTGGGGGAAACTCAACCTACCTCTCCACCCAAATCAACAATGTTTTCTGCGCATTTTTGGTGTCTTGATGCCATTAAATTCAGACGGGGGTGTAAGGCTGTTTCCTATGCGGTTCAAAGTTTGAGCTTCAGATTTTGACCCTATCGCATTGTCAGCTCTGCAGTGCGCAAATCAACACCGCAGTCTTCCCGTGCGGACAAATCGGATTTATTGTGTTTGCAGAGATTCGAGCACCGCCGAGACCAACAGCTATTGTTGTGGTCTGGCGCCGCGAAGGGACGACCGGGGTGTGCTACACTGCACGTAGGACCCAAGCGTTCGAGCCCTCGTTGACTACCTTTCGTCCGGTGGCGAAAATACGTGCCGAGTGCGCTAGAGTCCACCTGTCTTCGTATTTTGTACCAGTGTTGTGGTGACTAATTGCTGCTGCTGTAGTCTAAGAGTACCAGGTATGTATCCCGGAGAGATGCGCACTGAGTGCCCTTCTCTCGGTGTTTAGGCCCGAGCTCGCGCCAGCCGACTTTAGTCTGGCCACTGAGAGACGCGCCGTCCGCCGACCGCGCGTTGGGCGCGAAACAACGTCGCTACACGGCTGTGTTATCATCCCAGTCGCCGTTCTGGTGCTGCTTGCTGTCGTGAATAACTTCTTGATTTTTGAGACCATGAACCTGAAGGTCGAAATCGAACCGCATTGGGAAAAACCTAATAGTCCTCTTCTGTTATACCAATCCGCTAACTAACCCACCGACGTTCCGATGCTTGCTGCTGATCTAGTGATGCGACCGCTGCCACGCCAGTCGGACCTGTATACCTATGCACCCACTCCATCGACATTCCGATGCTTACACAATGTTTTGGGCTAAGTTTGCTGACCACCGACCCATGCTGCAACGCTTTGTAGCGAAACCTCATTCCACCTATCCATCCAAACTACCCACGCCCCGATGCGTACTCGTGCTTTGGGTTGTGTTTGTTGACTACCCGCCTGCGCTGCAACGCTATGGAAAACTAACCAACCTATCCACACAAACCACCCACATTAAGAGCAGCGCAGCATTACAGCAGTACTACAGCAGCATACTACTAATAATCCGCCAACTGATCCACCGACGTTCCGATGGTTCCTGTTGTACTAGTGGTGTTCGTATAAAATTACAGCATGTTTGTAAGCCCTCGTACGGCTCTGATTGGTTTCGCTTGACTATCCGTCTCCTGGCTGCTCGTCTTTGCTGTTGGGGGTCTTGCAGCAATCGTCCCAAACCGCTACCCTGGTTTCCGATCATCATAGCAGCTGCTGTCTTGTGTGACCATCCGTCGGGCGTGGTTGCCGGGAGTACTTACACCGTGATGGGGAGGCTTGTCGGCCTCCTACATTCACGGATACCCCCACCCTGTTCGAGTGATACAGCTACGACTCTTCAGCTGTATTTAACCTGTCGGGATCAGGGTGGGACAGAGATCTTCTCCTAAGAATATTGCTTCTATGAGCAGAGGGCGGACGTCATTCGCTCCCCTGCTGTGTTCTCACTGCAGAACAGATAGCGCGTGCACACGTGATCCGCGTACCGGAGCGCAAGTGCGAGCGTTGGTTTGCCAAACAGGGCATATAGCACGGTGGAGTCTGCCACTGGCGCAAGCGTTGGTCCGTCAAGCAGCCCAAAACAGCACGGTGGGGTTGCCCGCAAGCGCAAATTGATCCGCGAGAGCCGTTTCGGACGTAAACACGGTTCTGGCTGCGAGTACGATTTCAGGTTGGGTCGCGTGCGCAGCCGACGATTTCATTGGCTAGCGCGAAATAGGGTGATTCGATCCGAGGGGCACTGTCTCCTGTGAACGCGGCTGCAACCCCGACCGCTACGGGCCATTGTGTCCGCGGGGGTAGGGGAAAACGGCCCCGCATAGTACAGATGCAGTGCATTACTAATCGAATTCGTTTTGCCCTATCTGTCTCTCTGCATTGGCATTGGGGTTGGTGCCACAACATCTTGGTTTGGATTCATTTATGTTGCGCTGCGTTGCGGTAGGGCCTACGGTGCCCAGGGGGGGTAAGAATAAACAGCCCCAGTAGACTAGATGCAGCGCTTTTTTACGCTTGAAATGTGGTCATGTGTTTTGACTCTTTCTATAAAGAGCCACAGCATCTTTCGGTGGGCTCGTGATGCTTCCATCCCTGTGATATTCTGCTTTTGGTAGTATATAAAGTATCTGTACAGAAGCAGTGCCAACCATCGATAATCCGCTCGCGACCGTCGTGTCCGTGTCCGACGAGTCTACACTCCGCGCAGCTGTATCGTGTACCAGGTGTAATCAATATAACAGCACAAATCTACGAAAATACTACATGGTAACACCTAAGGAACAGCAGGGCAACGATTCCCCTGCTGTGCAGTGAATCCTCGTACTAAACTAAAGCGCCCAGAACAAACCAAAAAACTGTTGTTTGTGTGTGTTGTTAACTTTTCATTTAACCGTTCTTTTCACCCAACTACGTACATCAGCACAACCTGTGTCCGATGTGATTATTTATATTGGGGATGCAAATTATGTGGTCACAGACAGAGAAAAAAACACACAAACTGAACCAAAACATTGTGTCCGTTATACACACCAGGATATCCGAACATCTACGAGCTGGGCCGGCCAACGTTTTGCTGGAGCGGTAGATTGTGGCCATGCCCCGCTCAACATTATTAAAGTATTAGGATGTGTGTTTTTGCCACGGTGCTCATGCACTCACCAACAAACCGAAGACCTGCCTTTTTTCTTTTGTTTTTTGTTCCAAGAGATCCGAGTGAGTATTATCGTCACAATTTCCGAAACACTACAAAAGAGGCCATGACTTGCCTAAAATAAAAAAAAGTATTTTCGTTTGTTTGCACATGCAGTTCAAAGACGATGTTAGCTTTTCAGATCGAAACACGCAAAATTGGGCATGGGTGGCGAAGTGAGCAGTGAAACTTTTGTAGATCTTCTCCTTGGATCTGCAGCTATGTATGCCTCCACCAAAATTCGCCTTGATCGGGAACGACGATTCACTACGAAGTTAGTGTTTACAAATGTGTGCATGAGTCCTTGCCGGTATCTCGCCGGTATCAAGTCGAATTGTGAGCATGTCAAAAAATTGTACACGCATTTCTTGGGGCACATGCACTCATGCGTGAGCGGCGGTACCTCCAATTTTCAAGTTCTAACTCCCAGTAGTAGTTCACGAGATACGACCTTCAGATACTTCATCCGTCTTTTTAGCTGGTTCAGCTCGAATCTCTACAATATCATTACAACGTAGCATCCAAGTGGGAAACCCAGGGACGGATCCAAAGTGCACGGGCGCCCACAGCGGATCCTCTTTTTTACTGCAAAGTTATATTGTAGTTATCTTCGGGAAGCGACGTTGACGAGTCGGCTAGTAGCTATAGCCCTGCTCCTGTGCCCTTACAGACGCAAAGATGGCCATTCAACCGAGAGCCAACTTTTCTGAATACCCCGACATGCATGTGATCACCTGTCAGTCAGATTCGAGATATATGCTGCTATACGGAGACGGCCGGGCATTTACTTGCTGAACCCTCCGGCCCCGGCACTTGATCACAGTTGCGTTAAATAGAAGATTTCAGACTGAGTCGACAGCGCTAGGCTCTTGTGTGCGACATGTGTATGTACGGTAGGGCGGAACAAGCAAGCAGCTAACAGTAGCTATCTGATACAAGGCGCGTACGTGCTTTGTCCTGCATGCATCATGAAGGGTTGTAGCCGTCGTGCGGAGATGAAGAACAGTGGCGCGCTCGTTTGCGACATACAAAGTGTGTTGTGCAGTAAAGTGAATCAACATAGAGAATATATAATGTCATATACGCGCGCTTTGTACTGCATGCAGCAGCAAGGAATCTGGCCGTTATTCAGGTCGCAATTCATTGGTGTCCAACATTACTCCCTTCTAGACACCAGGACGGGATGTAATATATGTGGCGACCACATCGCGGTGGATTGTCGAGTTCTTCGGCGACGTTGATGCAGTAAAACGCAAAGACAACAGTTCGATGCCGGAAAAATCTTGCGGGACACCCACGTAGCACGTTCTCAAACACCTATTAATAGTACCAATAGAAGATGCGTACAACATGCATTGCCCAACAGCACCACCCGTGTACGGTCTACGTATGTTTAAAAATGCCCGCTTCAAGCTGTGTGCTCCAGTGGCAAAACTTATGGCCGTACGGAAAATCCTACAGCAGTATCCTAATCCATACCTGATACCAGGTACCTACTTTGGAATAGCAGGGTTGGATCTAAGATACATACCTGGTACGTAATAGGTGGTGACAATCACGAGGATCCGGGGGTTTCGCTGCAAATCAAGGGTAGTCGAAATCAAGGATGACATGTTGACGCTAGGCCGATCTTGCTCAACATCCCAGCAGCACGTCATCACGCATGAATTACAAATAATATACAACGCACCCGCAAGGCTACGCGTTCGTGTGAAATGCATTTGGCGTGATGTGTACGCATGCCGCAGCAAGGACTACCGCCGTTGTACAGACCGAAAGATCTTACTGACTGTACAGTAGTATCGAACTTCAACATTTTTGTAAAGATCACGGCTGGATTTGACAGCTGTGACCACAACGGGGGAGATCCTCGGATGCTTCTCCAATGTCGGTGTGGCTAAATGCAAGGATGACAAGTCGACGCAGGCTAAATTTTGCTGAACGCCCCGGTACGTGATCGCCTTTCAGCGAAGTAGAAGATGAAGAGATACGTGATGGGGCCCCTTCAGGCTAAGCATACAAGAGCAGTGTTGCCTGGCTGGGAGTACGAATCTATAATTTCGGCATCTCTTTACTTCCTACCGAAAACGACTTTCATCCAGTTCGGCAGCAACGCTCGAACCACCCCCCTCCGGGCAGTTTTAAAGGGTGTACGTTGAAGGCAGATTTTTCGTGTCAGCGCCGAATCAATCCGACGCTGTTTACATCACGATAGTTGCCTGTAACTAAAAAGCAGTTATTTTGAACAATGAGAGTATTTTTTGCTGCCGATACTATTTCGAGTCAGAGTTTTGCCCATAACACCCAGCACTGGCCGTCGAAGTTTCCGACGCCTCTGGTTTGACCGCCTGTAACGTCCTGCGCGGCCATATCGGAGTGTAGACACCGAACGGGAGCTCCGGAATGATCACATTTCTTTGCTGCTGAGCAATTTCGTTTCATGATGCAAACACAGCAATGCCTGCCTCTCTTCGCAGATCTAAGGGCCCAACACCACCTACCTAGAGACCGTAACGAGCAAGCTATACCTTAGTTGGGAAAATGTCTAAAGTCTGGTCGTGGAGGTATGCAGTAAGGCGTCATGATATGGCGTCATTGCACCGGAAACAGTTTTGTCGCTGTGAAAGAAACTACAATGTATTCTTCAAAAGACACAAATACTTCTTCTGGTTCAAACAAAGGGGCCGTGCGTGCGAAGGTGTTACCCACTGAACTATAGGGGTCGACCGAACCCTGTTGTAGACTGTTTTGGCCCGCTTTGGCGTTCCACCTAGAGTGCTCGCCGTTATCTACCAATTCCACCACGGCATGAAAGCATGCGTGCGGCTGGATGATGGCGAGTGTTCAGATATGTTCGACCTGGAGCACGGTCTTCGGCAAGGGTGTGTGCTCGCGCCGTTGCTGTTCAACATGTCTTTCACAGCGGTGCTGCGTGTGGCGGATAAACGTCTCGCCAATGACAAAGCCATCACCGAGCGCATCGTGCAACTCCAACGAAAGGAGGAGAAGGAGAAAAGAAGGGGGGGAAGGCGCGGGTCGGAGAAGCCGACGGACAGAGGAAGCATAAAGAAGCCCAGACATTATGGGCAACGCTGTCTGCAGACGATGCCGGCATTCTATCGCGATGACCTAACGGCCTGGAGAGGGTGATGACGGTGATTGTGACTGCATATATATGCAGCGTTCGGCTTGACGGTCTCGGAGGCCAAGACGGAGATAATATGTCTGCAAACAAAACGCCGTTCACCGTCACCGCAGCCTGCCACGTGTGCGAACACCAACACACGAGTTTGTGTATTTGGGTGGGGCTATCAGCGCAGATTGGACGAGCAGAAGTGTCGAGGAAACACGTCGACTACAGAGGGCATGGGCGTGCTTCGGGCGGCATAATATGCAAATCTACTGTATGTCCATCCGGGTGTGCGCCTACGCCTGAAGGTGCGGATGCTTAGAGCCGGGGTGAACGAAACGTTGCTCTACCGATGCGTTACTTGGAGCCCGAGCAAGACTGATTACGGCAGGCTACGAGACGAACAAGAGCGACAGCGCAACACTGCTGTAAACCCCTCCCAACAATTGTAGGGCAAGTCAAGTGTTATTCGGCTGTTCCCTAGGTGTTGTCATTCAATACAACCTTGGACGGAGGTATGGAAATTTCAGGGATTGGTCGGGCTTAAAAAAACGGCCTAAAGGCAAGAACGATACGCTCGCAAAGACGTCGGCCAGAAATAATAATAGCAACATGTATGTACATTTGGGGTAGAAACGAATATAAACAGGAGCGATAGAATGGCACTATACTGCAGAGGTCAGATGCATTTTGGGTAGGAGTGAAAATTTGCAGCAGCGACACGAAAACTATATAATGCAAACGAAACGGTCAGCAGAGTACCATTGCCCGGTCATCGGGACTTAGTTGTTGACTCGCAAATACCACTCATTTTGAACTACCGAGTCCAAGAGTGCATCAACGTACTGAAACGACGGAGTCTTCGTGAGTCTCAAGGGTACGAGGGGCTGAAATGACTGAGCCCTCGAGTCTCATGGGTACCAAGATTCGAAATATAAAACCAAAACATAAAATATTACAGTCGAATCGTGCAGCTTGCGATGGCTTCGACGTGCCGTGAACACACCCATAATACCCAGTAGACACCGCAATAAAGTCCAAGATGACAAAAGGTATACAAGAAGAACTTTCGCCGAATATCGATATACGTACATGCACCCCGTAAACAAAACTCTGTAGACAAAACAGATAGTATAAATGCAGCTGGGCAGAACTCGAAGGCGTCGACGCGCCGTGCATCAACCTGAACCAAACGAACAAACGCAATTACGACCTCAACGGTGACGGATAGCAGGATAGGTTGACTGCCGTCGTTCGTGGGCCGTTATCGTCGAAATGTAGGTGTCGAAATGTAGGTGTCGAGAATGTACTACGTAGAACGTACGGACTCGTGCTATAGTATAATACTGTTCATAGTCTAGTACGGCAGCAAGTAGTAGGTTGTAGATTTGGGGGGAAAGATTTTCGTAATGTATACTGTAGGTATCGAGAAAGGACGTAGAAAGTAGTACCGTAGTCTAATGCAGAAGTCTATTAATAGTACAGCTGTAAGTACGTTGGTGTTCCTTGGTCTTCCATGCAAATTGTTTTCTGCTGGGTACGACTTTTGTTGTGTTGATTGATCCCTAAATGTATAGGCGCAGCCGGCACGGGAACGCGTGGCTGACTCCAGACATGGAACGGAACTCCCTTATATTGCATCCTCGCAGTTGAGTTGACTCGCCTCACATGCAGCATATGGTTACACCTGACGAGTGGCATTGGTGGGCACACATTACCCCGATATTCCAATACCCTACTGCCGGAATCCCTTTCCGGCGTGGAACTCCCTACTACTATGGATCTTATATGTCGTGTTTCTTGAGTACAATCAACATCCCCCCTACTCAATATACACAACCATACTAATATCTCCCTTGCTCTCGTGCATGATCAATATTCCCCTCAGCTCTGTTCAGGAAAATGTACGACATCGCAGGGCTGATACATCTCAATAAAAATATCAACTCGAATCAAACTCAGAAAGTCAAAAATCGAATCTGTAACTCAAAAATCAAATTCTTGAATCAACACTCAAATCCTCAAATCAGTATTAAAATGCTCAAATCCCCAGCCTCTCTGTTACAAACACATAAAACTCTCGAAATCCAATGCCAGGTAAAACGGCATTCTTCTCGGATTTAGTCAGGTAAACCGGCATTTTCCGCGGAATTGGTCCAACGATATTCAGTGGAATCTCGTCGACTTAGTGCAGTGATCTCCGGGGTCCTCCCCTCGCCAAACGCTACTGGTGTCTACAGGCACATTATCATAATCATTTGTATTGTCTCCAGCGCGCACGCTCGAAAAGATTAACTTACAAATTCGGCGAGACTTCAACCCCCGACCCACCCTAGGGAATTATATAGCACTACCTACTAGACCACTCAGTCAGTACTGACTTTGAATTCAAGCACAAATTTTCAAGAACCAAAAAAATCAAACTCTCAATTTCCGAAATACTACCCAGACCTTCCAAATCAGAAAACATTTCATATGGACCGCACACGCCCGCAGGCGCTTCAGTCTCTCTTTAGTCTCGTCAAAAACCGCCCCCTCTATTTTAAAGGAAATTAATGCAAATCATGGAAAAATGCCACAGTAGCCATACTCATCAAAAATAAAATTAAGCCAAGAAATAAAATGCCAGAGATCGCAAGGACCCCCGTTCCCCGGGACAAGAATCTCCCCTTATCCCCTACTCCCGCCATAGATGCACAGATCGCGACGGGAATGCGATATAGCATACATTCTTTCACTTGAATTTTATTCGACCTTGAAACTACTCGAAAACTCCAATAACTCTCGCGGAATCCAAATCGACCAGAAAAAAAATTGTAAAATACGAACAATGAAAATATTCATCCAGATTCAGAGGCAACCACATTTCAGTAAGAATCACCCCGATGCCCCGAACACTACTGATGTTGCCTCCGCCGCGGCTGCCTCTCCGTCCGATCTTATGGCGTCACCGCAGCTCGGGTCATCCAGCCATGCCTCCTAGGTGAAATCGAACGTCGCCTCCGCAGCATTGACCTGGCATACAGAAGGGATGGGACCTGGTGCCGACGTAAGTCCTTGCTCGTGGCGCCACGATCCCTTCTCTTTCATCCTCGCTCTTGGGGCAGCGCTTCCCGAACAGATGATGCAGACTCCTCCCCCGGCGCCCATCTTCACTCTCTCCCTCGCCTCCTTCCTCGGGGGCAACGTCCCCCGCCATCAACCACCTGCGGGCGTGGTGCTTCAGCAGTCCAGGCAAATTCTGCCAGAACACTTTCAGCGTCGCTCCCGCGGTCTCCACCTTGCCTCCCGGCTCCTGCCGGCCAAATTCTCTCTTTCATATAATAACATACGTTCTACATTGACGTCGCCAGCGCGCAGCGAACCCACAGGTTCAGGCAGATGCCTGGCTATCCCGGGGGGTGTTGCAGCAGCGACGGTCACGTGGCGGTCGAGACGACGGCGGCGGTATCGGTGCTTACTGTATGCGCTTCATCGTCGCAACAAAAGGGCAGCAATCCTCTGACTGCTGACGTTGCTGACGGTGCTGCTGGAGGTGCTGCTGTCCCTGCAACTACTACTCTCCAGCGCATTCACCGTCAGTGCCAAGCGATTCTACCAGGTCCGGCTCAAACTTGGCCCTGCTGGGATCGCTGCTATTTCTGGTGCGGCATCTCTTGACTCTTCTCACACACACGTCCTCTCCTCCAGGACCTCGATCTCATCTTCAAAATACGCACACGCTGGCTCCCTCACGAAGCACATCATCTAAAAAGAATAGACATGCTGGAAGCAGGTTCCCACCTCTTTGGGTTGGCTTGCTGTACGTTTGCCAATAGAAGATCACCGGTACTCTCACTAGTGTGTTGATTGATCCCTAAAGGTATAGGCGCAGCTGGCAACGCGTGGCTTACTCCAGACATGGAACGGAACTCCTCTTATACTACATCCTCGCAGTTGAGTTGACTCGCCTCACATGCAGTATATGGTTACACCTGACGAGTGGCATTGGTGGGCACACATTACCCCGATATCCCAATACCCTACTGCCGGAATCCCTTTCCAGCGTGGAACTCCCTACTACTATGGATCTTATATGTCGTGTTTCTTGAGTACAATCAACATGTTCAGAATATAAGGACAGCAGTAAGTGCGTTCGTCTTCCTTGGTTTTCCATGCAATTATTTTATGCTGGGTACGGCTTTTCTTTAGAAATATAAGCTACACTTGAGTATTCGTATGAATATGACAACGAGAAAGCATTTTGTATTCATGAACAAGAATGGGGCGCAACAGACGGTCCAAACAATTAGGTGTAAACAGGCGAGTTGCAAAGGCCAAGAGCTCCATGCTCCATTCAGGAAAACAACCGGAACGCCGCATGCCGTACGTACGTACATACCCCAGGTAGGGTCCATATTTTCTTATTTAGATATGCTGAATGTACGGAAGAGACACAGCACGGCACAGCAGCACCGCATTAGCAATAAAAATGAAACCGAAAAAAATCAGAAATAAAAAAATCCCTGTGCCCTCTCATGTAATAATTTTCTGCCTCATTGGAACACCTTGCACCGGTCTAAAAGAAAAAAAATGAACAGCAGAGTTTCTCTCTTAGCCTCGTACGCCGCCCGCCCGTCTTGCGACCATCTCACAACCAATTCGGTCCGGGTAAAGCTTTCTTCCCTCTCAGCCACGGTGAATATCGGCGCCCGCCTGACGTGAAGCCCGGTGCTCACCGTTGCCCTTGTTTGCCAGCTCGACAAAGTTGGTGCTCAGACTGTGTAGCTCTCTCTCTGAATTTCAGCTTGGTCGCAAAAGTTAGAACCGCTTGGATTATATCTGCAATCCCGGACGACTCTTATGGACTCGTACAATTCTATCCACAATTCAACAGGTGGAGGCCAGAAACAGCCCATTCGTGCTTCCCTCGTCTCTCGAGGCACACGCTACGCCATGCCACGAAAACGGCGACCGCGCTCCTTGCAACCCCCCCTCTACCCGCTAACACCCGATGACACCCGCGACGGCGCCGGACTCGCCCGCGGTGCTGTGCTTTGATTGAGTACACGCACGCACACGAAACGACTGAAGACCTCTCCAGAAAAGTAAGCTACGCTTGACTATTTGTCTGAATACGAGTACGCACGAGAGAGCGCTTGTATTCATGAACGCGGATTTTGTTCGTAATTAAAAGCTACACCAGACATTGGTTTTTTACCTGAAAAAAGGTGTACCATGACAGAAAACGCCATCTAATTTGGGTTTGGAGTGCCCTGATTACATCGTGTTTTTGTACCGTAAACTGGCAAAAATAAACTGTTGTACAGTGTTTTGTCATTTCGTCCAGTAGGACAGGTTTTGAATTTTGCTCCTAGAAACCCCAGCTAGACCTGGGGAATTGTTGAATAGGATTACGGCTATAGGAGTAGCGGCTATACGAGTAGAGGTTGCACGGGGCGTTTGGCACACCTTCTCGCAGCAGCAGCCTCCTTCCGACCCGCGCGCAGCAAGGGTCAAAACAGAGCGAAAGAGATTGTTCAATCCGTATTATTAACGCAGGATGGTAGACTCAAATACTACTGCAGTATAGCAGGTATTAATGTTGCGCCTCGTAACCGCGAAATACTGCACGCGAGCATAATGACACATGGTCTGGTACCAGAGAGTACGTTAATAAGGCGAGAAGATTCACGGGGGCTCGACACCTATAGTTGACAGACTAGAGCCACAGCGCAACGCTGCTGTTTTCCTCGCCATAATTGTTGACCAGGATTGCAGCTATACAGGGCGTTCGGCACACCTTCTCGCAGCAGCCTCCTTCCGACCGTTGCTGCGCGCGGCGTGCTTCCGAGGGGAACTTTGTGCCCGTGCATCAGTAACTCTTTGTGCGCGGGCTTCCATCCTTGCGAGTCTTTCCGATCGAGCAGCAATTGCTCTGGGACTTTGCACTACGTCAAGAACTTCATAAGTGCTTCTGCGCTGCTGCTGCCGTTTTGCTGCTGCTGCTATCAGTTGGTGTTGTCTGCTTGATGAGGACTTCGAGTTACAATCGAACAGGAAGCGACCCTGCCAGAAACGCCACAGATTAGATCGCCAACCCCATGGGTTCATGTTTTTTTTTTGCGCACGTGCGAGTGCACTCGAATACTCTCGTCAAAATCGGTGTCTGATTCGCCAGGTACGATACTCGTATCCGGCCTTGCGCGTCTTACCGGTCTATGAGTAGTAGGAGTGGGTTAGAAATCGTCACCTGGATTTCAACTCACCGTGTATTTTATATACGTGCCTCCACGTTATTCCATACACGGCCCCCAAAGGTGGCTGAGGTGATGAATTCCCGACAACCACTTAAGCTTACGACCCCTGAGGGTAGCCTCCAACAACAGTAATATACTGCAATCGTGAAGCCAAACAACAAGGGTGCGTGGTTCCTCTTTAACGACCCGATCGTGTGTGTGTGTGTTCGTCTTCGCCCTTCACGTGCCAAGACTAGATCAGAGCGAATCCAGCAAAAACAGCGAAAAAATAATATCACCAACAACCGCGTGAGTGAGACTGCAGGCACCACCAACCCTGTAGACACACCAGCACTCCGGACAAGCGGTGCTCGTCTTTTCCAAAAGCCCCCTATTGGGACCGCTTTCAACTACACAAGGCCAGTTGAGAGCCTGGCAATGGCGACAGACCTGCGTTGTTCGAGATTAATCACTTCTTGCACAATCTTTAAAATAAATTCGCGGCCGAGCAGCATCGTCTGTAGGCATGGCTTCCCTACCTATGCCTATAGTCCTTCGAAATTCGAGCACGAATCACACATGGTTGTTACTCAATCCGAAAATATAATATCAGTCAAGCTATCAAGTTGGCCTCTAATTCGTTGAACGCACTACCACCTACTCGCCGCAAAATGCCGGCCACTGGAAGTCGAATATGTGATGCCAAGCTCCACTCCACGCGTACCTACCCCCCTGCCTCTGCAGCGAATGAACGGGGGAACCAGGTTGATCAAAAGGAGATCGCGACGAAAATCCCAGTCAGCAAGCTCCACTCTCTGCAACTGCGTCGCTACGGCTATAGCTCCCTACCGCTGTCGCCATCGGAATTCCGCGGTATAGCTGCGGAACCGCCGCGCGGGTGAGCAACGGGAGCTCAATCCAAGAGCAAATCAACCACGACTATGGTCTACTTGGAGGCTACTTCCGCCAGCTTCTCTTGCTGCCCACTGACCACCCTCACATTGTCTGGCGATAGCACAGTCATATCGTGTTTCAACATCCGCCAATACCACACTGATCGTGTCCTAGACGCATCATAGCCCCATCGGTTCCGCACGCTCGCGATCGGGATGAGATACACATTTGTCGATGCCTAGCTTTGTCTCTTGTCGATCGAGCACCCAACCCCAACAGACACAACCCAGGACTGCGGGGCCCACTAACGCGTTCAACACATTGTATGAAAACGACATCATATAACGGAGGTCACGGCCTGCCCGCCGCCACCCTCGCGCGCCTACAGGACCATGCCTTCATATCCATCGGGAAACCTGCCGAAACCGAGCTATACAGTTGATCAGCTGCTCCAACACCATCACCTCCGTCGCCTTCTAAAGCCAAATCACAAAACAGCAACTCGGATACTAAAACAATCCAAGCAACATTACGAAACGTAGGCCAGTAGCTGAGCCTCTAAATAAATCGGTTCAGGACCAAAGAACTTCGCACCCCTTTCATGGGCACTCGTCATATCCAACATACCAGGCACAACACACTCCGCACACAGGTCGAGCAAAAAACGAGACAGAGGCTACACTCGTACGTCCCGCTACTGTAGCCCGGGCGGACAACCCTCGGTAGGAGGCAAAAGGTCGAAACACGTCTGTCCGCACCCCAGGCAGTACATGTCTCAACACACGTGACTAAAAAAAACATACTCGTGTTCATGACCAGATCGCCTCCACTGTCTCGAGCGCGCCCACGCTAGCGGCCACAGCTATGGTATATCTAGTTACTGCCAGAAACGGCAGTCCCGGCTAGTAACGCCACATGATTGCGGCCAGGACCAACTTCGCCCGCGCTGGCACAGGCAATTTTAAAGTGTGCAGCGCCCAGCTATTTTTTTTGCTCAATAGCTGCAATACGCAGCCCAACGCCTGAGGGTAAAGTATATATCGTCCGTCTGCCTTGCGCTCTAGGTCCCAGGTGCAACCCGCTCCCCGGGTTGAAAATGCCTGGCATGTACTACGTGTTGAGCGTCAGAGCATCCGTTTACCTCGCGCTCTAGCTCCCAGGTGCCATCTGCTTCAAGAGTGTAAATACCCACCAGGTATTACGCGATACGCGTCAGAGCGTCTGTCTGCCTCACGCTTCAGGCGCAGTGACGCCCCCCCCCGCCCCCCAACCCCCGGGAGGGAAACACCTACTACGTGTTAGGCCTCAGGCGGCTAAGCTGTGTAGACATTTTCTGCAAAGGGTCCACCGCTGATGGGGCCTGCCTTGCAGTTGTGGTGTACAGCGCAAGGTTGCACGCCCTTGGGTCGAGCAAGCACTGCACCGTGATCTCCGCCGCGTCCGCTCGGGACACCAAGCTTACATTCTCGGGATCCTGAAAAAGATGGACGCAAAGGCGGCAAAGTACGGGATTGCATACTGTAGTTCAGGAAAATTGTACCCCTCTCCGGGAGTTCGATAGGGAAGAGGCATCCAAAACGTACGCCACTCTGTCCCGAAATATAAGGGTTGTTTTGATCAGACATCAATATGCAAACGATCCTTACATGCATACTACTGCATCGGCCACACCAAGCAGCGTAATCGACTAGCATCGACTGCTGAGGTAATAACCGCTTTGGGATTGTCGCGCTTGAGAGGGGATACGAGTCAAGAGTGCACCGTCAAAGAAGGTCGAGTTTGCACGGGGGTACGATCGCCAACAGCCAACACGCAACAAGTTCGTTCAAGAAAGAGGTGGTCGATTCCGAAAACAAAAATATCGACCATGCCATCAGTCGATAAAACGAGTCCGCAGAAAACGATCGCACTCCCGCGCGAACTCAACGCTGTTTACGGTACATGGCAAGTACAACATCGGCCACAGCTGCCGGGGTAGGAGATATGTCGTAAGGAGGTGTACGTCACGCGCCCAGCATGATGATGCTTGTACTACAGTAGTGATACTGCTGAACGCTCCTCGTAGGTGAGCGATGATACCTCAACGTTTGTTGAGTGGGTCTTGGTCACAAGGAGGTTCCAAGTTGTGATTTCGTGGTGGAATCGATTCGACCGCCTCCTGGGGGGACACAACCAAGAAAAACTGCACGCCGGCGGCGCGTCGTAAAGACGCAACACCAAGCAAAAGGCGGCCAAAAACTGAAATAGGCACAACGGGCCACCACCATAGCAGAATTCGGAACACTGCGGTGGTACGAAAGTATTCAATTCTAGAGACTCGGCCTTAGTTGGTGAAGATGTAGTCACTTGCAATGGTAGCAGTAATCGTCAATACGGCTTGAACTGAGACTGCAGTATCAGGTATCGATATAAATATTGTAGCAGTGACAAAAATCTGTGTTCAAGAAATAAAAATAAAATCCCTTGCGCCATCGATAAGACGCACCAGATAACCTCTTTTGGGATATTCGGGCGAAGGACGACACTGCAACCCTACACCGTAACGTTGGCACGGCATAACCGAGGAAACACTCACGACCTAACATCGGGGTGCATACTTCAACTTGCGTCAGTGGAGTGAACGTCATTCATTATCCTATTGATCTTGGACCATCAAGGCCACGGATACAGACGGACGAAACGCGTGTTGATTTCAAAGAGCATTGTTCGTTCTGAAGGGCAGCGTTGATTCTGAAGGACAGGTATAAAACAACGAAAGTGCGTTACAAAGTCAGCAAGATTTCACGTGTTTCTCACCTGCTTGATTTCGATCGCCTGGATACCGCCGGGCAAGTTGTTGAAACCCTCTACACGAATGATCGTGTACGTCAGCCCGGACTTGCGCAGCAACTCTTCCCCCCTCGCGTTGTAGTAGCACTTCGGGTTAATCTCCTTCAAAGTCTGCCGAACGAAAAACAACATACGATCGAAATCGCAAAAAAATCGTCGGTCGGGAGCGCAGGGGTCAGAGGGGGGGATCACGCAAAGTTGAGGGGTTGGGAGAAGTTACACAAATAAGCGGCGTCTACAAGACCGTCAAATGTACACCGAATGCTGTATATTTTGTTGAGCAGTGTCGAAGGGTTGCCACACTCAGTCGGGGGCGGGTTAACACGGGGGGAGAGACGCGACTGTAGGTAAGGTCATATCCGTCACAATTGGACGGCGTCCACTAGGCCGTCGAACCCTTACCGAGTGGTTTGCTTGTCGCTGAGTAGTTTAGTGGCGGGGGTGTCAACATTGACAAAGGAGCGGATTTGTGGCGGGGGGCGTGACAAGGTTGTAGATAAGTCTGAATCCATCACAAAAACGCGGCGCAAACCAGCCCATCACTTGGGGAACAATCACGTTACTTGCCGTTGAGCAGGGTCGGGAGGAGGATGTCACATAGTCAGAAGCGAAAAAGATTGGGAAGCGTTACACTATTGTAGATAGGTCGGCATATGTCAAAACTTCACGGCGTGTACCGGGTCGCTTGAAACTACACCGAATGTTTTACTTGTCGGGGAGCAGTGCGGGGGCAAATGCGACACGGAGTCGGGAGCGGGGTAGGATAGGAGGGCGTACTACGACTGTAGACAAATCTGCATCGTCACAAATATGCTGCACTCTCGTCGAGGGCACAGGGGTACCACACTACCGGCCTACGGGTGAACTCCACATCCTTTCAGGCCTTGCAAGAACTGTTATGTTCTGGTTCCTACGTAGTGTGTCGCCAACAAGGAGGGTGTGTTTCAAGGACAACCTACTAACCCTACTGGCTATTTGGATTTTTTGAGGTACGTCAAATATGATACATGTCCGTGACAACGGACTAGATTACGTCAGTTGGAAACCGTGAGAATACCAACAGCAAAAATAGCAACTCCACCCTCAACCTTGACCTCAACATGCACCATCACCGCCACCACTACCACCACTACCACTACTACCACCAACACCAGCACCAACACCGACATCATCGTCCAACCACCACCACAACAACAACACCAACAACAACAACAACTTGAGGGTGGACAGTGATGAACCTTCTCCGAATTGGAGAAACAAATAAGACCATTAAAGCGGCCGGCAGCATGTACCCTGACGACCACAACGGCAATAACCATTTCGCCGACGAGGCCATCGAGGTCTTCATCGCAACCCAAGGTCGGGAACACATCAAGTGGTTGCGATCATTTGGTACGGTGGGTACACGTACTCATGAGGTGCAGTGGTATGTGCCCATTTCAAGACCACCCCGCAACACACCCGAAATCGTGGTCGTAGCATCTCTACAAATATAGTCTCACATTCTACTACTAAAAAAAAATCCACACAAACTCGAACAAATAAGGTATTTATTTTCGTGGCAAGCCGATTCACCTGGTCTTATCTCTGCAACGGCCTTAAATCGGATGGTCTTAAATTAGTACACAACTCCTGCACATACAAAAACACAGACATACCTCGAGAACGCGGTCGTAGTTAGAGTCTGTGATGGGGGGTACGCCTGCCGAAGACACGTAGATGAACTCCGGCTCGATCTGCGTCCGGTAAACCTGACCATTTCGATCCAAACGCCACACGAAGAGGGAGGCGCGGGGGGGGGGGGGGGGGGGGGGGGGGGGTACTCATTATCATGCATGAAAGTAGTCGTATGACCATAGACCCTCGCATCCCTACATTGGCGGGACGGAGCATGTCGGGTGTTCACCGACCAGGCAAACATTGCTTGAACCAAGCGCGAAAAACCGTGGGTTGTTGGGCGAGCCGCATGAAGGGTGGTGTGGCCACTTCCAGAGAGAGCAATGGGTTTCAATATGGAACTGCCTCGTGGGTGCCCTACCATCTACACACTGCGTGATACGGTCATCCCCCTTGTGCGGAGTAAAGGTTCTCCCCGCACAAAAAACTATTTAACTCGACCGCCAGCCGTGGTAACCGCCAAAAAAACAAAAACAAAAACGGTACCCTGGCTGTCTAGCTCACGCAGACAGAGGCGTGTTTACAGCGTCGTCGCCAACTGACGCCAACCCAATCTACATATATAGGGGCGGGGGGGCGATAAGAAATGATGCACGTTATGACACCATCGTACGGTCTGCACGGCACGGTTTTTGCCACGGCAGATGTTGCCTCCTGAAAATAAAAATATAATCAACCATTCATATTTTTTAGTCACCCACCCGTATCCTCCATGGCGATATAGATGTTCATGCCAATAACACTGCATCATTAGTATATAGTACTTCGTGCACCAAGCACTGTGCAAAATGATATTATGGAGCAGCACCTGACCAGTAGTGTACAGATTCTCGCAGAATACTCCAGACTCCGACCAAGCATATTACATCACGCACATGGTCTACAGTAAATCGTGACTTGCCTCTAGACCCGGACCTATCTGTCAATCGTGATCTGCCGTGTGTGTCCAAAAGCTGACACCCGTCGCACTCATCTCGACGCAGCATCGATCAACCCCGAGATCTGGCCCCCGGAAAAAACATGCCCTGGCGAGCTCCCCCTCAACAGATATAGCATACCGGCACTCCTCTACAGCCGAATCTCAACATCAATCAATCACCTTAAACAAGGCCACCAAAGACAAAACATTAGCAGGCCACCCACCCCCTCCATCAGCAGAGAACACACACGCCGGACTCGTTTCGTCACCTCACCACCGCATCGATCACAAACTAAAATTGGCCCCAAGAAAAAAACAGGACATGGCTACACCCCCCCCTCCCCCCGACGGAATCAAACACGCACACCGGAATAAACCCGAGGTAGGGTTTGCACTTTTTGTGCTCAATATTTTCTGACCGGTTGAGCTCCTTGAGTGTGCAGCTGCTGGCCAATATGATTATTACAGTAGATTGCAGTAGCGCATTTAGTTTGTATAGGCCTACAGTACTGTAGGAGGAGCGCTTATAACTCTTGGTCGGGTTGCGAGAACAGGCGTCTTTTAAGTCATCTTTCGGGTGGGATTTTGAGCTCTTCGCTTGTGCAAGAGTCGATAAAATAGTAAGGCACCACGCATATAAGGCATTGCTCACGGGAACCGATCGCCAAGGGTTTACGCCACACAAACGACCAAATGCGCACGGACGCTGATCGGTAAGGGTATCCGCGACAGAAAGACGCACGCGCATGGAAGGCCATAGGACACGCGTCTCCGCAACGGCGATACACGCGCCTCGACGTCAATTGATATGGGCCTCCCGGACAAAAAAGAGCGACAGAAATCGAAGATGTTACGCTCAAGTATATCGAATAGACGGAGTCCAACGGGCTACGAGCAAGAAGACCGGTTACCTAGACGGAATGCGTCCACAGGATCAAGTTGAACGGACTGTCAAAAAAAGAGTAACCTCGACGGAGTGCATCGAAATGATAAAGTTGAACGGGTGGTGAAAATATCGGGGTCCTCGACGAAGTGCATCGAAGGGATGAAGCCGAACGGAAGGGAAAAAAGTCGGTTACCTTGTACATCGAAAGGATAAAGTTGAACGGGTGGTGAAAATATCGGGGTCCTCGACGAAGTGCATCGAAGGGATGAAGCCGAACGGAAGGGAAAAAAGTCGGTTGCCTTGTACATCGAAAGGATGAAGGCAAACAGATCGTGAAAAAAAAAACGGTTATCTCGACCGAGCGCATCTAACGAATGAAGTTGAACGGACAGGACAAAAATCGATTACCTTGTACATCGAAAGGATGAAGGCAAACAGGTCGTGAAAAAACGGTTATCTCGACCGAGCGCATCGAACGAATGAAGTTGAACGGACAGGACAAAATCGGTTACCTTGACAAAGTGCAACGAAAGGATGAAGTTGAACGGGTCGACCGGTTCGCGCTTGTACCCGATGGCCAGCTGCTCGACGGAGGCTCGGTCAACCTCCATACCGGCCTCAGCTGCATAAACAATAACAAACGAACAAACACACACAAAAAACAGGTGGGAGTGAGAACCCCTTCACTCAACCCGCCACAACACATCATCCGCATTCGGGAATGAAGGGCGAAGAACAACGAGGGGGTGAACCATCCAGAGTGGCAAAGTTGACGTAGGGAAACAAAGGACGAACAAAGGACGCTTTTCGAGCGGGCTGAAGACGGTTGCATGTCCACCTACCGAGAATTATCTATACGATTCCCTCATTTACTAACCCACACGCTCAAGTTGACTGAAGTTACGAATATCCTGCTGCATAGGTTGCCAGCCACAGCTAGCCACTACCAGGTGTCTTTGTACATGACAAAAATGAAACAAAGTGGGAGCCGAAAAACCATCCATCAGGTCAAGCTACAACGCTTATCGTCCGGTTTCGAGCATGAAGGGCGATGGAGCAACGAAGTGTCACCTGTCCAGCAACGAGGCACAAGGACAATCACGTCAAAGTGTGCCACTCATTCAGCGTCGACTGAGAACCGCCACCAAATCAAAAAGGAGTCTGTCGCCCAGCCGGCATCGAGCAAGAAAGCCAACGCAGCAAAAACATTGCATACACACAAAACACAAAATAAAGCAAGGAAGGTGCGACGGAGAAAACCATCGCTGCGATCAAACGCTGTGAGGCCGTATTCGGCAGGGAGCAAGAAGATCAACGGGCAAAACTCGCCACCATGCGGCACCGAGTAAACGAGAACAACAGAGGAAGTTGTGTCGCAAACCTGGCATCAATCACACATATTCCACGGTGGGAGTTATTTTTCTGGCTGGTTGAGCCCCTCACATGAGCAACTACCGGTTAGCATGATACCTTGACAGGTATCTGTCCCTAGCACTACAGTGGCGTGGAGGAAAGTTCGTCGGATTGCGAGAACAAGCTTCTTCCAAGTCATGTTTTGGGTGAGGAATTGAGCTTGTCGTGTGCGGAGCTCAGCATTGCTCTGCATCGACCACTTGAAGCGGCGGAGCAAAGAGGGCGTCATCTCTCACGCTTGAGCTCCCAACACGGTTACACGTATCCACCGACCTGCTTGACACACCGGGACGCTGAAACATAGGGCAACGCCCGCGGACCCCCGCCTACCCCCTTTTCCAACTGCAAAAATGAGTGCACTCAAATTTCAAGTGCTTCGTCCCTCACGATATGGTTGCAGATCTGAAGGGGCTGGCGCTCGTAATTGCCAAAAATGCGCCTGCTGCTTCTATAAGCGCTATCGAAGAATCACATAAAGCTTACGAAGATGCTTGAAGGAGTTATTTTTAAGCTGAGGCAAGCTGAGTTCTTCTGTAGCATACATGTCTACAGCTGAGCGAAGAGGCGATCACGACAGCCTATGAATACCACACCCTCGACATCTAATGTTAATGGTTAAACATGGAGACCGTCATTTCTAAACATGGAGACCGTCATTTCAGCAGCAAAAAGAAAAAAAACGTTTAAAAGGGGACCACAGGGAGACGGTTGGGCAGCGCCAAAAGCGTTCTAACGATAGTAGGGGAGACCGTTGGAGTAGGGTTTTTGGTGCGGCAACGTTTCTGACTGCCGGAGATCCTAGGGTTGTTTTACTACTATTAATTAAAAAAAAACAAGAACAAAAACAAAAAAACAGACACAAACGCACACACAAACGCACACACAAACACACACAGACACTCACAAACCCACAAACGCGCACACAAACACACACGAACACACGAATTCCAAGTAGTTTGTGTGCCAACAGCGTGGGTGGCGCTCTTGAGGGGGTTATTTGAGGAACTCTACCTGCCCAACATAGTCGCAAAACACCGCTTTTGTTTTACGTGTTATTAATAGGCCATCGGATTGCTCTTTTAGCTATTCGCAAAGTCAGTGTTCTGGTGACTCACTCATCGCTTAGTATTAGTACGTAGCTCCTCAAGTAAGGAGCCCAAAAGGCACAATTAGGGAAGGTGCACCCCTATCGTTGCGTGACAGCATGGCGGCAAAAACGTACACGGGTGGGGCAGAGGCATAAAACCTCTCGACGGTAAAACGGGAGACGGTTGGGCAACGGCAAAAAAAAAAAGCAAATACGTCTCAACAGGTAAAATAGAGAGACGGTTGGGCAAATGGCAAAACAAAGAGGACAAAAAAAAAACGCAAAAACTATGTCACCTTGCACAACTTGACCGTTGAGGTACGCGTCGAATGAGGAGAAAGAAAGCCGGTGCGTCTGCCACTTGTTCGGCTTGGTCTGGCGACAGACAGAGGTAAGCGAGGAGAGCGCGGGGTGGGGGTGGCGAGGGGGGGGGGGGGGGGGGGGGGGGGGGGGGGGGGGGGGGGGGGAGGGCAGAAGAGGGCAGGGCAGGGGGGGGTGTACTCGATAGGAGAGATGTACTCGATCTCATGCATGGCCGTAGTCGTATGACCATAGACCCTCGCATCCCTACAATGCCGGGACGGAGCATGTCGTGTTTTCACCGACCAGGCCAGACATTGTTTGCACCAAGCGCGAAGCGCCGTGAGGTGTCCGGCGAGTCGCATGAAGGGTGAGCTGCATCCTACGAAGAACCGCTTGTGAGGCGGACTTGCATATGGATGACAGCTTCAATGATTTAGTTTAATTTCCGGCGTGGTCACTTCCAGAGACAGCAATGGGAGTAGTATGTAACTGCCTCTTGGGTTCCCCACCTTGAACACTACGTGATACGACCAATTCCCTTGTGCAAAGGTTCTTTACTTCGCACAAATGATCTAACTAGACGACCAGCTGTGGGCGACCGCCAAAAAAAAAAAAGGTACCCTGGATGTCTAGCTCACGTAGTGAGCGGCATGTTTTACAGTGTCGTTGCCAGCCGACGCCAACCCAACCCATACATAATATAGGGGGAGGCCAGGGGTGTACTCGATAGGAGAGATGTACTCGATCTCATGCATGGCCGTAGTCGTATGACCATAGACCCTCGCATCCCTACAATGCCGGGACGGAGCATGTCGGGTTTTCACCGACCAGGCAGACATTGCTTGCACCAAGCGCGAAGCGTCGTGAGGTGTCCGGCGAGTCGCATGAAGGGTGAGCTGCATCATACTAAGAACCGCTTGTGAGGCGGACTTGCATATGGATGACAGCTTCAATGAGTTAGTTTAAATTCCGGTCTGGCCACTTCCAGAGACAGCAATGGGAGTACTATGTAACTGCCTCTTGGGTGCCGTACCTTGAACACTACGTGATACGATCAATGCCTTTGTGCAGAGTAAAGGTTCTTTACTTCGCACAAATGATCTAACTAGACGACCAGCTGTGGGCGACCGCCAAAAAAAAAAGAAAAAAAAGAAAACGGTACCCTGGATGTCTAGCTCACGTTGTGAGCGGCATGTTAGACAGTGTCGTTGCCAACCGACGCCAACCCAACCCATATAAAATATATGGGGGGAGGGCAGGGGGGGGGGGGGGGGGGGGGGGGGGGGGGGTGTACTCAGTTGTTGCTTGCCTTGAGTCAATTGACCAGTGACCACACATCCCTTTTCGAGACGGAGCACCGTTCCTACTCCTATTAGAAACCTCAAACAGTTGAGCACTCATTTTGAGGTGTCCATGTGTTATATTGAAACGGCGCAAAACGCAAGAGCGACTTATATATGCCGGTGGCACGAGCGGCGGTGGCTATGTGAAACTGCGGTGAAAAAATGAAAACGTCAGCCTATCGATGGACGGGCAAAACACCTGGAACTTCAGTCAGATTGCAGGTTTTGCCGTCGCTTGCCCACAAAACAAAAACAGGACCAGAAAACAAAGTACGATATAACAAGCGCCTCCCACGGGGAATCATGTTTTTGGACGCGCTTCCGAGCCGTTATACCGGCAACACATACGACAAACCTGCACGATGGTCTCGAACTGGATTCCACTCGTTTCGTACTGCTTGTCCCTGAGTATGAAGCGGTAAGCCTTACCGTCACCGCAGCAGCGGATCGCCAACCTGAGACCACAGCGGAGGTAGAGGCGGCCATGGAGAGGGGGGGGTGGAGGGATTTGCACGTTATTGCGGACGCCTACAACTAGATACCACAGCGAAGGCACGCGGGATGTGTTGGTGGGGGGCTTATTGCGCATGTCTACAACCTGAGATCGCAGCCGAGGTAGGCGAGTCGACGGAGAAACTCAAGAACTCACAAGACCACAACCACGCAAAAACACACAAGACATTGGAAACAAACACACACAGCTACCCATCCACTCGCACGTCTCAAATAGTTACGCCGCTTCTACAGGGGCGTTATACTCACCCGCTGAACCCCGCGAGGTTGAGCTTGATTTTCTGCGACTCCACCGTGGCGTAGCCCGCGTCGTACATGCGGGTACTCCCGAAGGTGCCATACCCGAACTTGTTCGTCTTCCACATAGCGCTAGCCTGAGAGCCCTCGTCCACCACCCACAGGTCGCGGTCCGCCTGTACGCGGACGTTGCAAGTACGCAGGGGTCGCATGTACGCCAGTGATGCATGTAAGCATAGTGCTACTATAGTTGCATGCAAGCAAGGTGTTGCATGCACGCAGGTGTTGCATGCACGCAGGTGTTGCATGCACGCAGGTGTTGCATGTACGCAGGTGTTACACGTACGCAAGGTGTTCACGCACGCAGGGGTGACAAATGTACGCAGGTTGTCGCATGTACGCATGTATTGCATGCACACAGGTGTAACGGTTCGCCTGTACGCGGGCGTTGCACGTACGCAGGTGCTGCATGTACGCCAGTGATGCATGTAAGCATAGTGCTATTATAGTTACATGCAAGCAAGGTTGTCGCATGCGCGCAGGTGTTCACCCACACGGGTGGTGAAAGTACAAGGTTGTTGCGTGTACGCTGGTATTGCATGCATGCAGGTGTCACATTGACACATACATCGCTATTAAAAATCATAACCATGTGATCAAGACGAGAGGATCTCAGGACTATCGTCTTGGCCCTTTTCAAGTGACGGTTCGGCTGTGCACAGGGCATCACCGTCACGCAACTATGTACCAAGAAGTGAATTGTGTCCGCAGGAAAAAAAAGAGGTTTATATGAGGATCCTCTTGTTAGCTCTAAACTGTTCTTGATGAGCATTATCTCGCACTAATTCTTGGAGTAAGTTTGGTTCCCACAGAAGTGGTTGGAGTTCAGCTGAGAAGCTCTCCGGGGTGCAAAAAAAAAAGGTGAGCTGAGAAGTCAAACCGGTACCTTCTTTTTCACGAGGGTCTCACCCTCTTGAAATTTCAGTGAAATTGACGACATTATACGTATACATATACCAGCCTAGGCGTAAATACTACCACCCTTCATACATTAATATGAAGACTAAGCGGTCCTTACATGTACGCTTGGCGTGGCATATAGCAACGGCCACTGCGTGATTGGGCGATGATGTATATTGGTGTTCGAGGTTTGCCATGCAAGCCAAGGAGTCGTACGGCACGCGCACAGCATGTCCCTCCCCGTACTGCTCTGCTGGGCGTCCATGCCGTTCGTAGACGGCTGATGAAAAAGAAAGTCATTCAACCGTTGTGTTTGGTCGCTAAGGAGGGGTCCCAAAAGGGTACAAAGCCAAGAGAGTGCGGACAAGCGATGCAATGCAGGAACGAGAAACGGAGGAAGACGGGGAAGACGACAGCAACAGCCGCTTGTACAGACGGAATAGAAAGAAAACTGCGACAGACGCAAGAGAAGAAAAAAAAATGCAGGCAGACACTAGATTTCACAAACTATACTTCTCAAAACTCCAAAAAAGATAAAACACAATACAGGCACGTAAAACGGAGAAGAGACGAAATAAACACGAAACGCGCGCTTCAGAGCGAATCAAAAACCGCAACGGCAGCAGGAGCAGGAGCAGGAGCAGGACCATCAGCGGAAGCAGCAGCAGCAGTAGTAGCAGCAGCAGCAGCAGCGTAAGGAGCAGCGGCAGCGGTAGCAGCAGCGCCATCAGCAACAGCAGCCACGCCAGGAAGACAGCTCGGGGAGAACGAAAACCTCCCACCTTGTCGTGGCTGCACCGCCAAAATAGCAAGCAAAACGGAAAGGCTTCGCACTGGAAGCCCCGGTGGGGAGCTCACGCATACCCGTGAAGACGTCCCTCCACAAGCTGCCCGCTCGGTCCTCGAGAGTTTCTACGGCACTCTTTCCGGTCTGTTATTACCCGTTTCAGAACGGCGCCTAGGTCTTCGAGTGCAAACTACTTGGCACTAGTGTACCGTGTAACACGCAAGATAAGACACCCACCCCCCCTGGGACGGAACTCACCGCGGATTTCCTCGAACAGCAGCGGGGGGGCACACAACACCAAAACGGCGACTTTGGAAAGATGTCGTCAAGACATTTCCAAAATAGATGCGTCGCTCGGTGCTTTTTGGCACACTCTCCCCTGTTGTGGAGAAAGGAAGATGCGGAATTTGTGCGACGGGCGTGTGGTATCTGGCAGGTTGTATACGGTGGAAGAGGGATAAAAATACTGTAGTTGAAAAACTGGAACGAACGCCTCCTTACCGGTCTGTTGAAGCGGAAAAGCGTCTTCTTCGTCGAGTACGGGTCGCCGTACAGCATCACGCGCTGGTCCTGGAACGCCGCCAGCAGATTTCTCAGACCCTATGATGCGCCAACCACGGAAGGGAAAGGGAGAAAAAAAAGGGAAAAGGAAGGGAAACGAACAGACACAGGGAAAAGAACAAAGGAAAAGGGAGGGAAGGCAAAAAAAGAAAAGAAAAGGGAGAGCAAGAGGAAGAAATACGAGGAAGGGAATAAAGTGTGGGAAGGAAGAAAAGGGGGGGAGGGGCGAGGGGGTCATAGAGGTTGATGTCGATTCGTGCAGTACTGCATCGGTTTGAAACGCATCATGTAGAGCTGCTGCCGCTGAGGGCATTGGGTAGCGGATGAGGTCATGTTATACGAGGTAGTCCTTTGCGCGTCCAACGAGAAACGATTTGTTCATGCTTGAAACATCCAACGCTCGGTTGCCGTCAATGAGCGTACCTGACAACCCCTCTTGGTTTGTAGACTCTTCATGCCTCAGACATATCATTAATTCCCACACTTCATGAACTAGACCTTCCAAGGAAGATGTACGTACTCCAATCTTGTATGATCTAGCTCATGGTGTCGAGTGGGATCCGTACAATCGGCATGATCTAGCGCGTGTTTCCTGAGTTGGATCCATACTCTTTGGGTAGAATCTACACTCTATGCAGACCCTGCACCGCTCTCACAGCGGCAGGTGATGAACTAGATTATCTACAGCAGATAGATAGATCATAATATCTCCAACGTGTGAGACCCTTGTGCGTGCTTTTTGGACACCCATCGCGCGCAGACTTCCATGAGCGTGAAAAAAGGCAAACCAGGCAGAATACGTGCGTCCTGTTCACCCTCAACTCAACAGCACCCTCTAATAGGGCGGATTGCAGCACTCGACCGTGTGAAGGATGAACAAAACTGCTCCAACAGCTGGGAAGGAATGAGGGGGGTGTACCAACTGTCATACATGGCCGTTGTCGTATGTATGACGGTAGACTCCCTACCCTGCCGGGGGGCGGAGCACGTCCGGTTTTCGCCGACCAGTCAGACATTGCTTGCCCCAAGCGCGAAGCGCCGTGAGATATTCGGGGAGTCGCATGAAGGGTGGGCTAGCGCGTCCTACAAGGAACCGCTTGTGAGGCGGACTTCGGCGTCTTTCACGCGTGCTTTTCTTGCATGGATGACAGCGTCGAACGACTTGCTGTTTGAGTGGGTGGGGGGGGGCAGTCCACGTTGAGTGCCGAGTGCTGCTAAAAACAGCTATCACCACATTCGGACATACAGAGTGACCTAGTAAATGCACCCCGAAAACCCTAACAAACGCGACATTGCCAAGCAAGAGCGGCACTTGGACAGCTCGCCGTAGGCGTTACCCTGGAGCACGCGATACACAGCATATGTATTATGTGAAAATATATTATGAATACATGACATATGGGACCCAGGAAAACTACCTGGACCAAAAATCTCGTGTTTCTCGGACGCGGAAACTACAGTAATGTATGTCTTCAAAATTGAATAAACAAAAAAAAACTCACACTAACCGAAGAAACGTATTCAAATATTTCACCTACCCATACCCAATTTACATAGGATGCATCCAGTGTGCCACGTGGTCTTATTTCACCGTTTACATGTCAGGTGAGGCATTACCAGCAGTCTTTATAATAGCGGGCATACCCCCCACCCCCCCCCAACCGCAGCAACAGCAGCAGCAGCAGCAGCAGCTCGGGCCGCTTCGTTCGGCCGTTGCTCCTACAATCGCTACGTTGTTTCCCGGCACTTTGTTTTTTTTTTTTTTCCTTCCGAGGAGTATCGGAGACGTTGGAATATTCCTGGGGAGGTGGTTCTCCCACTCCAGATATTTTACTAGAGACTGTCTTGTGACCAGGGGCTAGGTTGTGGCGAAGAAGGAAATGGACGCACGCAACGGCGGCGGTTGCACCTGCAGTTTTCTCCTCACTAGTAGCAAGGCATCCAAACACCTGGCACTAAGGAACGATCAACACTTATAAGCCGACGGAAAGCAATCCGATGAATGACCCAGGTTCTGGACGAAGAAACAGATGACTCAAGGATACACACGGCCTTGAGAAAGCCACTTTCAGTCAGAAACATGTGGCCAAAAAAAGAAAAGTGTTACGGGGGGGAGGGGGGGGGGGGGGGGGGGGCATACCAAATCGGAACCCACCATGGACCTCAAAACCATGCATCCCTCATATGTTTATTTACACACCAGATTTTGCATGATTACTATGTATGTAGAGCAGGGTAAGGGTTGCCCTGCTGTTCCCTAGGTTGTTGTTGTTGTTGTCTTCACATAAAATCGTCCTTTTTACCCAGCTTCATCAGACACCCTGTGTCCGTCCTGATTCCTTATCCTAGAGAGATACTGATTCCGTGGTCGCAGGCTGTGAGACAGAGGAAGACCAAAAATAAACAATAATCGCAAATTCAAGTGTCAAGCAAGTGAACTGTCAGCGTACCGGGTACGAGAAACAACACAAGCAGGACCAAAAAATAAGAGCAAAAAGACAATGAAACAAAAACCAAACAAAACAAAAAATGAAATGAAGGACAGAATACAAACGACGCAAGGACTTCAGAAAAGGCTGCCAGACGGACAGCATACGTACTCAGGAAGGACAGATATCTGCTGCGCGGATGAAGCGACACGAAAGAGAGGGAGCTACAGGCAACAGTCTATAAGAGCTAGTCGCACCGATACCTAGACACCCGATCTATCATGTTACCTTAATACAACGTTGGACTGAGGTATGGAAATTCTCTCGCGCCATAGATATTTGCTAAGTAGAAATTTTACATGTGTGAAGATGCTGCCGTTTGTTGCCGCTATTTATTGATTTCTTGGGGTTTTCTGAAGAATGAAATGATAGCAGCAGGAGATACCAGGCATGATTATGCAGTAGACGTTGACCACCCGACCCGAACCCTAACCCGAACCCGAACGCTATGGGGTGACCTGTGCTTGAATACAAAAAAGGTACCGCGGGTTGTAGGTATGCATGGAGAAGTCAGTAGTATCACTGTTATCTTGTTTCGACCTGGTGTAGAAGGGTAGGTTGTCTGTCGTCATTTTGTTGCTGTAGGCCGTTTTTGTCGTGGGCCGTTTAACTCTTTTGTCGCAGCGACCTTTTTTTTCTAGGAAATAATTATCCTGACTCTTTCAAGTCTGCTTATTAATAGGTCAGCATTGTCTTCGAATTATGAAGCAAAAGTCATACGCTTCAGTCGGCCTGTCGGAAGCTACCACCATCGTGCCAGTAGTAGGTACCAGGTAATCTCGGCCGGTTGTCTGTGATCGCGACGACAGCAGCTACTTGTTGTCGTGATGGTATTGTCTCTCTCTGTAGTCGCTCATGTATCTGCCGGCGGCCAAACCTCTCGGCGGTCAAAGCTCAGCAGCAGAAGCAGCAGCAGCTAGCCGCAAAATAAAAGGCCCCAGTCAGCGGCAGGCGGCAGCTAAGCTGCTGCTCAGAGCTGCTGCTCAGAGCTGCTGCTCAGCAGATAGCTACATGTTGTGGTGGTGGTGCTGTCCCTCTCTGTCGCTTAGGTATCCGCCGTCGCGACAACCTGAATAAGTACAATATATATGTCGATCGCGGCCAAAGCTCTCGGCGGCCAAAACTCTCGGCGGTCAAAGCTCAGCAGCAGCTTCTGAAGCAGCAGCAAGCAGCTATCTGCAAAAGAAGTTCTCCGCAGTCAGCGGCAGGCAGCAGCTAAGCCGCTGCTGCTCAGGAGCAGCAGCTGCAAAAGTTCACACCCTTCGGCGGCCAAAGCTCTTAGCTGCTGCTGCTGTCGTCTCGTGACTCCTGACTCGTGACATCGCAATCTTTCGAGCGTTACAACAGCATCAACACACCATGTATTTGGCATGTTGTCCGTCGCGGTGTATGATAATACGTGGATGCGGGTATCCTTGGCGCGTTGGTTTGTCTCAACTGCTGCTCCACTTTGTCGGGTCCATTGCTGTCTAGTGTACCGATGCGGGTGTCTGCGCTGTGGATCGCTGCGTTCTGTTTATCGCGTTGATGTATTGCCAATCAACCCAACCAGCAGCAGCAGAGAAGTGAAAGGACGATAGACAGACGTTATGTAATACTATTAGTAGTACCCGGTGCAACAATTAGTTGTATGATCGCGCTCGCTACTACTACTGTACTACTGCCATGATCCGTACAACAACCGCAGAATATGATGCACTGACCGGGTATATCCACTGAACCCTTTGTGGAGACAACGCTACCGCTACTAAAATACTTAATGAGTAGAATATGATGGTTGATGATACCAATCTACCGATAGTCAGATGCGTACTCTGTTGTAATATGGCTGTTTTACGACCGATGGATATCGATCTCAGGCAGGGGCGGCGGCGACTGCTGCAAAGCTGATTAGTAATTTGTTGTGCGCAATGTCATTGCCCGTCTGCACTTTGGTTCGCTCATCGTTTAGAAAGCTTGAACAGACTGACATACTTCGATTGGTTACATTATCAACGTTGAAGCTCATGCTGCGGCGAAGCCCCGTTTGCTATATGCAGGATCTCACTGGGATCCGCGTGCAGTGCAACTGCACGCTGTGGGTTATTCGTATGAACGCGTACAAAAAAGCGCGGAAAGAAAAAAATCCCCGTCCCCTCTCATGTTTCAGTTTTCTGCCTGATTGGAACACCTTGCACAGGTCAAAAAGAAAAAAATCGAATAGCGGAGCTTCTCTCTTAGCCTCGTACGCCGCCCGCCCGTCTCGCGACCACTTCACCACCTTTTCGGTCCAGGTAAAGCTTTCCTCCCTCTCTGCCCCAGTGAGCCCCGTCGCCCGCTTTGCGTCAAGCCCGGTGCTCACCGTGGCCCTTGTTCGCCAGCTCGACAAAGTTGGTGCTCAGACTGCATCGCTCTCTCTTTGAGCTTTAGTTTGGTCGCAAAAATAAGCACCGCTTGAATATGACTTTGAATATCAAAAAAATCCTTATGGCTCGTATATGGTACAAGCGGAGCCTCAAAAGGAGGCCAGACAGAGCCCATTCGTGCTTTCTACGTGTCTCGAGGCACACGCGACGCCTAGCCACGAAAACGGCGACCGCGCTCTTTGCAACCCTCTACTACCCGCCAGCACCCGCTGACACCCGCGACGGCGCCGGGCTCGCCCGCGTTGCCGTGCTCTGAGTACACGCACGCGCACGAAACGAAATAAAATCTCTTCAGAAATATAAGCTACGCTTGACTCGTACCTGGCATGTTGGTATGAACACGAGTACAAAGAGGCGCTTGTATTCACGAGCGCGGTTTTTCTTTGAAATTATAAGCTACGCCGGGACATTTTTTTCACCTGAAAACGGTATATCTTGACAGCAAACGTCATATAACTTGAGTTTGGTGTATTCTGATCACCTCGTTTAAATGTTTCGTACCGTAAACTAGCAAAAAAATAATGGTGTACCGTCTTTTGTCATTTTTGCGACTTGGACGGACGGACATGGATGTTTGCCATAAAACTGCATACCTTGACAGAAAACGTCATCTGAGTTGGGTTTGGTGTACCCTGATTTCCTGGTTTGAATTGCTTGTACCGTAAACTGCACCAAATCACTGGTGTACCGAGTTGTGTCATTTTGTCCGTTATGACAACTTGTTAATTTTGCTTGTAGATACCCTAGGCAAACCTGGGGAATATATATGCTTTGTCCATCCCATTTACTTAAAAAATTAAAAACAACAGTTGTGAGATCGAGGGTTTGGTCGAAGCTCATTTTTGCAAGCTACGTGTGATACTTCGATCGCACGTACTACGGGTTTTACATGGGCTCATGCAGAAAGTACAGGTAGGGTTGGGATTCGTTTTAGTACTAAAAAAAAACAAAGCATGTCGCATGGTCGTCATCTGAGAAAAAAAAATCTTTAGGGAACAATCCGTGATTGGGAAAAAAAAACTTTGCCACCAAAAAAAACCGTTCTATGATGCTGCCTCCCAAAAATAAATAAAAAGCAGTGCCGGCATCGATGTTGTGGCGTTGAGCTATAGCTGAAAAAAGACAGCCTTGCTTTCTGCACGACAGGTGCTGCAGGACAGCGCACAACCAAGCCCAGAGCGTAGAGCAGCAGCGTAGACACGGACGCGCGAGCGTGAACGAATCGCACGTTCCTGGGGGAGGCTTGGGATTGGCGACCGGCAGCCCGAGAAAGCTGACACCCCCTGTAAAACACATTTTGCACAGACAGCGCACAACCAAACCCAGAGCGTAGAGCAGCATCGTAGACACAGACGCGCGAGCGTGAACGAATCGCACGTTCCTGGGGGAGGCTTGGGATTGGCGACCGGCAGCCCGAGAAAGCTGACACCCCCTGTAAAACACATTTTGTACAGATCAAGTCGCAGTATGTGGTCCTGGTTTACTGCTGTTGGCCACATGTAAACAAGAATAACATACCTATACACAGCATCGACAATCGGCTGCGTGTTGCTATACTGCACTTCGCCGAGACCGGGATTTCGACGGCGCTGCCTGCACCTCCGTGGCAGCGCGCCCCACCACTAGCTCACGGGCAAGTTGTTGCTGTGCGTGCAGCTAGCGGCCAACGCTGCATTCACCACGCGCCTGAAATCTGCATGGTGCTGCTGTATTTACGTACCTGGCACTCTGTCCGGAAATGTAAAGAACAGCTTAATTCAGTATTTACAATTAAAGCATTCCTAGATTTCCAGACAGGGTGGTACGGTAGGGTATTTTTCCGCGATCGTGTTCTCACGTGAGACAACAATAGTGATGCGTTCGCATCTGAACGCTAGGGATAACTCGCTTCCTGCTGCATCAAGGCCCTATGACATATGGTCTTCGCTGCTGCGATGACACCGGGCGTGATGGCGATCGCTCGGCGTGCGGCCGCTTTCATGCCTGGCACCGTTTGCCCGCTACAATGAAGACTGGACGTGCTGTGTTTCTATCTCAGGATGTTTTTTGTCTAACTTCCCGTCAACAATTGACTCATCAAAAGAGGGTCAACTTGTGCACCAGATTTCTCGCCGGCTACATGCCGGATTCGGGCGCGGATTCCATTGTTGCGTGCGCAAAGTCCTGCCGCATCGATTGACCGGTTAGATTTTCTAGTAGAGTCAAATAGCCCTTCCCTAGACAGAAAGATACGAATACAACCTGAAAAATCGAGTTTCCCAGCGTATTTCCACAATAATTAACGAAACGAAAATCTGCAGATCAAAACACAACCAGTCAGTCGATCATTCTCCATTCATGAGAGGTGTCTATCGAACGCTATCATCCAATTCGTTTCCTGCGTCGAGAGATCAGGTACTCGGTGCTGCACGTGAATGCAGTCTAAAACCAAGTAAATAGGACTATTTTCCAAACTTGTTCTTGGGGTTTTTCGAGAACGTACTCTCGATAGACTGGACATTTTTTAACGTCCAAAACGAATCCATTCCCATGCCTAAGACCAATTATTATGAGAAATTTTTGAAGGGGTCTCAGAACTGGCTTTTTTGCCTAAAACCCGCGATTTACTCGACGGAACTGTCAAAAACACCCGTAGACTCGTCAGGATGTTCCCCTTAGTTTCCGAGAGCTTTCTCGAGCACCTTTCCGTTTCTCCAGAGTCGTAGTTGGACTGTTAGTCCATATTTCCAGTTCTGAGGACATCGTGATTTTGCATCAAAAATCCTCGAAGATCCACTATTTCTGGCCCCAGTTCTGACCAACAGCCCTACTTCTGACCCTCCAGAGAAAAGTAATTGGCTGCTCCAAAAATTAAATTAGGACGTTGAAGAAATGGGAAATTGTTTTTGAAAGCTCGCGAAAAAACTACGGGAAGCATTTTGAGGAGTATATCGGTGTTTTTGGCTTTCCCGCCGAGTAAAACACGTAGATTCGGCCTAAAACCCCAGTTCTGAGAGCTCAGAAAGAATTTCCCAAAATAGTTGGTCCAACAGTGCGTATATGAAGTAGACAATTGTCTTCGTCCTTTTTTTGTTCTCCCCTTCCAAGTCGCAACTCAGATCCGTGGTCACATTCCCCCGTCCCCACCACGGTTCGTGTTTTGGTTTTTTTCCCTCGTTGACCAGCCTCCATTTGAGCCTAACCACGCTACGCGCTCTCTGCAGTATAATTATTATTATTATTATTTCGAAGTTCAAATCTCACCACGTCGTGGGGTTTGAACTCACATATCAACCTTAGTGGCATTCGAGGGTGACCACTAAACCATCGGGGCAACCGATTCCCCCCCCCCCCCCCCCCCCCCCGCACTCGTAGGAACACCCACAGCCAACGAAACGTTCGATGCAGAATTCGAGAAGGAAATCAACGCGTGAGCAGAGGCGAACGTAGATACATCAGAAAGGGAAGACAGTGGTTCGGGAGGGTTGCAGAGAGAGTTCACAAGGGAAGAGGTAAAGAAGTGTGTGGCTAAACTTAAGAATAGAAAGGCAGCAGGGGCAGACCAAATAGTGAATGAATTTATGAAGTACGGGGGAGAAGGAATGCTTACCATGATGGTTATGTTGTATAACTAGATATGGAAAAACGAGTACGCACCCAGGAGGTGGAGAGAAGGAGTAGAAGTAAATATATTCAACAAAGGAGATAAGGCTGACCCGGGGAACTACAGAGGGATAACGCTACTAAGCACAGTAGGCAAAACATTTTGTAAGATTTTGAACGATAGAATGGGAACGATGATGGAGAAGGAAGACAAAATAAGCGAAGGACAAGCAGGGTTTAGGCCAAACCGTAGCTGCGTAGACCATGTGTACACCTTAGGTAAGATTATTCAAGGTAGGAAAGACGCGGGACTAACAACGTACTGTTTCTTTCTAGATGTGCAGAAAGCCTACGACACAGTATGGAGAAATGGATTGTGGAAAAAACTGTGGGAAATAGGAATCAGAGGAAAGATGTGGAGAATGATGAAAAAGATGACGGAATGTGCGAGAAGTGCTGTGATGCTGGACGGGGAAATATCGAAGTATGTTGATATTTTACAAGGTGTTGCACAGGGATGTACGTTGTCACCTAACTTATTCAAGATATATATTAACGACCTGATAGTAGCAGTCGAGGGAGCAAGGCAGGGAGTCACGGTAGGGGAAGATACGGTGTCGGGATTGATGTTTGCGGATGACTTCGTGGGGATATCAGAAACACCCGAAGGATTGCAGAAACAAATAGAGAAGGCGCTAGATTACATCAGGAAATGGAGGGTGACGGCGAGCGTCAAGAAATGCGCAGTAGTTGTTTGCAACGAAGATAAGGTAAACCCGGTAAATTTCAGTTGGAAGCGGGGAGAAGATGAATTACCGATCGTAGACCAGTATACATACCTTGGCGTAGAGATCTCAAAAGACTGCTCTTGGGATACACATATAGCAAAAGTAATAGGAAAGGGTAAGGCACAAGTAGGCAAGATGGATGCGATCCTAACAGACCCGAACCTTGACACTAGGATTAAGATGTATCTTGATGAATATGATAGTACAAAAGCTAGAATATGCAGAAGTATGGGAAGGCAACGCGAAACTCGTAAAACGGTTGGAAACAGTACAAATGACAGCAGCTAAAAAAATCCTAAGATGCTCAAGTACGACTAGTAATACAGTATGAAGAGCAGAACTGGGAATGAGCCCACTCAAGGCAAATAGAGACATGAGAAAGTTGAACTGGCAACGCAATATAAAGTAAGGAACATGCCAAAAAAGAGGTTGCCAGCCATAGTTGATAGAGCGGTATGGGAGAAAGTATCAAAAGAACGAGCTGGAATAAGGTGGGATGGCGTACTTGAGAAAGTATGGAAGGATCTAGGGGGAAACCAAGTAGATATGATGTCAGCCGGGAAGTTTGGGAGGTACAAGGCAGAAGTAGAAGAAAGGATAGAAAGAAGGGAAAGGCCAGCGCTAAGAAACAAGGTGGAATCGGAAAAAACACTTGGAGATATACGGGGGATTGAGGGAAGGAATAGGAATGAAAACGTATTTGCATGGCCCAATGGACTTCGCGAAAACGCTGAAACTGCGCTTTCGTGTAGGCGACCTGGACCTGCCAGAAAGAAGAAAGAGGTACACCAGTAGCCGGGAAGAGGAGGAAGTAGACGCACAGATGTGCCCGTGTGGCAAAGCAATAGAGAGTAGAACTCACATAGTAGGAGAATGTGAAATATACAAGGAGGAACGGGATGTGTTAGAAGAGGAGATGAGGAAAATAGACGAATGTGACACGGAGGAGTTTGATACAATGAATAGCAGCGAGAAAACGATCGCTATCCTAGGAGATAGATGGTGGCCACAGGAGGCCAAACACGAAGGGGATAAGATTAGCAAAAAGTTTCTATGTAATTTATGGAAACAACGTAATGAGCGCCCAATTGTTGGAGGTGTCTCTATTAGGAGTAGGAACGGTGCTCCGTCTCGAAAGGGATGCGTGGTCAATGGTCAAATGACTAAGGCAAGCAACAAATGAGTACGCCCCCCCCCCCCCGCCCGCCCTCGTAATGCCTCTATTCGTAGGATTCGTCAACCAACGTGAGGACTACAACAACAACAACAACAACAACAACAACAACAACTGTGCACATTTTTAACAGGTGAAGAAGCACAAATAAGAATGAGCGGGGAGCACACATACCTCGAACTCGACCTTCTCCGCTTGCGAAGGGTCCCTGGCCTGGGCACAGAAGATCACCTGCGGGTTTGGTAGAACGTGAAACGCAAACGAACGGCGGCGAGTGAAATACAGCAGTAGGGGTCTCTCTATAATGCCGGTGCTCGATATACTGCCGGTGGCATACTTGGCACAGATGGGTCTTAACCCCTTTAGAGCTGCAGTCCCGTTTTGGGGACCATCCACTCAAAGTGTAAGTACTTTGTCCCCAAAACGGGACGGCGGCCCTACAAGGGTTAAACGTGAGCGTGTGGTGAGCTCAAGCCGTATTTTCACCAATCTGGCGGCGAATAAAAAAAATACATATATGTGAAAAAAAATGAGATTATGTAGCCAGTATGGCAGTGCGCGGTAAAATGCCGGTGCCCGCTACAATGACGGTGTACCGGCCTGGCGCATACCGGCATTATAGAGGGACCCCTTCTATACATCGATATCACTACTGTGCTGAATGGAGCAGTAGTCCGTAGCGTTCGCGACGTGTGGCCCTTACTAACACGAACGGCGAGCTGGTGAAAGCATATTGCCATTACGGGGGACCATAGTTAGTAGGACCTCCCGTACACACGAAAAGCTATACATTTACTTATTTTTACTATTATGTTTGGCCTATTTACAATGGCGCCCCGTACTAGTGCCGAATGAGGTAGCAGCAGGAGCGTTCACGACTTTTATTGACCCTTGCTGTTCCAAGTTGAGCACACTCCAACCATGTTCACGACGCTGGGCCAAGGTCTACATATAGATATACATATATATCCTAGACCCTCCAGCAATGTTTACGACATGGCCCGTCCGAACCAAAATGGTGGTTAACTCTAGGGCGGTGCTTATCGATGCAAGTTTTAGTTCTTGGCTTTGGTCTTCTTTGTATATTTCCGAAAAAATGCCAGACAAGAATGGAAAACTTGAAAAGTTCAAGCTGCCCATGTTTTTTCGCACCTTCTGTTCAAATGCCAGAATTTTCCATTTTTGGTTTTGCATTAACCAGGTATTTGGACACCAAGAAAAAAAAATGACGAATAATTTGACGAAATTTGGAGATCAAATAAAAAAGTGGAATAGTTTGACTAAACTTGCTCCGATAAATAAGCACATACCTAACTCCTTGATACCTCTTCAATCCCGGCAATTTTCTAGACGGTCGGTCGGGGTTTACAAGGCTTACGGTCGGGGTTGGGGTTCGAAGTCAAGAACCACTCCGGACGACAACGTTAAAGACCGCTGGGGTATAAATATGAAGCAAACGGTCGTCAATTTTCCGTCCAGCGTGAAATATCTCAAAACCCTTTAGTCGCAATAGGGTCGAAACAGCCGGTATTCCTGATTCAGAATGGTTTCCTCATGAGAATTAGCATGTATTTTTGACATGCAACAGATGTATCACCCTCACAGTAACAATTTATACCTTACACGTACAAATGTACCAGTAGTCATGTGTGACAGCTGTCGATCATCACCCATACAAATCGAAATCAGCACTGATTGTCAGTCTCGAAATATCGATGATCTAATGAAACGGTACTCATGGGGGAGGCGCCTCCCCCGGGAATACGATTACTATAATATCCTTTGTTTCACAACTGCCAGGCTGATTTTATATTTTGTTCAAGTGGGATCGATACCTCTCATCAACAATCAAATGTCCTATTGATAGGATAAGTTGGGAACCACACATGTCTTGAAAAAAAACACGATGACCATCCTCATCGGAAAAAAAAACATTTCTTAACCAGGGAAATCGACTGTTTTCCAAGGTATATATGCCGCCCTCGAAGAAGCAGGCGAGACCGACGAAGGGCATGAACATGCTACCAGGTGTAACACACCAGAAAATACACACCCCATGGAGCGGGTTTCCGTTCAGAGTTTCTCGAAACTAGGCGGGGGGGGGGGGGGGGGGGGGGTACACACAACGAAAATGGCGATTGTAGGGAAGATTTCGGCGAGATCTCTTCTTCTCGTAGCCGCATCGCTCGGTGTTCGCGCCCTTCCCCGTCGTCGAGTAAATCAGCGAGGAAATTCGTCCGAGAGGGGTGCTGCTGTCCTGAAAGGGTCCCTTTGAGGACTACAGTACCACTTGGGGAGCAAACTACATATACATAGAGTCGTTCGTCTCAAAACAAGACCTCAGCCCTAAAGAGGTAGGTCAATTGTCGCCAAGAATACGGTAGGCTCGAGAAACGATTGGCAATCTTGTAGCTTGATGACGAATTTACGACGGTGATCGGTGATGAAGGAAACCATGGGCGACGATAGCACACGATCAGCGATCTACTGGCGATGCGAAAAACAAAAAAACAGCCCGGTGGAAGACAAGCGGGCAGATAGTTAGTCACAAGTATGCTTTCGCAAAGGAGGGCGCGGTTTGATGTATTTCGTGACTGTGCTGACCGCGCCCTTATACGAAACCTAACACGGGTGGGGGGGATAGCAATACATAGTAAGACTAACCAGAACCCACGATGGACCCAAAAAAACAGGTGTCGTCCCATGTTCAACCCTTTCAGAACTGGAGTCCCGCTTCGGGGGACAAACCACTCAATCTCCAACTATTGCGGGGGACCATAGTAAATAGGACCAAATTTTGTTAGGAAGGATAGGCAAACACATAGGTGTTTATGTATACCGTAGGTCCTATTAATTATGGATCCCGTAATAATTTGTCCCCAAAACGTTACTGCAGCCGAAAACGTTCAAACATCATATTTGGTTCCGAGTAGTATTACTGGGGACCATAGTAAATATAAGCAAATATTGTTGGTAACAACAGGGAAACATGTAGGTTCTGGTGTATACCGTAGGTTCTATTTGCTATGGTCCCCCCTAATATATTCCCTTGTAGGACTATATATGAAGGCCAAAAAGGGGCGCGATGCAACGGTTTGACACCTTGACTGACCTCTTCTACTCGAAACCTGGTGATTAAAAGCCAACATAGTCATAGGCTCTGACACCGAGGCTTGACCACTTGACCTACCGTCCCCGGCAGCCCCCCCACACTAAAACTAGTACGTGAAGGCCTAAATACGCGATCACGCCGCCTTGACTGACCTTTCCAAAACTAAAACAAGTACATGAGGCCAAAATCGGCCCTGACGTTGTGATTTGACCCGTTGGTTGACCGTCCATGGCAGCCCCGGTACACTAACACCAGTATGGCAAGGCCAAAGTACGCCTTGACGCCTTGACTGACCGTATCTTACACAAAAACTAGTGTATCGAGGAAAAAATAGGCCGTGACGCGCCCGAAAAGACAGGTCCGCTACGCAGCATGTTTGGCCCGTAACGAAAACGCGACATCTGAAGGGTAGCAAAAACAAAACGAGGGTGTACCCGCCGGCAACGTTTAACGAGAGGCCAGTGCGTACCGCGCAGCAACCAAACAAAGACCAATCGACCAACGGCTTGACCATTCCACAATCTGTGGTTCCAGCTGTTACGTTGAGATTCCACCCTTGCACTGCTGAAAAACAAAAAATATCACACAAATTTCTACCGGGTATTGCGGGGGGGCATAGTAAATAGGACCTAATATTGCTAGTAGAAATATGTACATGTATAGTTTTACTTGTGTACTGTAGGTCCTGTTTACTATGGCCCCCCGTAATAGTTTGTCCCCACAAACGTGAGTACAACGCCGACAGGGGTGTCTGTAGGAGACTCTGGCTCACCTTGTCAACCCCCGACACGGCATCGACAATGCTGCGGTAGTTGGTCAGATCCCCCTGCGCGAACGTAGCCCCCGTCCCCAAGAGGTCGAGCGTGCTGGAGTACAGGTTACGCACGAGCACCCGCACGGAAAACCCTGAACAAGAGAGGGGCAATCAATACCCCGCGAGCGACGGAGTGGGGGGGGGGTATACTCATGTCATGCATGGCCGTAGTCGTATGGACATAGACCCTCGTAGCCCGAAAATGCTGGGGCGGAGCACGACGTCCGGTTTTTCACCGATACAGCCAGGCATTTCATGCACCAAGCGCGAAGCGCCGTGAGATGTTCAACGAGTCCCAAGGTAGGGTGAGCAGCCATCCTATCGATACTATAAACCGCAACTGGGGCGGACGGACGGGGGAGACAGAGAAGCGGTACCCCCGTTCAGGCTTAAAGATATCTTAAGGGATTCCTCAAGGTTTGTGAAGGGGTTTATTAAGGTTCGTCGAGGGCTTCACTCACTCCCGTAGTGGACACGAAACACTTGGCATTAGAGTCAGATTTAGGTTTCTGTACAGTGCAGTAATAGTAAAAGGGGCAACATACGGGACAGATCGATCTACTCGTAGATATTTCGGAGCATACCATACTGATAAACTATAGCTAGGATGTCGACCGGCTCTTCAAAGGGTTCTGCCTATTTAATAGGAAATGGCGTTAACGGTTGGTATACATCCATGCTCCTCGCATGTGTCATACTTGGTATCCACGTTCCATAGTTCGTTAGGACGAACTGCTAAATCTAAGTTCTGGTCTATCCACGTTGGGGCGAATAGGCCCCTTCCAACCCCTAGCATATAGACATCCCGACTTGTCTACATGGTATGCACGAGATGTACAAAGCACCATGTTTTAGCCGGGTGGGATCTCAAATGACACGACTTTTTGCGCGCATGCTTGCCGGGTTGGGAGCAGTATGGTACGATTCTTTCACGATGACAGGAACCTCACAAACGGAAAGTACACAATCTACTGTGGATGCTCTCGATCATCTACTATGGGCTGGATCGTCGTCTGCACGGTGTGCGGAAACTTTTTTACAGCAAGGTGGGCAGGAGGTAGCAGGGCGCAAGAAAAACGTGCTCAATGGCGCGGCACGAGCAGTCCGCTACAGGGTGGGGACGTTCGTTACTGTGCTGGCGGTGCGGTGCGGTGCGGTGCGGTCCACCTAAAATGTGACCTGGATGGGCGCAGTCGGGGCGAGGGGACATCCTTACGAAACGGAAACACAACTGTCATATACCTGGTATACATTATTACAGTATGGGTCCGCCGACAACAAACTTTCAATCTGAGCACGTCTTGACCTTGGCATCTTGCTGTGACACCAACCTTGTTTGACGTTGAACAATTGCAATGTGAAGCCTGGTAGGAAATAGTGTGGCGCTCACTGGTGATGACATTTTCAAACTTCAATTTTCTTGCCAAGTTTTCTTCAAAATTTGAGTCTTGAGGTCTTTTGTAGGCTATTTCTTGTTCGCGCGCCTATGCTGCAAGCAAAGGGCGAACGTAGTGCAGCCTGCACACCGACTCGGGCCGCAGGAACAACGCGTGAAGTGCGGCCTACTATTCCCGCGGATTGCGAACACAAACCACGCTGACCAATGTGATCGACCTTACAGCTGACACACTTGCAATGGATAAACAAAATGTATATATGTATATATATATACGGCGAGCCCCAGAGGTAGCACTCTGAACTGGGTATTTTACTTTTGCAGCGACGGGCATCATCGACAAGCCAATCGCAAGAGCTACTGAATCACCGAACTAGAGTTACACGTTGGTGGCCGAAGCAAACAAGAACGGGGCCATTTATACGTAAGGGCACGGCATCGCCACCTTTGCCGCTGTCAGCCGGTAGTACAAGTGCAACCAGGCAGCTGGAACTCCTCGAGGCAAGCGTTTGTGAACGGGTATGCAATTATTACGACTCAGCCAAGCTTCTAAAACAGCATGGATGATAAGAGTCCACGGAAACGCCTCATTACGCCATCATTCCGAAACATTTCCGAGGCGGTCGGAGTATGGGCTAAAAAATGACCAGGCGGTCAGGGTTTGGGTTATATAGGGTTTTTGACCCATTTGGTACTGTTCCCTCTTTCATTAGGGTGTTCATCTTTGATGTGGTAAGAGGGTATTTCATACCAGCATATGATACAAGGTTCCCCTCCGGGACGTGCTTAGGGGAGTGGCGCAAAAACAAATTGAAACCCATACAGTATTCGATATAGTATCATACTCGTACGCATAAGATCAAAAAGAATACTACACGAAATACATGCACATTACAGTACATGTCGACATGTACGGTATTAATAGACCTTTTTTGAACGGCACCTGCGCTTTGGGGGACAAAATGTGCATGGAAATCGTGTGGAGCTGTCACTTTTGACTAAAGCGCTATAACAGTAGTTATCCTTACAAAGTGAGACTTTCCGCCAAACAGATGTATCATATCTATCAATATGTTAATGCATGTTTTTATTGTGCCGCTCACGGCGAAGAAGGCCTCTTCCGCACAACACCGAGGACTGCCAACAACAAAAAAGTTTTGAGGCACTCCACGCATGATACACGGCACACACCGCACACACGCGTGACACACGGTACACAGCAGCACAGTAGTGGGATAATATTTGCAGAAATGTAAGAGGATGCACAGAAAAAAGGGGCTGGAACTCTCGTACCACACTCGGCTGCCCACAAAAATCATACTGCAGCAGCAGCAGCAGCAGACGCAGCAGCAGTGCTGTTATACCTGTGGCAGCATGCATGTATCACACAGCAGCAGGAAGCCCAAGCTCTTTGGCAGCTCGCAGGGTCCGACAAAAAAAACTATTGTTAGGAAGCTACAGCAATACAGCGCGGATAAACTACCGCAAACGCGAGTTGTTGCTCCCTGCTCTGCTGGTGGGCGGCAGGCGTGTATAGCATAGTAGCCAGCTGGTTGTAGCACCCACCCTGCACTGCTGCTCATGTGCTGTTAATAGTCATTTGTGATGGCTGGGTTAATACGTACCTATTACGAAAAAATAGTTTTAAAAAAGTAGACTGATCTCCGCGAGGATCGAACTCGCGCCTTCAAGTCCAAAATCGGGCATCGTGACCATTTCATCTTATTACCAAAGACCCATACGCAGTATTATTTTTCGCAGAGAGAGAAAGGTGGTGATGACCGATGACGGACCGCAGCTTCTGACAAAGCAACTGGCCACAGCAGTACACCACGGTCCTGCGAGACGCGCGCGTGGTGTGGCCCGCTGCTGCCTGTGCTGCTAGGCGGGTTGTTGGTGTTCTTTGCATGTTGTAAATTTCTGGGACGTGTTTCGGGGAAGAAACACAAAAATTGGGAATATGAGGACAGTTGCAGTACTCCTATATGATACAAACGTCTCTTACATTGCTGTCCAGAGTGTGCGTGGATCTGTCTCACACGTCACACAGCAGCAGCAAAGATAGGTACATGGTGGATTACGGACCGCAGGCTTCGATAAAACACAACCAGCCACAGCAGTACAGCGTAGAAGGTTGTGCTACACGCGCACAGTGTCGCATGCTGGTGTTTATGGGCGGCAGGGTTGAAACGTTGTGCACTCTGCCTGTTGTATGTTGTCTACCTGGTACATGTCTTGGCTGTGTGCTCATGAAAGGTAAAAGCTTATTTCATTTTACCGATACGTACAAAATAACGCCTCTCGTACTGAAACCAGGGAAATCGTGTGATCCACTACTGCTGAAAAAAAACACTTTGAGGGCCCGCGCTCCGCACTGCACGGATCGCGCCCGCACCTCGACCAATGTGTCCGGGCCGGCTTCCCGTGTCGGCGTACTTAGCGTTTCCCGAAAAGCGCTGGTACCAAGAGAAATGTTGGAAAAAATACTACTATTTTTTTTCACAAAACATAACTACACATACAAGGTTCCCCTTCGGGGAGTGGGGGTGTTCCCCTCGTGGTGACACAAGCTGGCATGCCGCATAATAAGCTTGATGCTACCAGCGAATACGAGATGCTACTTTTGACCGTGCCAAAAACCCTTTCGGAATTAATGTTTAATTTGTATCTACTCCCGACCGCGGTGATCTCCGAAAACATCGCAGCGAAATAACATCACACATCATAGCCACCTAGAAGGCGTTAGTTCACTCCAGACAGTCTTGATAAACAGTTGGGATCGTCAGTAGCATCAGCACAGAGAGACCACAGATCACAGGTCACAGCGGGACCCATCTAAACATCGCCAGGCAGCAGACGAGTGTATCCTCGGAGTTTAGCAAACCTTTCGTTTCAGGTATTTGTTGCGCGGGGCGCAGGGTGCGTGGAGCAGGGACATGTGTCACCCCGTTCCTTTCCCGCTCCAGGTCGGAGGTGACATGAGTACAAGAAACAAGCTTTACGTGAAGCAGGGACGAAAGTATAGGGCTGTTTGATCGTCCGGTGTTATGACATGGTGGGGAGAAGTATGCAGTAGCCTATTGTCGCGAGTGGAGGCGGGTGGCTGGGCTTTTCCTGTCGTGCTCTGCCCGCCGCCCATGTGCTTCCTGCTGTGCAAACCCTACCTCTAAAGGTTAGCACGGGCAGCACCTGCAGTACACAGTCGGTACGCTGGCAGGGTTGGTGTTTTGTTTTATTTCTTTATGTTGCCATATTGAGCTGGCCACGACCCGCATGACTGCCCAAAGGCTCAAGGCGACGTTAGCTCAGAGGACTGAGCGTCGATAATATGGCTGTAACAGACGCGTGGACATATTTTGTTCATCATCCGATGACGTTGGTGCTACCTGTTGTCTTGGATTGATTTTCGTTTATATTCCTGTTGGCTTCGCGCGATTGTGCGAATTCATTTGTTTTCATGATAATTACTGATTGCATAGTCATTCCCCTCGAGTTCGACTCCACCAAAGTAATTACAGCAGCGCTCGTAGGCCATAGCAGTACCGTATTGGAGCAGCTGTTGTAGTAGATGGTATACGTACATACAGAAAAGTCCACAGCACCAGCAAGCAGCAGTAGTAGAGGTAGTAGTACTCGTGTAAGATGTATGTGTACAGCACCAGCATAACTACTCGTGCATGCGCGGCAAGCAGAGACGCAGCAGCACAGTTCTGCAGGACACAGTAGCAAGCGTTACCACTGTTATGCTCCTTCTTGCTGGGCATTCATTCATATGTAAAGCAGCAGCACTACGAAGCAGTGATGCAGTGATTCAGCAGTGATCCAGTGATCGTGATGTGCGTCATTCTGTTTTGAGTCCGCGCAGAGTACTACGAGCAAACTGTTCCCTGGCTGCTGCTGGCTTTTCCGCGCTACCTGTTCTAGTGACTGAGCTGAATCAGGGCCGGCTTGGCCCACCGAGCAAAGGAGCGAAATAACCACTCCCGTCGAGTCAATCACCCGGGTGGAGCTAAACCAGACCAACAGCACGATCCAATCTACGGGGTAAACGTCGAGTACATGATACGGCAATTTGACACACACAGAACACTGACACATATAGATTGCAAACGTATGATATCAAGCATAGTGGTTGATGCCGCTTGAAATGTGGTTGTGATTGGATATCTTGCTGCACTCTAAACACAACTACAAATAACACAAGCACAAAATCACCGTGTCTGTCATAAAGCCAAGACCGCTGTTGTATACCTGGTAGTGATGTAGCGTAAGATATCATACACACCACAGCAGCAGTTGTGATTGATCTTTGCCTGGACATGTGGTCGTGATCGGATATCGTGTTGAACACTGCAACACAACTACATACAACACACAGGGGTACCCTGGCTGCCACAAAGGCAAGACTGCTGTTGTATGGGTGCTGTTGTGTACTGGTATGTGAGTGCACGGCGCGTGGCTGTTTTCTTTCTATGAAATCGGCAAAACGCGTTTATTTGTTAAATCTAGAGGGAAGTGTGGGTTCACGATTCACCGTGCAGTACTCATCCCCAGAGCGAAAGCAATTGGACCGCCTTTCGAGATCGTGTTCGCATACACGTATCTGAAGATCTGAGAATGACAGGAACGAAAAACATCGCCCAACAACACCCGAAAACGCAACCGCAAGGTCGCACGGAGCTAGGCTCAGACGCCAACGCCGCGCGTCACCACCTTCCGACGGACACCCTGCGTGCCCCGCGATATGCTGCTGCTGCTGCCGCTGCTACGAGAGCGTGCAGTGGGATCGTTTGCTTCGGCCATCCATCTGGCCATACCGCTGCACCAAGAAAGAGGTGCAGCCACGCTCCGACATCGTCCCTCCAGCGGGCGCCGCGGTCCGAGTAGAGTCGTGGGTGGACCTCTCTCTGCGGTCAGAGGTGTACCCTGTGCCTCACGTAGGTGTGCGTGCGCGCGTACGGCAACTGAAACTGCGGGGCATAAAGCAGAAAACTTCAAAAGCCCGAGTTTCACGTTGCCTGCATGGCTCGGCCGAGTGGGACGGGGTACCCCGTGAAACTGACTCCATGTTTTCAACTTTGCGAGCGCGCCGCGATGGCCAAAGCCTCGCGCAAGGGCGAGACACGGAGAGTACGAGTCCAAGCCGATTCCCCGCCGGTCGAGCGCGGCGGCAACCAGATTGGCCGGGAGGGCGCGGAGCGAAAACGCGCCGTCGGGAAAAAAAACACACACACAAGTGTACTTTGTAACATGTACATAGTTTTCAACGATTTTTGCCGAAGCCGGGCAAGGTTTTTGCAGCCCTCGTTGTCAACGCTTACCTCTGAGCAGGAAGAGGTGTCAACTATACCAATCTAGTAGTCCCCCCCCCTTTTTAGTATATACCTGGTATATATGTACATAGGTTGGGTTGGTGTCGGTCGGCGACGACGCTGTAAAACACGCCTCTCACTGCGTGAGCTAGACAGCCAGGGTACCGTTTTTTTTTTTTTTTTGCGGTTACCACGGCTGGCGGTCAAGTTAGATCATTTATGTGCGGGGAGAACCTTCACTCCGCACAAGGGGGATGATCGTAGCGCGTAGTGGGTATATGGTGAGGCACCCACGAGGCAGTTACACAGTAACCCCATTGCTGTCTCTGGAAGTGGTCACATTAGAAAATAAATCAATTAATTGATGCTGTCATCCACATGCAAGAAAATCCGCCTGTGAAGCGGTTGTTAGTAGGATGCAGCTCACCTTTCATGCGACTCGCTCAACATCTCACGGCGCTTCGCGCTTGGTGCAAGCAATGTCTTCCTGGTTGGTGAAAACCCGACGTGCTCCGTCGCGGCATTGTAGGGATGCGAGGATCTATGGTCATATGACTACGGCCATCCACGATATTACGTGCACCCCTCCCCCCCCTTCTAATTTGTTCTAGTTTTATTTCTTCTTGTTTCTGGTAATGTTCACAAGTAATCATAGTGGAAGTGTGGTGAGCTTACCCCCGTTTGGGCGACAAACCACTCCATTTGGCAGTAGCATATCCCCAAAACGGGACGGTAGTCCTCAGAGGGTTGAGCTCCTCTTCTACCAAACCACCGGAGTATTGAAAAAAAAATGGTTTCAACCATTTCGACGGGGTTGGGGCTGCAGTTTAGGGTGTAAAGTCAAGAATATTTGTAGCAATTTGGTGGAAGCTGGGTCAATGTCTAGGCCGCCCTCGTTGTGAACGCTTACCTCTAAGCAGGAGTTTTCGGACGACCACTCTCCCCATCTCGCCCGTCGCCCCAACGACGAGCACCGTAGGCACCTGCACAACCGCAGCGGGCAAGATGGCCAACACACCGAAATTCAGTGAACATACAGCAAAAGCAGTCGCAGCCGCAGCCGCAGCAGCGGCAGCAAGGTTGTCTGTCGCGAGCCATGGCTCGCATTCAAGAAGGCATACGACAGCAGCAGTAAGGGCTTCGCAAGCACTGCCGTAAAATCCAAGAGGGTCCACAACAGCAGAGAGCAGGTCAGCAGCAGCAGTCAGGGTGTCTACCGCCAGCAGTACCCCGTATTCGAGAGGCGTCTGTCCACTCGTTGCGCGACTAATTTCGGGCGCGGCTCCGTAGTTTCGATCGTGTACCGTATATATATAAGAACACGCTAGCGAAACACACCTGCTGGGACAGAATTTCGAGCCGATTTTCACCAAAAAACAAGGGGGCCGAAACTCCTACAACGAAAATGGTCGCGGTGGAATGATGGCGTTGAGAACCTTTCCTTAGACGCACCGCTTGGCGATTGCACTCCCCTCGCCGCCGAGAAACACAGCGTGAAATACTTCGTCGAAGGAGGGGTGCTGCCGCTAGCGTGTCAATATACGGGAACGCCACCCTCGCCTCCCCACACACTGCTCCACAGCATTGTGTAAGAAGAGATATTCGCACTAATTATACATGGAACCAGATTAGCGTCCACGCCAAATGTGGGACGGAAGTCTCGTAGCAGGTACACCTCTTTCTTCAGGTTCGGGTGTAGAGACACACCGAGGTGGGCTGTTGGGCGTCACCAACATTCTCGGGGGTCAGCAAACAGAGTACTCTCGGAGCCACCCACCCTGCCGAGGGGACTGGATGGACTTAAAGGACGGTACTGGCCATCATGCGGTACGATGTACCTGGTGGGGAATAAGACCGACTACAACGACCGCGAGAACGATAACAGCAAGTCACCTTCCCAACCAGAAGCAAGCGCAATCACGCCCGCGCGCTATCGGCCCCGCACCCATTGCTGCAGCTCTCCTCCCCTCTATCCCTTCCTTCGGCTGCAACTCAGAGCCCGCGTCTACTAGGAAATCAACATATCTTCTACTTCGCAAACATCGGGCCAGCAAAAAACACCAGTCCTAAACATCCACCCACCCTCCATCCCTTTCCCCGATTCTCTTTACAACCCATTTCCATTTCCGCAAAGCATTCTAGTCTAATTCCAAGTGGTTAAAGTGATTTGAACCCCGAACAAGAATGCAGTGGTCGCTAACGCCTTTAGAGATGCTCTCACGTTTTAGGCAACAAGCTACTGTTGCCTTTCGAAACAGTGTGCTGAAACGGAAGCAGCAGCGGCAGTAGCAGCAGCACGCTTGATCCGCTCAAAATTGGGCAGAACGTCGGAGCGGACTTTTTTTTTTTTTTTTAAATACTCGTGGAGGAATCTCGAAGCCGCGAAAAGCGACCAGGGAACAACCATAGAGTTGAACGTTGTGGCTGGCGCTAGGTCGGACCACAAGTACCTCCGTAGCACGCACGTGCTTGCCACTTGCACGCACCTGCATGCAGGCTTGCACGCACTTGCATTCAACTTGCACGAACCTTGCATGCAAGCTTGCAGACGCTTGCATTGAAAAATCGAACGCCTCGTAGTTGTACATGGTTGGGACCGCGGCTGTTCTTCTAATACCGCACATGAAAGCAAATCGACAGCATACTTAGCCGGGCGTCTGAAATCAGGGGTAAGAACCCCTTCTTTTTCCCTCTCGATATACATGAAACACGCCTCCAAACTTGCACTTTTAAGCAGCATACGGCACAACAAGCAAGGATAGCAAAGCCCCTGCGGGCGTTGATCAAGATAGCCTCCCAAAAGAAATGGTTGATAACTTGTAATAGTGATATCAACCCTCTACAAAAGCAGACTTGAGCGCCCAGCGGTAGAGGCAGGGTCATGCCATGCCGCCTTCGCCCGTACTGTACATAGGACTATTCGCATTGTATACGAGGTATACCGTCAAAAGTGTCGAGTTCGCACACCTGGGGTGGGTGGGTGGGTACGGTCGTTTCTCAGCGCTCGTTCTGAACAACGACAAGGGAAGGGTGCTAGGGTCGAACATTGCAGTTTCGGAAGGGCTGTCGACCACATATTTCTGGACCTTCTTGGGGCTGCACTCCCGGTCGGGGGCAACAAACTACTCAAATTCGACGCAGTTTCTCCCCAAACCGGGACTGGACCGCAGTCCATAGAAAAAGGGGATTCAACTGCTGAGAGCGCCTGGGGTGGGTAGGCCCAACGCGACGGTAGTCGACGACGGAAGAAAGGGATGAAGTCTTCTCGCTATGAAACTGCAAGGCGCGATCTGTAGTGGAGAGGGGGGAGGGGGGCAACAGCCTGCAAGGTGTTTCGGAGATGCGACTACTGTATTAATAGGAGGGAGAGAGAAAAGTAAGGTGAATACAGTAAATGGGATAGGAAAAGCAGTACAAAAACAAACAAAAACAAACAAGACAAACAAATACACAGCATACTGTACTCTCACCTCCTCCTCGGTGTCGAACGGCGAGTACAGCCTCTTCTCGTACTCTTCAAGACTCCGGATTTTTGACACCCTCCAACTGACAGGGAAAACAAAAAAAAAAAACAAAACCACAACACGTGGGCGGCGATTTTCGTTCAACATGGTTATCGCGACCGTTGGGGTAGGGGAGGCATGGAAACGGGGCATGGACCAACGAACAAGCGAATACACCCTCCTCACACTCCTGAGGTTATCTATCCCTTGGGCGCCTCCTCATTACACTTGACGTCGACGGTATCTGGACAGGTCAACGCTGAGCAGGAGCCTTTACACAGGCAGCCAACCACGGTGTGGTTCGTCGGCTTGTCAAGCTTTGACACATAATAGTGCAAACAAACCAAAAAAACATGTGTGATTGTTTTTTGTATTTCTATCAGCTTCCCCTTTCGTTTCATCAGTGAAATGAAACCAGCTTTAGATTACCATCGCAAACGGCTGCTGTCGGGGTGACACAATCTGCACCTCGTCAGGCACTCTAGCGTGCTTCCTACAGCAGCGGAGCAAACGCAACTACGGTACAGCAGTATTAATTGTACGCACATAAATAAGCCCTTGAACTAGGTACTGAAAAAAGCGCAACAAGCTGAATCCAACCAGTATGTTCCCCCCCAAAAAAGTGGTTGCAGGTAATACAAGGGGGTTCGCGATGAATTTTGTTGGGACCGATTTCGTTGGGTTTCTTGTGGTCTGTTTCCTATACAAAAAGGGTCCGAACCCGTGGAAGCATCCGAAGAGTTGCATTATAAATGAACCCCACCCAACGAACACTAGGTTAGACGTGACAATTTGGCCATTTTTTTCCTACTGCCTTCAGGATGCTCCCCAAACTTGAAGGCTGGGATTACTAGCACACACCGGTAAGAAACAGGAAACAAGGAACCTAACCAAAAGGGCGCCAACCTAATTATTCGCAAGCAACCTATCGAGTCATGGGCTATGACACGCCAAACGTGAACCGTCTATTAATACGACGAATCCGTAGAGAGCGTGGAGTTCGCAAACGGGATTTATCGACAACGGTACGCTCATTCAAGTCAAACATTATGTTTTCGAAAAGGGTCTCGACCAGATATTTTCTGAAGACACACTACAGATAGTATTACGGGGGTCCATAGTAAGTAGGACCAAATATTGTACATAAAAATAGGTAAATATGTAGGTTTTTATGTATACCATAGGTCCTATTAACTATGGACCCCCGTAATAGTAAGTAGTCGGTACTGGCATCCTTTCTTTCCGTCCTGGAAAAATCGATCTCTGAAAAAAAAAACGTACCCCTGTTCAGCCTTAATGCTCGTTCCCGCAACAGCATGTCTATGCACGAGCGTTTGGAGGCAGTGACGGCAAGCTGAGTTGCGTCGGGGTAGCCACATTGAAGGTCGAACGTTACGCGGTTTGACTCTTATCAAAGGCGGAAATAAGAATGACCTCTTCGCGACAGATACAACGACGAAAATCTGGTAAATCTGGACTCGAGACGGAGGGTGAGTGTCACCAGAGCAATTCCGAGATTATAATACCGTTGAATATTCCGCATATCGCCCAGGAGTGCTCGGCAAACAGACAAAAGCGACCTACACTCCTTTTCAAGGGCAAAATGAAAAACAGACCAGTGCGGGTGGGATTTCAGGACAAAATCACGCAAAACTGCTTCTTTTTTTTTTTCGATGTTTTAGTGTTTCTTGGTCAAAGTATAACTCCCCCCCTACCCGTCTCACGTCTCGGTTTCGCGAATGAGTATATAGTGTATAGTGGGGTGTCGATATTTTCCCCTGTGCCCCTGCATAGCCTCCTGAACAAATACCCAGCTGCGTAACGTTCGAGTTAGGATAAAACGACAAATAGCCCGACGTAACTCGGTGTCTCGTCACCGCCTCCAAGCGCTTGCGCTGACATATGCTACGAGTTTTGTTAGGAGACGGGTCATGTTGGGCGTGTTTTGGTCTATTAGGGTTTGACGCGTTAACAGCTGGAACCACTTATTTGGGACATGCCACTTGGAAGTAGTTTGGAACATTTTTTCCAGTACTGGAGGGAACAGTCGGCCCGAAAAAAGCCCCAAAGCACTCACTTTGGTGTGTTAATATCAAGAACTACTACTGCGTGAATCAACAACGTCGTCTGTGCAGAATTTGCGGTTGATGATATTCATAGGCTTCCCATCGATCCTACATTTGTAGTCATCAGAAATACAGTGGGAAGCCTCTCTCCCCCCGTTTTGGGCCTGTATATTAGGGACTGCCGCGATAACACTCATCGGCCTTTAAAAAATCGCCGAGAGTGTCTCAAGTTTCGACGGCGCCCGACACACATGCGCTGTCCACCAGTGCACACAAGTTGACGACAATTTCAAATACTCTGTTGTGCGAGTTCCTTTATATACAGCAACAGCTATATGCTATTTTACAGATAGTAGATCCCCTCTTACTAACCTACTTCGAGCATACCTGGTACAGTATAGGTATAATATATGCACTGACACCATAAATGAAAAACTCATAAGTACGCCTTGTTACCGCTAATAGTGCACAATGCCGAGGGAGTTCCCCCATGTAAACCGGCGCAGAAGTTTTTTCAAGATCTGTCCATCATAATCGTATCATACTATATATGAAGGGGTCGGGAGTTCTCACAAAGTAGGCATTTCTACTAAAGTTCAAAGCCCTGCACCCGAACTACAATTTGATAACTATATACTTGGTATGGTGGGCTTGGGCCGTGGGCTAGCGCCAGAAATGGAAATCGGAGAATGGACGGCGACTAAGTTCGCCATCAGAACGCTGACCTATGTTTTCTAATTAAGGCGTGCATCCAACTCCGACCGAGTTGGAATGCAGGGTCCGCAGAGAAAGGCCGCCCGGGATATTGCTGGCCCCGCAGTCGGGGCGAAGAAAGAAACACGGCATTGTTAACTATACCACAGTACTGGTCCTTCTACAGTGCTGGTTGGGTAGTACCGGTGCCCGATACAGTGCCCATGAAATCACTTGGCACAGATGGGACTATGAACCAACGTGGCAGGGTGTGGAATAGTGCCGGTTACCGCTTTAGTCCGGCATTGTTGGCTGGCGCGTGCGGGCACTACAGAGGACCACTACTCCATGGGGAAACCATTCGCGGCCGTTGCCTTGCCGCGACAACAAACGGGTAGGACACCAGTGGGTCGCGCAGAGACGTCGATGTAACATGCACAACGGAACCTCTGATGCCACGCAGAGCGAGAGCCGACAAGAGGGTCTCCGTTTCAATATTTGGCGTTATTTCTTCTTCCTCGGCCGATAGCGCTGAAACGACTTTAAAAAAAAGTGTCCCACACTCATTGCACGAAGTATCGTCAAGAGCGTCGAGCGTTGAGTTTTTCTCGTGCAGAGGCGGTCTTCACCGCTCGGTTTTCCAGAACGGGAAGGAAGCTTGAGGTATGGGAAATACCGAACAGCAAGGCCTTTTCGGAAAATATCTGGTCGAGAGCTTTACGAAAACATAACGCTCGACTCAAGGCAGGCACCCTTAACCGTTGTCGAGAAAATTATTATATAGCGCCGCAATACGATCGCACCCTACCCTGTGCGAACTCAGCTCTCATTTGCACGGATACGTCTCCAAAAACAACGGTTTCAGTTACCAAGGGGTAAAAACACCTACCAGTATATACCTGGCACCCAGAAACCTGGCATGGCAGCGACAAAGCAGACAGGGGGCGTCGCACCCAGTTCCCGCTATAAAACAGGTACCGGTACGTGTTTCGTATGAATATATACATATATCGTTATTGCCCTCGATGAAGTGCATTCAAGCGCTGTTCTCAGTTTGCTTGTCTCTTTTTTTGTGAAGTCGCAGGTGGAGTTGTTGAGAGTGGCGGGAGAGGCCAGTCGGGACCAGCACATACGGAACCCCAGAGTGCTGTGTTTGGCTCAGGCAGAGCGTCTACTTGGTGACTATCGGTACCACTTGTTATAGTACTCGGCGGGGACATATATCCCGCAGCAGCACACGAAACGAGCACCCGCACCAGTACCACAGCAATGGGATCGATATCATTGAGGTGTAATTGGGGTTGCAGGGCTAAATACAAGACCGTTGGCCAATAAAAACGAAACATGAACGGGGAGAGATCTCCAACAATCAGTCAGAAAGCTGGCGACGCTCTCGTGGCCAAAGCAAAATATGTCGGTTGTTTATTACAACAAGTAAACGACAGATTGACAAGAGATCTCTGTACCGCGAAATAGTTGTTGGCGAAATGAGAACTGAGGTGGATGCATGCTCTAGGGGGCAAGAGCTTGCCGCCGGCGTCCTACGGCATCCTCGCAGACCTAAAAAAAAAACATTATTATATTGTGTGTTGTTACACATTCGACAGACTGACGTATTTTCAACTGCCGGGTTATTATTTTTGCGAGTACCGAAAATACGATGAGGATCGCAAAATACAAATAAAGGCGAAAGATAGAAAGTAATCAACTAACTGCTGTTGTAAAAGACCTACGATAGTATGCAATTTTGGGTCATTCTTTTTGCGAGTGCCGAAACATACGACGAGGATCGCAAAATACAAGTAAAGGCGACAAGTAGAAGGTGATCAACTAACTGCTGTTGTTGTAAAAGACCTAAACAGTTCGTATGTATTTTTTTAGTAGTAGTTTTCAGGCTCTACTGCTGCTATAGTATGCGGATGACGGCGCTTTGTTGGCCAATAAAAATCATTTTGTGGGTTGTTACACATTCGACAGATTGATATGTATTTTCAACTGGCGGGTTATTATATGCGAGTACCGAAACATACGATGACGATCGCAAACAAATAAACGCAAAAAGTAGAGAGTAATCCACTGGTTGCTGCCGGCGGCGTCCTGCGGTATCCCCCCAATCCTGAAAAAAAAACCATTTTTTTGCCTTTCGCTGCTGTAAAAGACCTGCGATAGTATGCAGTTGTTTTTCCATTCGAGATGTAGTACTCGTAGATAATTCTGCTGTGGCACAAAAAGTAACCCACGCCTGTTGTATCACTGTAAAAGATCTGCTATAGTATGCGAATGGCAACGCGAAGTACACCAAAAAAATATTATTTCAGCTGGTGCGACGATACACGATAGACGCTCGATCTCGACAGAGACTCAGCCCACGGACAGCCCGCGCGGTGGCGGGCAAGATCAACTAGTATAGATGACGGGCTCGAAGGAATGAGGTGAATGCATGCTCTAGGGGGCAGGAGCTTGCCGGCGGCGTCCAACGGTATCCTCCCAAAACTGAAAAAAGCCCATTTTTTGCCATTCGAGACGTTTGTTGTACTGATGTACTGATAGACGAAATGCATTTTTTTTGCCATTCTGTTATGATACTGCTTGGATACAGCACTCTGCAGTGCAGCAGTACTCGTCGATAATTGTGCTGTGACACAAAAAGTAACCCACTCCTGTTGTACTGTAAAATACCTGCTATGGTATGCGAATGGACACGCGAAGTACACCAAAAAAGTATTATTGTTTCAGCTGGTGCAACGATACATGATAGACGCTCGATCTCGACAGAGACTCAGCCCACGGGCAACCCGCGCGGTGGCGGGCAAGATCAACTAGTATAGATGACGGGCTCGAAGAAAATGAGGTGGACGCATGCTCTAGGGGGCAAGAGCTTGCCGGCGGCGTCCAACGGTATCCTCCCAAACCTGAAAAGAAGCCCATTTTTGGCCATTCGACACGTTTGTTGTACTGTAAAAAACCTGCTCGTGCGACGATAGACGATAGACGCTCGATCACGACAGAGACTCAGCCCACGGGCAACCCGCTCGGTGGCGGGAAATATCAACTACACTGTAGTATAGATGACGGGTTCGAAGAAATGAGGTGGATGCATGCTCTAGGGGGCAAGAGCTTGCCGGCGGCGTCCTACGGTATCCTCCCAAACCTTTAAAAAAAAACATGTTTTGCCATTCGATACGGATGCAGCAGTAGTAGTACTCGTAGCTGATGTTTTTCATCTATTTCGTGCACACCAGCGGCCAATGCGCTGCACTGAGCGTGGGACCCAAGCGTCTGAGCCAACTCTTACTCTTGTATTCATCGCCACCCTTGCACAACAAGACAGCACTACAACAGTAGCAGGCACCTGGTCTGGTGTATAGGCGTCTCTCCAACTCGGTATGCGCGTCTGAGCCAACTCTTGTATTCAATGCCACCCTTGCACAACAAGACGGCACTCTAGCAGTAGCAGGCACGTGGTCTGGTGTATAGCCGTCTCCCCAACTCGGTGTTGGACATGGGATATGTTGGTGGTGTGATATATGGAAATATGGGAAAACCACCGTATGTGGTAGGGTATGTGTTGATGGTATGGTACGGGAAAAACACAGTATATGATATGGTACGTTTGTGGTATGGCACCATGGTACGATGTCGTGGATGTATTATATGGCTAAGTTTGCCTGGTGATATGGTATGTTTCAGTATATAAGGCCCGTAAGGGTCGAAAACGTCGTACGAATATCATCTGTAACGAGCTTATATACCAGCCATTGGAAAGTGTTTGAAAATATAAGCCTTGCGGACAGACACACAGACAGACAGACAGACAGACAGACAGACATATTTGCATTTACCAAATCAGAGACTCAGTTCTACAAACTGAAAATATACGAGGCAGCTTTTCCAGCTAACTCGTTCCTCACACCCGGCCAAAATATCCATCACGGCTCCTGTACTAACCAGGAAATACGAAAGAAGAAGAAAAAAAGCTGCGACAACGAAAGCTTTCTCAAGACTCAGACAGTAGCAAGGGGGGGGGGGGGTGGACTCATTATCATGCAGGAGGGGGGGTGGGGGAGTTTAAAATAAAAAAATTGAGACAAATACATGTAAAATTTCATTTCTGACGAAAATCCCATAACCCGCTAGGATGTATTCACTTCCGACGTGGTGGCGAGTCTAGCTCCGTTTGCGTTTCCTTTCGTGTGTACCCCTGTGCTAGCGCACACTGTTATTTTCCATAACTTCCGGTTATCATCACGAGCCGTAGGCGTTGTGCGGCTTGCCGCACCACGAGTTTTGTTGTTTCTGCGCTTTTTCTCGCCGCAGACCGAACAAAAAAACGTGAGTTTTTTTCGTCTGTTTTTCACGGCATTCGTTTTTTGTTTTTTTTTTGCGTGTTTTTTCGCTTCAATATCACCTGACTCTTACCTGGTTACATATTTATTGATGGTCTTTTGGTCCTTGTTTCTTGTGAAATCGCGTGAGGTTCTGAGCCGGCCGGCACAAAGTCTACAACGAGCGGGCATGACGCACATTGTAAGTGCGTTGCCGCACTTATGTGGTGTGCTTCGCGCCCCACGAGACGGACGCCTACTTTATGCCCTGCTGACCAGCGAAATTGGCGTGCCGCAGCCGGCTATTGCCTCTTAACGAGCCCATTGAACATTGTGCAGACAGCTTCACCGTTCCGGGCGTTGGCGATGGGCGCCGCCACAATGCCACGTTTCAAACTCGGCCGACGCTCATATACAAGTTATATATCACGGACCGGAAATCTCGATAGGAGGGAGAAAAAAATATCACACCGGACGGAACCTGCAGCCAAAAACCGCACGCAAAAAAAAAAAGAAAGTTTCTCACAACTCTGACAGATCATGTTCTACGGAGATTTTACGCAAACAGAGTCGGCCCCCACTTGTCGTCGTGTTGATGGTTGGTAAACTGAAGGCGTTTGTTCAACCTCCCGCACCCTTATCGCCTGTCGCCTCGGCACTCAGCATGGGGGGAAATATGCTTGCACGTATATCCCACACAAGTGGGAAGAGGGGTTTCTGGGAGACATGGAGGGAATGCTGCAGTCGCACTCACTCTTCCAACAGCAGTGTGGGGCCGAAAGCAACCAACCCCCTGCCACAAGGGCGCTTAGAGGGTTAGTACACGTGGCTCGCCTCGCTGGCCTTGTGCGTTGGCAGGGTGCTTGTTAAGAAAGAGCGCGTTCAACCACGCACGTGAGTTCCACTCATTTTGAGACCTTTCGAGGGGGAACAGTGTAAAAAAAGGGTGACGACTGTACTTTAACAGGGCTCTTCACGGGCCATGGCCCAACCCGCGGGTCGAGTCAGGAGGTCTCCAACACGTTACGGATCCCCGTCGGACCGGGCCGGGTGAGGTCGGGTCCGATCAGGAAACAGTCAAAATACCACGGGACGGGCCAGATACCCGATCCGATCCAGCTCGGCCAGACACGACCCGATCCGACCCGACCCGCGAGGTCTTACCTGACCGGTGAACGGCCAGAATCATGATAACTGTGAACAACACTGGTCACACTCAGCAAGCAGCCCGGAGTGCTCGGATAGCGGCTTTTGCATCTGAGCTACATTGCAATGCCATCTCCAACACGCACGCACTGTGATGCTACTGTACCATTAATCAGGGGCTCTTCACGGGTCAGGATATATTTTTAAACCTCACGGGTCAGGTCGGGTCAGGTCCGGTGGAGTCATGAACGTTTCGAACTATCACGGGTCGAACCAGGGCTCGAACCCTTAGCCGAGCCGACCCGAGCCCACCCGCGAGGTGTGACTTGGGCCTTAAGACGTCGGTCACACGGAGCAAGTGGCCTCGAGTGCTGAGGGGTTTGGGCTTGCACCCGAGTTACCTCATGCAAGAGCATTTCCGACACGCACGAAGCATGATGACACCTACTGAAGTGACCTTCTTCGGCCTTCGGAAAGGAAGCTCCACTGAACACGAAGTGACCATTACAGCACCGGGCAAAATGCGTGACTAAGAGTGGAGCCGGGGGGGGGGGGGGGGTGATACGCACCGGTGGCCGAGTGAAAAAAGCAAACAGTCGTACCGTACCGGCGCGACATTATCCTACGGGTTACTGCTCGGTGCTCAGGCGGCCCGTAGACGGCTAATGACACCAAAGGTATCAACCGTTGTGTTGGTCGCTGTCACAAAGGAGTCCCAGAGGGGTGAACAATCGCACTGCTACACGCTCGCACTGGCATTAATAGACTGCGGTAGACAAGACCGCACCTGATATGTTTTTCAACGGTAAACCAGGGTCTCAAACAGGCTAATACATGTACCTAGAAAAAAACTACGAAAGTATAATGCTTGGTGGCAAGCATCGCGTTGCATCCGCGAATGGGGGGACACTATAGAAGAACGACAGTTTCGGCTACTGTAGATGCGCCCCCATGTACGACGCGCGGCAACCAGGCTGGCAACCAGGCAACCAGGCAGACAGGCAGGCAGGCACGCAGGCAGGCAGGCAGGTAGGCAGGAAGGCAGCAGAGCTCCAACAATGGCGGGAGGCAAAGAGGGAGAGAGGGAGAGAGCCGGCTCGGGATGCGAGATCAACTGGAGGGGCAAAACGGCGAGATTGCGCCTCGAAGTAACTTGGATATATCACGCTGCGCAGCGGACTTTCCCATGCGCGAGGGCGAGAACAAACGAAGGGAAGCGGGAGGGCGAAACAAAACCGTCCGTCCCGAGAAGGGAGAACATTTGAGGTACTCCGATGTAGCCTCCCAGGGCGCGAGAGCTGAGAGGAAATGCAAGGGGGCCCGGAGGGGGATATCGTTGATCTTGAGACCAACGAAACAAAAAAAAATCAATGTTGTTCGCATTCACCGATTGTCCGATACCACAGATGTGCGTTCGTCACAGCAGCACGTATAGATGGTGGTCGCAATTTAGCACGACCGCGTAACAACGTGGTGTTTTTGCGTTGCTCTCGCTGCACGCATGTGTTCGCCTCGTAAGTTGCAGGTGGTTCGGAATATAGGGTATAACGGTCTCCGGGGTATTTTTAGTCGGCGTACCGAACTTACCGAAGAGCCGGGTACAAAACAATACCGTATCAAGTTCGTACCAAACGAAATAGGACTGCTCGGTAGGATACTGAGGCTGTACCGACCCTTACCCCAGACTTCGGAATGGTGTTTCACGTCTTTACCGAGAATACACCACGGGCATACTTTGATACGTTCCCTACGAAACGCGCCCTTGGGAAAAAACAAACCAGCGTTCGCCCACAGGTCGGTTCTATCGGATAACGAGCGCCTATCGAGGGTGACAGATCTGATCGTCGCGATACAGGCAGAAACACGTTTTGCTCGTCACATTTACTGATTTGCCCCTTTGCCGTGGAAACGGTAGTTTGGCACCAAATCGAAATGCGTACGTATGATGCTTTGGGCATAGCAATCAGAAACCACGAAGGGGCTAATAAACATGTATCCCCTCATGTTTCCACACAACTGTTGTACAAAGCATTTGGTTCAGATTACTACGTACCACCGTGATACCGGTAGTTGATTGTATTCGTTTGGTGCGTTCGTTCGATCGTTCGCTCGACTCGTTTCATGCATTGACTCGATCAAAATACAGATCCTATTTGTCAGGCTGGTGTGTCGGTCCCTGTCGTGGTCACGGCGCCAACACTTGCGACGGGGATGAAACGCTGCACAACCCCTGCATAGAGGAGAGATATGATGCCTGCTAACATCAAACATCAATCAGCGTCGAAGGAAGCATGGAGCATGTCTGTCTATAGCAAGAAGTAACGAGATCGATAGCGCCAACACAAACTACAAGCACAGCAGTACCTGAAAACACTACTACGGGGGACCATGGTAAATAGGACCTATGGTACACACAAAAACCTATACATTTCCCTATTTTTACAACAATATTTGGTCCTATTTACTATGATCCCCCGGTATATCAATACAACGGATACCGGTGCACGAAAACCGAAAAAAGCTGGTCTGAACACTTCGAAGCACTACTGTGTCAACGTAGGCAGAGACACGCGAGGAGTTAAAACAACCGAGTTGACAAAAAGTGCCAGGTACAACGCAAATTATGATGTACAATCTTACAATTAATAACATATATACAACACAACACATTGTATCTAACGTAATGCATACTATAATCAAGATATCACACTTCCTGAGACAAAATCTAGACCCCCCAAAACATGCCTTGAGGGGGGCACGCACAACGAAAAATGGTGGCTTCGGAAAGGTTTCGTCGAAAAGGTAGCTTCTTTAGACGCATCGCTGGTCGTATTCAGTACGCCCTGCCGGGTTCCGGGAAACCCAGCTTTGAAAATCGCTCGAGAGGGGTGTGTGTTATCTTATCACCCTATTAATAGTGTTATACGGTAACGACATTGGGTAGACTCTCGGTTGAGGAACTGCGTCAGGTGAAAAAAAGCAGTACGTAGCCCCTCTTACGGGACCCTAGGGTCAGTGTTCGGGATTTGAGGTCCCTTCTGTAGGTACCAAGGTCCCTTATCAGAGTTGGTACCGGTCCCTCACAGTCGGTGGTGAGCAAAAATGGTGGGCAGAAAATTCGACTTCCCTTACACCAGGTATACCGTTTTTCCGTTATCACGGGGTTTTAGTACCGCGGTCCCGTTTGAGGGACAAACTACTCAGAATTTGACTGGTCTGTCCCCTAAACGGCACTTCAGTCCTAAAGGGGTCACGAGAGGCCCGGCTACCTACTACAGCAGTACTGCTGTATCTACGGGGGACCATAGTAAATGGGACCAAATGTTGGTGGTAAAAATGGGTAAATATATAGGTTTTTGTGAGTACCGTAGGTCCTATTTACTACTTGTATGGTCCCCCGTAATAGTGCATGCAGTTGGCTGACGTTTTCAAGGTGAACACATCACGACCCACCGTACGATACAATTGTTTTGTACCAGGTAAATTGCTTAGATCCTAAGGTGCCGTTGATATCTCGTGCCAGGGCTTGTGTTCGTACTATTGAAGATAAAATTAACACTGCTGTAGTACAGATCCAACCCACAGGAAACAGGTCCCCTATATACGTAGATCATGCAGGTTATGCGGCTCCCACCGGGCAATACGCGGTAGGAGTACCCGTATTGATAGATCATACGCGCAGATCAGCGATATGTTTGCCCTGAAAGGGCCAGATCGTGAAGCGGAAATCGACGGTCTGTCCGAGGTGCGTGTCACGTGTAGCTATAAAACAGAAAAGGGTAATATAGCAGAGCAGAATTGAACCTACACGGTCGGGATGAGGGTGCAGTATGTAGTGGGGGGCACGCTGGGCCCATCGAGCCGCCACAAAACACAGCCGGACGTGTCCTCGGTGGAGTCGGAGCATGGCTTTCCCGTCTCTACCCAGTTCGTGAGCTGAAGATAATTTTCTGTTAAATATTATTTATAGTGCCTGTGAAAAGTCAATATGAATATTTAATATTAATACGACGTAGTACATTTCGGCGATGTGTCATGGGTCATCGTTGCGTTCAGTAAAACGTCCTGATCTAGCGAGAGGAAGAGGAATGGCCGATTGTGCTTTGCACCCTGACTGCGGATGCTTTCCATACTCCGAGTACAACAAGACATGTACCAGGTACATACAGCCAATAATCACAAGTAGTTGCCGACACAGCCATTCGTCTAGGTACGAAACGCAGCAGGAGCAGCAGTGTACCAGGTATATTGGAAAAGAGAGGTCGAGCCTGGTACACGGTACGATATTATACTCGTACCTGGTACATGATGTACGTCCGAGTACTCGGACGAGTGCACACAGCTGCCTACAGTAAGTGGACACTGCTGTTGGTATCCACCATGGAACCGAGCTTACCGGTAAATTGCACAACCACAGCAGCAGTAGCAGTGAGGACAACCGCAGATCACGAACCTGAGGAATCCTGAGATTGCATTACGTGCGAGAAATCCCTACGAGCAGGGTGTACTCGGTACTCCGTCGCTTGCAGGCTCGACAGCAAAACGAGGCCAGTACGTTGCCAAGAGGGGTCGAAGGCAGTACGCCGTGACAGCAGTTTGCACAACACTATATCGAGCAAAACAAAAACCGCCGCGAAACAGCATCAGCAACGCATTGCAATCAGTCAGGCGTTGGGCCGCTTAGATTCAGACAATCACCTCGCTGCTAGCTTCTCCCTACTACATACCCTCCTCGCCCCCTCCCCCACTACCCCGTTCCCCCGTTTGTTTGACCACGAACAGCTACGTACGTCGCTGGCCGCAGGTACCAGTTACCTGGTACAATACATACCGGTATATCCGAAAATATAACAGTCGTTACGATATTAAAGTTCAGAATTAAACGGTTCTTACATTTATGTACATAATGCTGCCAGGTACTACTAAGTACTGCTGTTGTCAGTCAGAAGAATGTGTCATGATACATATATTTTTACATGAGACCATTATTAGAGAGGAAGCTCGTTGTACACAGCTTGTACCGGCGGCACTGATAGTTGATGCACTGCTGCATCCACACAGCGTCCCAGTCTGGCTTTACATCAAACAATGGGGGGCAAGCACACCACAACAGCAACCAGGGCCCTCAGCTAACGCTATCACAACACGCTCTTCAAGCTCACCGGACTCGCAGTTCCCGTGATCTGCTCCAGAGTGTTCGCCAAGGTGGCCCGCAACTTCTGGCCCGCATCAAAGGCAAGCTTGAAGGGGTTGACTATATCAGGCATCGCCAGACCTGGCTCCGTTGCCTCTCCCTCACCCGCACCCTCTCCCGCCGCACCGCTACCCCCTCGAGTCTGGCTCCCTATTTCTCCCTCCTCTCTTGCTCGGTCTTCACCTGCCCCTTCGTACCCATCGTCCTCGGCTCCCGCGCGTAGCGGTGATACCGCTGATGATGTCGCTAGAGGTGATGTTCGAGCAACAGAGTAGACACACCCCCTCCGTCCCTGCTGTTGCTGTTGCTGTTGTCGTCGAACCACTCCTCGTGAGGATGAAGAGGATGCTGCTGCTAGCCCGCCCCCATTCCGGCTCCGCGTGATGGAATCGGAGGTGGAGCAAGAAGAGACCGAGGGGGCATGGCGTGCCGAGGAAGGAGGCGCGAAAGAGAACGCTTGCACATCGTTGCCTCGCTGACCAACGCAGCCCAGAAAGAACAGGACGGCTGAGACTCTCCACAGTCTCGCAGCAGCTGCCGTCGTTGCTGCTCTACTGGTCCGGCCACCTAAGCAACGCGGCGGCATGGTCTCTCGCACTGGCTCAACGCCTTTCCTGCTTAGTCTGGCCCACTATTGGGTGTTGCTGCGACACCCTCAAGATATGCACTGCTGCTGTAGCTCTCGTTTGTTGAAGAATTGCTGCTGCTGCTCTAGTTTTTGCTCAGACGAGTACGTCGTCAAATGGCGGAGTCAGACACTTTCTCACAGAAAAAACAGCTTCCCTTTGAGCCCCTGATCCCTGCTTTTGATAAGAAGGCGTTCCTATTCTGAGTTGAGTATCAACTATCTATTCAGTCGAACTCACAGCTGACGTATTTCAAAATTTATATAAAAAAATGGGCAATAGTTGTGTGCTGTGTCATGTGTGTGATGTTGTCATGTTTCATGCGTCGAAGTCTCCTCGCCCCTCCTCGAACAGCTAAGCTCTAGGGGTACCTCCTCTTCGCACTAAGGACTCGTTGTTTCAGCAAATTGCAGAGATGCTCTTGACTACAATCGATATAGCATATGTTCTGCTTCTGTACACATGTTGTCTTCTTGTCTGTCATGTTTTTGTGTGTATGTGAATTTTTCTATAACAAGATAAATCTATGAAATACGTCAGCTGTGATTAATCAGTCGAACTCACAGCTGACGTATTTTAAAATTTATAAAAAAAAAAGAAAATTGAAATACTATATTCCATTTTTCCAAAGCTTGCTCGAAGAAAGAAACTCAAGTACTGCTGTCGTCTCATCCGCGAGGACTCTCAGAACTCGACACAGTCGCACCAGTACGAGTATATCTATCTGTACATCGATTTTTGTGTTGTTGCCGATGGTGATGGCGATAAGGATCTTGCTGCCATCACCGTGTGCTGGGTGATCCGTCCGTGCCTGTGGCGTGCGGCTCGTGCCTCGTTTCAAGCTCCAAACGAATGCCGCAATGCGGCACGACCTTGACAAATGGCGGCGCAACCTCCAGTCAGCGAGGAGGAGCAAAAACACGTGAACTATGTGCAGCAGTCTAGCTGCGGCAGTGCCCCAGCAGCTGCGCGTGGGCAGGATGGTGACGGCCATTTTCGCCGCAGCGCTTGACGCAACTAGTGGTAGAGCGTGATAGAGTGCCTAGTTTCGCGTCTCACCGACCTGCGCTTGGCTAAGCGCGAGCTTGCCAAGGTGCCGGGGCGCGGCGCAACCTCCATGTACCAGAGACCAGAGGTAATACTCTACGAGTATCTATCTGCTATAGGATCGAAGCACGTTCGCCAGCTTGCTGTCTGGTCGTCGCTCCTTGGCATTAGACAAGACGGGAGCAAACATTCTTGGGTGCTTCCGCCGCTCTGGCTAGCGCGGGCAGGGAGAGAATGGGATGCAAGCAAGTGGCCAGCTGAATCGCTTCAAGTCAAGCCAGCACATGGTATGATAGTCGCACCAGGTGAGTCTGGCAGTACAACTCTCATAATAAAAAACTCTCCAATGCTGCTGCTGCATTCGGTCACTCTCCGCAGCAGTGGCGGTATACGTACTCCCATAGTACTCTCTGCAGCAGTGGCGGTACGTACTCCCATAGTACTCGTGAACTCGTAAAATACAGCAGTGAAGTGGGGGCATACTGAACTGGTGGTCTACAGCAGGCTTTCTTCACGGCAGAAACATATCACCATGTCTCGAAATGTGAGGATTGTTTGTGACGAATACCAGAACTATTAATAGTAGTTGGTGGTAATGAGGCGCGACCTCAGTAATACCTGCAGTAGTCATAACTGCGATGCAGCATGCTGGGCGAATACGGATTATTTTGTTTTGTGCTGAACCAACACGAACGAACATCTACTGCTTGCTGCTGCACTACCTACTACCTATCTATCTATACGCCGTCGTCTGGTGAATCTCAATAATATCGTAAATGTTCTTGGCCTCTTCTGCTTTTGATATACATGAAAAACACAGCAGCAGTACGCATACACCTGTTCTGTTGTAACAACGGTTGATTTTGTTGTGGATATCCTGGTTTCCACCTCGAAAGCTGGCATGCATAATCATTTGAAGACAAAAATATGCACTACATGTCCTGTGACCACAGAAATAACTTGCATTCGTATCGTATCTTTCGGGGATTCAAGAACCGGCACGGACAATGCCGCCGGGTAGAAAGAACAAGAACAAACACACACACCTCACATGTTTTTTCCAACACTTAAAATTGTCCTGTTGACCCGGGCAGCATCCAGGGGAGCCGCTGGTCTATATCTTTGACAAGGAATTACATACAGAATACGCGCGTTCGGTTTATCTCAATACTTGTAAAATTCGGTAAAAATGGAATATAGACGAGACGTATTACGCAGCTTGCAAAGCTGAGTATCAACTGTTTAATCAGTCGAACTCACAGCTGACGTATTTCAAAATTTATAAAAACAGTGTTTTCTGGCTGAAATTCAGCATAATTTGAAGACGAAAAATCTGCATATGAAAAGTTTGTCCAACAGAAAGAGCTTCTTTCTCGTAGCAGGTGCCACCACTACTGGCTATGATACTTGTACTGATGTACGACATCTACAGCAGAAGTGTTTCTCCAGCAACAAAACAGCAGCAGCAGTAGCAGCAGTAGCAGCAGTAGGACGCACGAGGCCAGGGTCAGCGTCACTGTACGCTCGGCTTGTCAATCTAACCCTTGAACCCTTTGTACACGTACTCGATTTTGTCCTGTGTTGGTTCCGAACTCGAAATTCGGCATAATTTGCAGACGAAAAATCTGCACCCGACATGCTCTGTCCAGGAGAGATAACTTCTCGTAGCAGGAAGCAGGTGCCACCGCTAATCAGTTGATGTACGACATCTACAGCAGAGCTTCTCCAGCAACAAAACAGCAGCAGCAGTAGCAGTAGGACACACGAGGCCAGGGTCAGCGTCGCTGTACGCTCGGCTTGTCAATCTAAACCCTTGAACCCTTTGTACACGTATACTCGATTTTGTCCTGTGTTGGTTTTGAACTCGAAATTCGGCATAATAATTTCAACACGAAAAATCTGCACCCGACATGCTCTCCAAGAGAGAACTTCTCGTAGCAGGTATAGCAGGTGCCACCGCTGCTACTGATGTACGACATCTACAGCAGAGCTTCTCCAGCAGCAAAACAGCAGCAGCAGTAGGACACACGCGGCCAGGTCAGCGTCGCTGTACGCTCGGCTTGTGTGTGAACCCTTCGTACATGTGTTCCCTGGTCCCGAACTCATAATTTGAAGACGAAAAATCTACAACCTGACGTGTGTCCAACAGAGCTTCTAGCAGGCCACCACTACTACTGCTGTACAACAACTATACAGCAGATATTCTCCTGTTTCCCCGTCCCTCATCAGCAGGAGGGTGGGCCTGCAGCATGTCTCGGGGACATGGCCCGAACGCTCGTTGCTGTGGACAGGCACAGTCTGCCTACGAGTACTCGTAGAGCTGGCGGGTTTCGTTAGGTTGAACTCAAAAAGCAAAAACCGTTATAATGTGTTGTTGGTTCTTTCTGTGTTTTTTTCAACATGGCCCAACACAAACATGTGCCTATGATAAACGTTGCCACCCCTATAGCTGGAGCTACTGTCAACGACTTACCACTCCACCAGCACGAGGAGGTCTCTTTTGTGTGTGTGCGCGCACAGAGCCCGCCGGGACTGGAATTGGTGCGGTGTGCGTCGAGAGCGGTGGTCAAACGTTGCCCCAAAAAATATTGAATCACACACACACACTCACACACACATGTACAGAGAAACTCAAACCAAGGCACCCTACGCTCGTATCCGATCTGCTATGAAGAGTTTTTTTTTTCTTGGAAAAATCCAAGAAACAAAAGGCTCGCACGCTCTGCACGCTTCGCGCGCCTCATTATTATTTTATAAATTTTGAAGGGCAAATGCCAAAATCAGGTATACCTGATCCGTTTGAGCCAAAATCAGGTACACCCTAAAACCAAGTAAAAAACGCGCGCCACTAGCGGTGTGATGTCCATGACAATCCTGTAAAAAAAGTATGCGCCTAAAGCATTAAGCGTGCCACATGCCCTCCAAAATCTGAATTGTTTTGTTTTCTTCAGGGTCTAGGTACCACGGGCTCCACTTGGACCTGCAAATATTCACTATTAATATGCTTCGTTGGTTTCGCCACGGCGGGAGCGCCAAGAGTATTTGCTCTGGCGCTCCCCCCCCGTTGACAGCTTTAAAGCTTCCAGACCGTCCTCGCGGAACCGCCTGCTTGGCACGAAATTATCTTGCCGCACCAAACCTGAGGCCACCTCGACGCGGGGTGGTGCAGACGAAACGCCGAGTGTCCATGGTGCTGTAAAGACTGCTGTGAACATAGAAAACAACAGAGTACACACAACAACTATTTAATAACTGAACTGAAGCACATCGCGCACCCCAAAGGAGAAAAAGTGAAACCAGCATACGCATGTATGCATGTATATACGTACTTTTACGTACGACGCACGAGTACAGAGTTTATACGTCAATACAGAAGAATTTCAAACGAGGCAGGGCAGACGCATACGGAGAGAAAACACAGTGTACGTATGGCCTCTCTGATTGGTTCAAAGCTGGCCAAAATCAGTTGAAAGCTAGACAGAGTAGAAAAAATCAGGTGTACCTTGGCCTTTTCGTGCCAAAATCAGTTACAATGTCAGCTTGACCAATAGCAGGGCTCCTGGTGTGTGTTTTGTACTTGAATTCAGTATGCAACTGTTTTGGGCACGAAAGTGGCCAGGTATACCTGATTTTGGGAAAAGCCCATTTTTGAAATACGTCAGCTGTGAGTTCGACTGATTAAATAGTTGATACTCAACTTTGCAAGCTGCGTAATACGCCTCGTCTATGTTCCATTTTTCCCGAATTTTACAAGTATTGTTACAAACCGAACGCGCGTATTCTATCTGTGATTCCTTGTCAAAGGTAGAGGCCAGCTGCTCCCCTGGATGCTGCCCGGGTCAACAGGACAATTTTAAATAAATCCCTATGTTGCGGGAGAGTCAATGTGCGTACATCAGTAGTACGGTACTAGGTAAACAAACAGGATTTATCATCCGTTTCGGTTCATTCAGTGAAAGAAATCGTCAGCAGCAGCAGCAGCAGCAGCAGCGACAGCAGCAGCAGCAGCAACAACAGCAGTAGGGCACACGAGGCCAGGGTCAGCGTCGCTGAACGCTCGGCTTGTCGGTCTAACCCTTAAATCCTTTGTACACTTCCTCGGTTTTGTTGTGTTTTTCCTGTTTCCTGGTTCCCTAACTCGAACTTCGACATACTTTCAAGACGAAAAACCTGCACCTGACAAGTGTCCAACAGAGAGCTTCTCGAAGCAGGTGTTTGTCACCACTACTAATGCCGTACGACATCTATCCACAGCAGAGCTTCTCCGTCCCCTCATCCGTAGGAGGGTGGGCCTGACAATACCACCTACAGTATGTGGTAGTGTCACGGACCGGGCGTTGCTGTGGACAGACACATTGCCTGTGAGTACTCGTAGAGTTGGGTTTCGTTCGGTATAACTACCAAAAGGCGTTACGACATTAGTTTCCGGGTTTTTTTTTCAACCATAGCCCAGTCATGTGCCTAGATACACGTTGCCGCACCTAGCTCGACCAACTCTGAATTACTTACAACCACACCAACACGAGAAGGCTTCATGAGTGTGTGTGCGTACACAGAGCCAGCCGAGACTGGTATTGATGCCGGGTACGTTGAGCGCGGTGGACAAACGTGGTCAAAACAGGTGAATCGCGCACAAACTTACAGAGAAACTAAAAACGAGGGACCCTACGCTCGTCCGATCCGCTATGAAGAGCCTGGCTATTTTCCCTTAGAAAATCAAGAAAAAAAGGCTAGCGCTTTGCGCTCGCACGCCTCATTAAAACGACCCCCGAATAGAGTTTCCAAGCAAATCTCAACATGCTATTCTTATTGCTCGTTACTGGGTTATTGCTGTAGATGTTCTGTGCTGTTAATCGTATAGGCCCGCCAACAAGAAATGCCGTTGTACAGCAGCAGTTTTCTTACTATAGCAGCATTCTTGTTCGACCTCGAGCATAGACTACAGCAGTACTGCATACCAGGTTCCTGGTAGGATCTAGTTTAGCGCTCGCTGCTGAGGAAAAATTGTGACTCCAACTTTCTCAGCGTTCGCCAAGAAGTGAGCCGTTTGTTCTCACTAGGTTCTTTGTTGTTCGTGGACCTATGACAGTGTACAACACGCCCCCAGCGATGATATTTTTACTTGGGATTATTGTGACCCCGGTTGGTATACTGAGGGAGGGTGGTATATACCGTACCCCGGTTGATGGAGTGCGTGGTCGTTTGGGATTTCAGATCGTGCACCACCCCCGGGTGGTATACCGTAAGGGTGTGATAGCAAGGGGGGGTGATAGTAGTGGTTACAAACGACATGAAACATCTAACGACAACGTATTGCAATGACAGTGAGGCAATGCCACCTATCCCCCCTTCCAGCGTCTACCATCCGCCAACGCACACAAGTTGATGACAACTGCAATTGTCCTGCTGCGCGAGTTCCTATTAACAGCAACAGCTAAACACCTGCTAATATTTCCCCAGGCGTGCAAAACGGGCACTTTGCGGCGCGGCGACCGTTTTAATCCTTGACATCGCGCGGCCCCAGTTTGATATTCTGAGAACCAGATTGATCAAGGATGCCACATCTATTAGGGATGACACCTACTACAGCAGAAGCCAGTATCATCTAGTCGCTGCTGCATAACACAGGGCTACCAGGTACTCCTGTAGCAACCATAATTGAGGTACGCACCCATCTCATACAAGCAGGTGTTGCAGTATCGGTAGATACAAAACGATTCTATGTTCGGTTATTCCCTAGCCTTGTATGTGTTGGATTCACTGCTTGGAACTCATGTAAGTACATTATGTACAAGTGTTGGTTCCCGATAACATCACTACTTGATGTTGCGTGTGTGTTGCTTTCTAAGAAATTTAATCATGTAGTGAAGAGTAAGAAAGTGTATGCCTAACGAGAGGAGGTATTAGAGATGATACTTGTCAGTAGCCATCTTAGTCGTTACCGATAACGCTTACGTCATCTGATATCCATTTACGCGTTTCTAGGTACAACAAACAGTTTTCCAGTCCGTGTGTTATAGTTTGATTATTACAGCAGTACCAGGTATACAGCAACAGTTGTCTTTTTACACATCTACTGCTGTGCACTCATACACAGAAGAAGTCACAGTAACAAGTAGTATATTGAATCTACTATAGTACGTACATGATTGGTGACAGCACATTCTAGTAGTACGTGCTATTGGTATAGAATGGAAAGGCTGTCTTCAGTATCCCTCCGGGACCGGTAGCATAGTTTTGGTTCTGGTTGAATTAACAACATAGACTACACGGGGGTCATGGGTATGTACCCCAAGATGGGTATGTACCCCAAGATGTATTGATTTTTTGAAGTAAAACTGATGGTCTCCGTGTTGTTTCATATTGACCTGAATGCAAGGGTATTTCCCTATTTTGTTTTTTAATGAATTGTAGGGGTCGTCCTTTGTTTCGAGCCGTGAGCGCACACGCGCACCGCTCCCCTTTGAGCTCACTCTACTTTTGCTCACCATCATCAGCTTCCAGCTGAGCAAATGAATCAACACTGTGGCTTGGGGTCACCACACCATCTTCTTCTCTTCTATTGAAACTTCTCGTACAAGTCACCTAACAGTGGCTATACGTTTGCCTCGAACATTTATTTTGACTGTGTATTGACCGGCCATCGGCAATCGAGTCTAGGCATACACACCAGCTACGAGCTGGTACACACGCCAACCACCATACCCAACACATCCAAACACGAGTCGAGCGGGAAGCTGGTCTGGGATGGGATTATTTGCGCAACACGCGGCAACGGCGGCGATAGACTATACTCGCAGGAATCAGCCGATCTGCTGATTTTGAAGCAAACACCTCAGGGGGTGGAGCATACACCGTACCCTGGGTGAGACCTTGGGTGGTCATTCAGGCTTTTAGAATATTGGCCACCCGGGCGGTATACTGTGGGGGTGCGGTATGCAACACGGGGTACGTTCTACACTAACGGTACACGGTTATACAGTACTGCTGTATACCAGATGCCTGGTATCTACGTAGATAGATATATGAACAGCATCGTAAAACGAGGGTCGTGAGGAGTGACGAATCCTGCAATCGGGGCGGGTTTGGAGTCCACGCGACAGTCTTCGTCTATGTGTTACGTATGCATTACAGTCCAGTTGGGCGCTTTGTCTGGGTTTATCTGAAGCAGTGGCCGGTGCAGGACGAGCAGAGGGGGGCTGAGGCAGTCTTGGAGTAGATAGGATCTCCATGACATCCAATTCTACCTGTTTCCAGTAGACCATGAAAAAAACAGATTGGTTGTTGATCATGCGGCAAACAGAACTTTTTTGACGAAATCCTCGACCACAGCTCACGGCTGAGATGCCTTCTGGGTTCAATGAAAGACAAGACCCGGAACGTCGCTCAGCATCGTCTTTCAAGTTTTTGGGAGAGCTCCAAAAAATGACATTATATTTGCAGTCCATGGGCGTAGTCTTCCACTACTAGCAAACACTTCCTGAATCCTTGCAGAATTTTGCCCTCGTTCCGTTTGGTTAGGGTTTCAGCCAGATAACCGAAACAAGATACAAGATACAGGTCGAAGATTCGTTCGCGTTCGTTCGCGCACCCGAGTACGTTTTAAAAATACCCCGTGTGCTAAAAACCACAGGGACCCCTGGTGGGAAACGCCTCCACATGTACTGAAAACACGTAGCATTGAGCATCCCGTATTTTAATCTCTTTTAAGGTATTTTCCGTTGCCGTTTGCGAATGTGTTTCAAACACGTTTTCCATTACGGTGCGATATAAAGTCGAGAGCTTTGCGCTCGAACCTTGTTTTGCACTAGCAAGCATCAAAGAAGTTTAGACATGGAGTATACGGTATAGAGTCTAGGGTATATCTCCCAGGATTTAGGGTACGCAGGGTTACTAAGTGTTATCGTTCAGGGCCTGGAAGCGTTACCGACGTCCTTTCGAGCGTAGCGTGGGTGCGTGTGTGACGCAACAGAACAACAGTACATGTATACGAGACAGCGGCCGGGGATGAAACGAAGCCGACGCAGCTAAATCCATGTGAGCAACCGATGTAGTTGGAACATCGGCATCGGACGGTCGGCGTGAGAAAGGAAAACGGACGATACAGAGTGACAAATACGGAAAAAAATGGCCACTGCGTGATTGGGGGATGGTACTATTTTGTGTCAGAGCTAAAATGGTTGAAAACATGGAGTAGTACGGCACGCGCGTAACGTGGTCGTAATCGTACGGCTTGGCGCTCACGCCGCTCATAGACGGTTGACAACACCAGAGCTATCATTTGGTTTTGGGCGTACCGAGGGATCCCAACGGAGGGTTATTCGCCGACTATTCATGTAGCGTCTTTTTCGCCACCCCCGCCCTCCAGGCGAAGGCGACGTCAACCCAGCTTGTCAGCTGCCTGTGATTGGGTGTTGATATTTGGTGTTTATTTAAAACAATGACTATAACTACGTGTGTATTCCGAAAAACGTGTGCAGTCCGAAGAACGGAGGTAGTACACAACGAATAGGCGTTGCTATGGTTAAGCACGCAGTCTATCCTTCGACAACGATAAATTGGATGCCCTCGTCGGGATAGCGATACTCAACGATAAAGCGGCTGTGCCCATTTCCTACTGTTTTTTTTTTCAAATATTCTCTTCTCGTTCTCTATGAGCCCAGTTTTGAAGCTCATCCGAGGGGTTGTGTCATATTGTGTGTTTTACGGCACACGCATCGATGCCTAACTGACTCTCCCTGTTCACCTGCAGCCTCCTCCTTAACCGCCCTGCCGTCACCACCGCCCCCGCCCCTGTCCCACTGCTGCCGCTCCACTGCTCAGGCAGTGTGTCGCATGCTCGCACGTCGACGCCCTCCATCTTCCACCACTCCAGAGAATGCCCTTCCGTCGGGCACCCCAGTCCCCTTGGGCATTCCGAACAGCTCGCTCGGATTCTCCGCCGCCCCTTACCTTCTCCACAACCCAACCCTATCTCCACTTTTCCACCCCCCGCGTTGTCACCAGCACGACCCATCTCGTTCGTTGGCCTCCCTTTGACCTGTAGAACCTGACCTTTAGTCTTTATACGAATTCGGCGTTCCGGCGGTTCTGCATGCAATTTTTCCTACCGGAAGAACGACAATGCAGGTCGACGCGCCCCTCTCCCCCTACGTAGCGGGATCACTCGATCACATTTCGCCGCCAGCAGCGTCGACTCACTTATCCTCGCGAGATGTATGTATACATATTAACTTATAACTCAGTTTGTCTGCTACCAGCGTGAACCCCTTTCCAACACCTTTCGTGGCGGCTCCGTCCCCCTCCTTTTCCGCTATTTCCACCCCTACGCCGCTTGCCCCAAAGTCAACACCCTCCGTATTCCGCTGCCGCGGAAGCTAACTACGCCCGTCCCTCTGGTGCCCCCCTCCCCTTCAACATTCCGAACATCTCTCTTAACAGCGCCGTCGCCATTGTCCACCTTGAGGCCTAGGGTCCCCTCTCCTCAACACCTCACGGCTCTTCGCGCTTGGTGCAAGGAATGTCTTCTGAGTGGGTGAAAACCCGACGTTCTCCGTCCCGGCTATGGTCATACGACTACGGCCATGCCATGGCATGAATACACCGCCCCCTCTCCCCGTCGTTGTGAGCGACCCTCCCCCCTTTCCCGCCTTGGTCTCGTTTTGACCCTCGAAAGTTGATCTGAATGAAGCTATTCTACCTCTTCTGCGTTCCTTCCTTTCGGCCAGCTAATGCCTTGAGAATTACGAACAGCTTTCCCAGCAACTCCGCTTCCCCCCACCCTCTTGACCCTGCCCCCCTCGGCTGCGCTCCTTCCTCCTTGGTTACCACCGTGTTGCATTTCCTGCATACACGATGATACCCCTTCGAAACCTGCCCTCGAGAGTTTCCCTCGTTTGTGCTTTCCTCCAACTAAACCATAGTGATGCCTGCCCGGAAGAACGTCACAATTTAGGTCGACACCCGTATGACTTTTTTATTCATACATCTGACAGAACCACTTGCTCTGCTCTCAGACAGCATGGTCGCCTCACCCCCCCTGTCCTACGGGAGTGAAGAGTGCACTCATCTCGGACCCAGCCCAGGTCCCTCCTGATCCTTTTTTCCGGTTCTCTTTTTTTCTCTGACCGCGGCAATGCCACTCCTTCGGGAATGCATCGCTTGCACCGACATCTGCCCCCCCAGACCTTCCTCCGCTCCCAAGGATCATCATTGCGTGTCCATTCGACCTCTCATTTCCCCGGAGTCATCCGAAAAGCTCGACCAGCAACTCCGGTCCTCCTCTTGACGCTCCCGCGTACCCCCCCTGCTCCCTCCCTCCGTTCTCATCAGCTCACATCAGTCCCTGCCTACCGTTGGTCTCGTTTGGACCAATAAGACCCGAACAAAAGCCTATTAATTTATACTGCATCCCTTCGGTTCGGTCACCTGCTGCAAGTACAGCACTGCATCAAGACGTTCACTTGTCCCTTCCTCTGCTTAGCCTAACAGTGGTAATCCAATGCAAGAAACCCCGCCGCGAAAGCGGTTCTTTTTTATGGTAGGATGCAGGTCACCCTTCATGCGAATCACCCAATACATCACGGCGCTTCGTCGGTGCAAACCAGACGAGCTCCGTCCCGGCATTTTAGGGATGCGAGGGCCTATGGTCAAACGAATACGGCCATGCATGGCGTAAGTACACCCCCTCCCCCTTTTAACTCTTCCCTAACTTGCCCGCAGTTCCACCCACGCCCTCCGCCTTCCACCGCTGTAGGGGGGCATCAACACTTGTCCACCCGGTATCTCCATCCCCTGGAAAATTCCAAACAACTATCTTAACCACTCCTCCGCCCCCGATCACTCTCTTGATGCCCCCGTCGACCCCCCCCGGCTGTCATCCTTATGCAAGTCCCCCTCTCAAGCGGTTCATAATAGGAGGCAGCTCACTCATCAGGCAACCCGCCGAACACCTCACGGCGCTGCCTAGTCCGTGATAACCCGACGTGCTCCGTCTTGGCAATGTAGGGATGCGAGAGTCTATGGTCGTACGACTGCGGCCACACACGACATCGAGTACCCCCCCCACCCTCATTAAAGCTGTGATCAATTTTCAAGTCCGCCACACAGGAAGTTCTTAGTAGGATGCAGATCATCCTTCATGCGACTCGCCGAATACCTCACGGCGCTTCCCGCTTGGTTCAAACAATATCTGATGCGCTTGACGGGTAAAAACATAACGCATGCCGACGTTCGCCTGTCCCTTGGTGACTCCGCTCCCTGTCATCATGGTCGTCCCCGCCCCCGCCCAATAGCTTGGGATGTAGAGAACGTTCACAAGTGGCCCCACCTCCCTACACCTCTCTCTCCCCCGCCCTCTCCTTTCCGGCTGCGCCCATGTCCTGTTTTTTGACGATAAACCGCTTGCCCCGACATCCAAGCCCACCTCTTTTCCACCGGCCCAAATGGTGATCAACGCCCGTCCCTCCTGCGTCTTGCTCCCCTCGGGTGTTCCGAACGGCTCTCTCAGTACCCCCCCCCCCCCCCCTCGCCCCCCCCCCCCCCTCAGCATATTTGTTCTTCCTCCTTCGTGCCACGCCCGAAACAAAGTATTTCCTGCCTTGTTCTCCTTGTCCTTTCTTCCTTTGGGCCAGCTACTGCTTCCGACGGACCCACGCCAACGTACACCCGCCTACGGCAGAAAAACAGTGAATATAGTAAACTGGGTGCGTGGGTCTATGGTCGATACTTCGTACGACTAAGTCCATGCATGACATGCATACACCCCCCTCCATTGTTTACATGGTATGAGCACACACACTCATCGTTTACCAAACTTTTTGCAACTTCTTTCAGCAGCAGCAGTACCAGCGGCAGCGAGTGCGTTTGCGCCAGCTGTGTCCGGGTTACGATTCCCCCCATGCCTTGTCCCCGCCCCCCGCCTTTTGTAGGCATCAAACACAGCACCACCAGGTAGGGTTTCCTCGTATTTAGCCGCTCTAGATATCCCTGCGTCCCTCACTCAGCAACAGCGGCACCAGATACATTTTCCCATCCCCTCTCTCTCCGCCCCCTGCGTTCTACCAGCAACAACAGCAGCAGCATGTATGGGTGCTTGGTTTTTGCCCGCATCACAAGTCCCCCCGTCATATATCCCCGCCTCCCGCTTGCTGTCAGCAGAAGCGGCAGCATGTTTCCTTTGCCTCACATTTTGCCGCATCACTATTGCCCCCACCCCTTTCCCCCCGCCCCCAGCATTCTATCAGCAACAGCAAAAGTCGAATATACGCGTTATACGTCTTTAGCCGCATCACCAATCCCGCCATCCCTTATCTCTGCCCTCCGCCTTCTATCAGCAACGGCCGCAGCAGCATGTACATTTGCCCGACTGGGAACTGATTCACTTGTCCCTCAGTTCCCGCTACCCGCGTTCTATCAGCAACAACAACAGGAGCAGCAGGAACAGCAGGAGCGGGAGCAGCAGCAGCAGCAGCAACAGCAACAGCAAAAACGCAAAAGCAACAGCTGCAGCGGCAACAGCAGCAGCGGCAACAGCTGCAGCAGCCCTGACTACTACAAGATGAAGAGGGAAAACAAGTTACGGGCGAATGCACAGGATTATTTTCACCTTGGCCCTGCACTAACCTATCCCCGAGAATCAGTACGGGTACTGACGAGGCAACAAACTGTGTTAATCACGCGTAATGTCACCTGAAACGCGTACCGCCTGCACCATCTGTACCTGCCCACGCGAACGACTCCCAGTTACCGAAGAGGGGGGTCCGAGGCAGACGACGTGAGCAAGTCGGATCGAGGTGGTAGGGACATGGTGGATGAGCTGGACGACGGTCTGGCTCATTTAAATTACCTCGACGTGACGTGGAGGTTTGATCTGGACGCGTTTCTGCAGGAGCGCGCACGACAGGAACCTGCTGCTGGCGAGGCCGGTGACGGGACAGCCGAGACGATGGTTTCGTCTCAAGGAGGTGCGGTTGACGCATCTACTGCCCCGACAGGGAGGGCCGAAGTGGTCGAGACTATGAGTTCGTCTCACGGGGGTGCCGTGGACGCCGCCTCGGTCCCGGAAGGAAGGGCCGAAAGCGACCCAGGCGCAGCATCAGCCTCCGACACCGGCTTAAGAAATGGTGAGGATCCCCGCGCGGTCTTGTCGGGGAGGCCAGCACACAAGCTCAGTAGCTGGGGACGGCTCCCGCCGACAATACGGGGCCGGACCCGGGATCAGAGCCACCGCCTAAAAGGTAAACCTACAGTGCACCAGCTAAGGATGGACGATGAACTCTCAAACGCGCTGCTTGCGGCGACGTACGAGTGGTGGACGAATCCTGGGAGTATCCTGAACGTGAATCGTGAACGATGGAGGACGCAGTGGCACTGATGGCCGGAGGACTTGCTGTGGAGAAAATAAGAGAGTTGAGCGTGTGCATCTCGAGTGGTGTCCCGGAAGACGTAGAACCGCCCCTGCAGTCCGTAGTAGATGTAGGGTGTTCACAGTATATAGCAGCGTGGCACGAGGCCAACAAAAAGTGAGTTGTATGGTCACAAAGCAACGAAGGCGCGACACCGCACAATACTAGAAAGCTGTAGGTGCGAAGTGGGTCTTACAAGACGGATAAGGATGGCCTGATATTACGGGGGACCATGGTAACTAGGACCTACGGTAGACACGAAAACCTTTATATGTCCATATTTTTACTAACAATATTTGGTCCTATTTACTATGGCCCCCCGTAATAGTAAAGACAAACGCCAGATTTGCGGCTATGGATGTTAGGCAGGTGCAAGATGTAGACTACTTTCAAACCTTTGCACCAACTTCCTCGTCAGCGCCATTTTAAAATTCTGGCGGCTGTTGCCAATGAACGTGATTTGAAGATTTCCATCTAGACGTCGCATAAGCTTTGTTCGCGCTCAAATCGACGCTGATGTGTATGAAACTACCTGATGGGTGTGGTGACATGTCAGGGAACATCATCCGCCTAAACAGATCACTGTATGGTCTAAAGCAGAGCGGACGGCAGTGGGTCGGATTTTTAGTGGAGATCGTGGTAGTGCGAGATATGGGGCAGTGTAGGTCTGACCCGTGTGTGTTTCCCATGGTTGTGGACGGCAACGTAGAACTGATCATGTCCGTTAATGTACATGCAGTCGTGATCGCAGGATGGCACGAGACATGCAGAGACTCCCAGGCCGCGCTAGATACGAAATTCCTCACGAATAACCTCGGCGAACTGACTTGGTACACTGATTGTGCGTTAAAACGCGACAGGGAATTGGAGACGTTTTAGGTTGCGCAGAAGGCGTTTACTGAGATGTTGAATCGGTTTAACTTTAATTCATCTTCTGACATCCGCGCGAACCCCCGTGTGGAACTAGGTTCAAGAGAGGAGGGCAACCTTGGAGAAGACTGGCGGCACAGGGAAGCTGTGGGCAGCTTGATGTGGTTGTCGATCATGACGAGGCTGGACATCTCGAACGCTCTGCGTGCTGTGGCGCGCCACTCCCACAACCCTACAGAGGGCTACTGGAAGGCAGTGTTCAAGATTATGGCTTATCTCCACCGGACCAGTTTTTGGGATTGACTTTATACGGGGCTCGGGATTGGTTTTTTCTGCGTGGAGTGATACTGATTACGCTGATAAGTCGAACGATAGGCACTCGGTGTCGAGGACAGTAATTACCCTTGGGGGTGCGGCCGTCAGTTGGTCGAGTAGCACCCAGAGGTGTCTTACGTTGTCCACAGCAGAAGCAGACTATGTCGCCCTGGGTGAAGGGGTGAGGAACGCGTTCTTTATGGGCGCAGTGTTGTCGTTTGTTTGTCCAGAGCTAAGCGGGTCATGTGTCCGGGTTTTCGAGGACAACCAGGGGTCCATAGCGCTGGCTGAGAACCCTCTTAGTTCTGCTCGGAGCAAGCGTATCGACGCGCCTTTTCATTTTGATAAGGAGATACTTCGTGCTAAGAAGATCGACACTCAGTTCGTAGCTTCGGAAGGCAGCACGCGGATATTTTGACCAAGTCCCTTGCTGCGACCCCCGTTTACGTTTCACCGTAGGTTCGCGTTGAATCTGCGGTTGAAGGGTGAGTAAGAAGATATGAGCTTGATTCGATGAATACCATCTTTAAGTGATGCGAGGAATAGTTTGTCGAGTCGCCACCCTGCGCTATTTGAGGGGCATGGAGGAGTAGCGAAGGACTTGGCATTGTATTTTCTGGCCAAGGTCATCGTTAGGCATGCAGCCGTTGTTTCCAATTTTTCTATGGTTTGGAGTATATGCCTTATACAGGGGTTTTTGACCCGGTGGCCGGGTTTCCTTCTTGGAGACTGTCGTTGGATGTTATTAGGTCCTAGCATGTCTCGAATGTCTCTCCGGTCTCGTCACTGCTGTGAATAGCCAGGGAGTTGATGCCGTTAAACATTTATTAGTTTGCGGTTGTCCAAACGTTGCCGTCTTTCTTGAGAATGGCGACCATGGGGTTGGCGTCGGGACAGGTGGAGTGCTGGAGGAGGCCGGCAGCTAGGTAATGGTCGAGGACAGCATCGAACTGCTTGGCGGGAAAAGGGTTGGTGTGGTAAGGGCGGGAAAAGACGGGGCGCCATCCGGGAGGACGGAACTCTTGAAAGGGATAAGGGAGCACGAACCGAAGTCGGTTTTGGACGTGGAGAAGACACCGGAGAGCTCGCAAAGAACGTTCCCCAGGGCTGTGATGACCGACGGAGACCAACCGGAATCGCAAAGGTCGACCGTGATGTCGCGAAGGTGTAGCGGGAGCTTGTCCCAGACGTGGAAGAAATTTGTCCGTTGGTCGGCAGTCAGGCGTTCCAGTAACTTTGGGCACGGGGTCCTGGGGGAATCAGCTGGGGGGTGTCCGTCGTCGTGTATGGGAATGCTGCCGTGGAAGGGGTGGACGTTGTCAACGGCTGGGGCTGAAGGTAATGTTGTGGGGAGATCTTGCAGTGCTGATACCGGAATTTGGATGAGAGGAGCAGAAGAAGTCCCCAAACGGTCGCCTGGTTCAAGATTAGTGAATCCCGAGAGCGGGATATGTTGGTAGCCATTATCAACGAAGATTTGGGTTTCGGAGGAAAGGCCGTCGCGGGGAACCATGTCAACGAGGTAATGGCCGGTGAGCACCGGGATACCGGGGGAACACACCAAATTAACCGGGGCTAGGGACGGCGTGGGAGAACGTGAGATTCCGTGGACACCGGCGAACTCGTGGTGTAACTTTTCGGGAGAGGGTCGGGTGTCGTGGATGAATGGGGAGAGACCATCTGTATAAGGTGTGGTAAGGAAGAACTCACCAAAGAACGGTCCGGAGGGAGAGCGGAGTAGTGTGGTGTACATGCGTTGTTCGAACCGCATCCAGCTGTCGCGTCCCAGTAAAGCGGGGTCTTGCATAGTTCCATGTGGCACGATGCATGTCCATACGGCAACTTCGGCGGAGGGAGTATTATCGTGGGAGAACTGGACGCTGAGTCGAACGGAAGTCGAAGTGAGGAGGGAAGTTGATTTACCGAAACCGGCCAGAAACGAGGAGATTCGTGTCGTTCGCAGGTGTCCGCCGCGCAGTTGTTGTGCTTCATGCGAGCCCAACCTTCAGCGGAGAAGAAGGTTTGGTGGGAGCCGGTGTCCAGGAGATCCACTAGGCCGTATCGGTTGGATGCGGAGGGTCCACTGTGTACTATAATCCTGGTGGTGAACAAGGCGTCGTCGACAGTAGCTATACCAATTGTGAGGCCGGGTCCATGTTCAGCAACGAGGGAGGAAGGGGTAGGGGGAAGGACACCTCCGGACGAAATGACAGAGACCAAGGTGTGCGGAGGAGCTTGATGGAAAAAAGAGGTTAGTGAGAGGTCCAATGCAGAGGTTGCAGTAAGAGCTGGAATAGCTGCGCTGATCTCGTATATCCCGTTATCAGAGAGTGGGACCCGAGAGGCGTGGAGCGGGGGCGGGGGTGGGGGGGGGAAGGTCAATCCGGTGGCGAATCTTCATGAGGATGTCGCTTAAACGGTTGAGTCCCGGCCAGTGCCGAGGTCGTACGACTCGCGCATCGTCGGACCGGAAGCCAATACCCCAGACGAAATCGTGGGGGCTGGCTTCGGCGAGCCGGTGTCCACCAGATTTTGAAGCAAAGGGAGGACCGAGAACGTGGCGAAGTTTCCCTTGAAACAATGTCGTAACGGTTTTGTACTCAGAACGCTATTAGTTAAAATTGGAGACGGAGCGACCGAGGTGTCTTTGTCGTGCGGGATTCAAAGAGGACATGGTATTTTGGCCCAGATTCTGTGTCGCTGAAACCTTGGCTATCTCCGACATCACGTGCTGTCCCGCGAAGGTGTAGTGATCGTTGTCGACGGTGAGCATCGACGGGTACCACTGGGAGAAGACCGAGGATTGATCCAAGAAAACTAAAAGGTGGGAGAGGCTCAGGGTCGAGGGGACTAGTGGAGTACAGGTGGTCGAGGAAGGCGTGTGTGAGACGGTTTCGTCCCTGAGAACGGGCGACGGAAGGTCGATCGTGTCGAGGCCCCGGGAGGATGTACGTGGCGGTGTGACCCTCGTGACGGAGCACCCTGGGAGTCCCTGCTAACGGCATTTAACGTATGTGTAGGAAGGAAAACTCGGAAGAAAAAGCGGTACTTGAAGTAGTCTGTAACCGGGGTGTGGTTGTCGGTACAGGTGGCTCCTGGAATCATCATGGTGACGTAGTGAAATCTTCCATGGAAGAGTGCGCTTGGAAACCATTCCCTGGGCTCAGGGACGGCGGTGTGGTCAGCAGGGGGCGGGCATCGACGAGTCCAGTGGAACCTGTGGAACCAAAGGAGCTCGTAGTATGTGATGGCCGTGGTGTGCGGACGCCGGTTGACGTGTGCCGAGGACATGATTAGTCCGAGGACAGATATGTGTCAGGGGTCGATGGTCCTGGAATAGGGGCAGTCGGGCCGAACATGGAGTGGATATCGCTGTGGGCCGCTGTTGTCGTGTCGCCTACGAGATTGGCAAGATTCGCAGAAAGTTTGAATATGTTGGGCAGGGCGAGGCCGTCGCGCATGGACTGGGAAACCCGAGGGGATTGGGGTTGAAAGGCTCAGCGTGCCCGCCCCCTCTTGCTCACACCTCAAACCAACCGCTTGAGCTATGGGGCCAGTCCTCGTTCGAGTGGTTAATGTCGAGGGTAGGTTAGGAGGGGGATGAAAAAATGAGGTTCGGGAGGGTAAATAGAATCGGTGTCGTTGGGAACATATGCTTCCCGATCCTCTACAGAGGTACTTGGTGTGGTCGAGTGCAGTGCCGTTGGTGAAGTCGCAAGCGGGTCTTCACCGTCGGCATGTCAGTTAGTACGGAAAATTCCCGGTTGACGGGAGTTTTATTTTCGGCCGTGTTGTGAGGGGCCGAGGCGTATGTTTGCTGAGGTAATAGAGTTCTGAGGTGTGGAACGGTAACGGTGAGTGCAGATGAAGAGCGTCCTCGGGGGAAGGGGGGGGGTGAGTTGAAGTTGCGAACTGTTTAAGACTGTCGGTTGTTGTGACGGTAGTTGCTCCACTGGGAGCCCCCAGTTCTGTTCGAATTGCCGTTTGAGCGCTCGTGCCTAGAGTTGGGGTGGCGCCGGCGATTGGTATTTGAATTTTGGTTGGAGGAGTTGTATCCCCTCGAGTTGAAACGCTTTGATTGAGAGTTGAAATTTCTCTGTAAGTTGCGTTCGTACTGTCCCCGACGGTATGATAGAATTCGTTGCTGACACTGTTGGAAAGCTTAAATCCCGTCGTTGAGCTGGCCGAGACGGGGATTGACAACACCGGACTTGTTTGTGAAGGGGCTTTGGCACGATTTGACGCTGTGGCCTAGTCTTCCGCAGTCGAGGCATAGACCACGCCATGTGCGGAGGGCGGTCGCTCTGTTAGCAGCGCTTTGGAGAGGGCTCCAGAGAGGGGGTGAGAGATTGAAAACGTTATAGACACGATGTACGCTTCGTCGAAGTGTTCAAGTGGCCAGTGGTTGCAGCCCAGGGTGAAGGGGTCAATATCTGGTGACGTAGAGACGTTCACGACATAGGGGTTGCGTTGGGTGCCCTGCTGGTTAGGGTTGGAATGATTGCACGAACGCTGTTGAGCAGGGGCCGATGACGTCGGGGACGACGAAACGTCGTGTGGCCTCCATGTGAGGTAACATAAAAATAGTTGTCGCCATTTATGGCAGGTGTGTTGTTCGTGGCGTATACTTCATGAGCCTGTCACATGGCCGAGGCCGGGACCTGAGGGAAAGGCTCTACCGCAGTCGTCGATTGTCCCGGGTACAATACCGGAGGTAAGGCATCGAACTGCCTACTATTACGGGGGTCCATAGTTAATAGGACCTTTGGTATACAAAAAAAAACCTACCATGGTATATATTTGCCTGTTTTTTTACAAAAATATTGATATTTGGTCCTATTTACTATGGTCCTCCGTAATATAACTGGTACGCACTACATCTAACACCAAGGTGTCGCTAGGCGTAACAACACCGTTTTCGAGCCTTGCACTACCGACGTCAACTCACTTAAAGCTCTAAACAAACGGAATACACCGTTCCCGTCGGGACTCCGAACGTCTGTAGTTTCTCGAATGTGCGGCCTTGGTCGCCGTGGTAGAAGTGCGTGTTCACTGGCGCAGAACTAAGCGGAAGGAAGAGGGGCCAGCGCTGTCCTTTTTCTGAAGGTGGTCGCGGACCTGTTTGAAGGAACCGTTAATCAGAAGGGACATCGGGGAGGCCGTGCCAGTCTTGATCGCTTTCCGGAAACACTGGTTATAGCGGGGTGATCCATCCTAGGGACCAACGCGAGGAGTCTAAAATACCAATGGGAGAGTCGTCAGAGCGTGCGAGAATGTCCGCCAACACCGGTTTAATGCTTGCGATGAGTTGTTGAACACCTGCACAGTGGTCGGTTCCTGCGGGAAATGGGAGTGGATCGATGAGGTCCAATTTTCGTGTGTCCAAGTCGATGTACGTGCGGTTGACATCGACGTCGATTGCACTGGTTTTAGTGGTTTGGGGCGCGATGGAGGTTTGCAACGGGGGCGAGCGGGGTGGGGGTGAGACCAACTGGGTACTGAGGGGTCAACGATGCAATGGCAGTCGCGGTGTTTGGGGAGAGGGCGAGGGCCTGTAGCGGTGCAATAAAGATCGCGCGGCCGTGCAGCATTGGAAACCGAGGGACCGGAGTTGTATTGGTGTGCAGGGCTGTGGGAGTCCCTGGATGCTGTGAGAGTAGTGGTGCAATGGAGGTTGCGTTGTTTTGAGGAGGGATAGGGGTCTGCAGCGGCGCAATAGAGATTGCGCCACCGGGCGCCGCTGAATGCTGAAAGGTCAGAGCTAAAACGGTGGCTGTATTGGTGGGCAGTGAGATGAGGGTCACTGGATACCGGGGAGGTGGCGGCGTGTCCGAAAAGGGTGTTGCCGCAAAAGACACAGAGAGCGAATACCATAGTTATTGTCTTGCCTGTTATCATCCGTGGTGCAATCGTCGTCGTTTGAGGAGGAGCAGAGGTCGCCGTCACGGTGCTTCGTTGGGCGTTGTTCGGGCCGGGGGGAGGTTACGCTGCTGACGGACCGGAAGGGGGGTTGTAGTGCGGGACGAGGACGAACGACGGGTCGGGTTGGTGGAGTTGTTGTTGTTGTTATAGTCATGATATTTGTCGTCGCCAAGGTGTCGGCGGTTGACCGGCAGACGGCCGTCCGAGCGGCCCACCGTCCGCTGTTGGCGTTTGCCTCTAAATGCGTTGTACTCAGCCACAGGGAGCCATGTATGGTAGTTGGATGAGTGAACGGTCCTCAAAGTTGTCACCGACCTGAGTAACTTGGTCCTCACGTCCGCGTCTGTCACATTGTAGAGGGCCTTGGGAGCTTTCCGAAGATTGGTGGTGTCAGAGTGCTAGAAGCCTTTGATGGCCGATGCAGCCGTAGAGATGGCTGCCCGACTGTCCTCGGGGACGTCGCGTGACGATACCCATTGGCGGATCGATGCGTTGATGAACTAAATATCCGCAAACTCTAGCACAAAGGCTAGAGGCTCAGGGGTGGTCGTGAGTGGGGCCGTTATGGTGAGGGTCGCAGGGATGGCGGGGATGCCTTGAGAGGCAAGAGCGGTAGTGCGGCGGGCGGTGGCCATTGTAGCACGGGAAAGAGTGGGGGGGATGCCTTGAGAGGCAAGAGAGAGAGCGCTTGGCGGGCCTTCAGGGAGGCCATGACGCGCTCTGCTTCCGCAATTTTTGCGTGTTCCCGTTCGTTCTGTTCGTCCAGGAGCCGCGAGAGTCCCTCCGCGGCCCTGGCACGAGTTTGGTCAAACTACGTGATCCAGGCTCTTGGTTCCGGTACGGATCTATGGTCGTCGTCAGCAGTTGATGGTGTAGCGGAGAGGACCAGGGCCGGCGTCGTGTCTTCAGCCGTTTGGGCAGGAAAGGATGAAGTGCCGTTGACGGAGACGTTCGGGTGGTCGGATGTTTTGTTGTGGGTCTCCGCGGGGCCGGACGTGTTGGCGGTCGGTTGCACAGGACTTCCGTCGTCGACGAATGGTGATTGCCTCCCTCTTTCTCGGAGGGGGCGGCCTCGTAGTCCACTCCATCCTCCTCATCCTTAACGTTCACTATTGCTTGCTTTGGCAGGAGCTGACGACAAGAGAGGGAAGGGGAGGAAGTAGAGGGCGAAGGAGGATGCGAGTGAGACCGGGGAGATCGTGCCATACGGCGTAACGGACGAGGGGTAGGGGGGGGTGCGAACTTGGAGTACCTGCCATTCATGTGCGAACAGAATCTAAACCAACCGGGTGTTTCATATGATTGTGACACTGCTGTGTACACTCCAGTCGTACGAGTGCGCTGCTGTGTTGATAGTCTCGTCGGGGTAACCCTGGACTTGGAGAGACAAAGGTGACCCGCTTGTGCCCCGTGATGGAAGCAAGTATAGAGATACAACCGCGAGGATCTGAAAAAAAAGAAATTGCAGGGACACTCCTTTGAGTCTGACGGGAGTCACGAGAAGTGTGACACAGGTCTGTGCTTGGCCAAGCCTTGAACCAGTTTGTATCGACGTTCTCTTATTATTGGTGCGAGGCTTGCTCGATGAGGCACGCGAGACGAGTGAAAGAGATGGGGGGAAGAGGTGGCCTAGTAAGGGGAGAACTCGTGCACCGGGTGTGGGAGTCACGAGAAGTGTGACACAGGTCTGTGCTTGGCCAAGCCCTGAACCAGTTTGTATCGACGTTCTCTTATTATTGGTGCGAGGCTTGCTCGATGAGGCACGCGAGACGAGTGAAAGAGATGGGGGGAAGAGGTGGCCTAGTAAGGGGAGAACTCGTGCACCGGGTGTGTCGCCGCTCCCCCTTGCCATGAGCCGCGGGAGCAAAAGAAGAGATGTTGTTGTTGTTGTTATTATTTTTGTCGTCGATGAGTTGTAGTTGTAATTGTAGTAGATAGGTCAAGGGGGCTCTCATCCCTCTTCCCCGTGACCCTAGAAAACCATCCAAATATATTTTTATGCAACCCATTCGGGAAAGCACAAAACTCACCGCATATGCCCCTTGGAAAATTTGCAGCTACATAACACACCAATCAGCCAATCCGAATACATCAGACATTTGCGCGACTGTGAACAACTGCCATGTTCTTACAGCCTCCCCATTCGCGGCACACTGTCATGATAATAGCGTCAATGCCGTACTACTGTAGGTGTACAAAAATCCAACATATAGGGGCTGTCATCGTGGCACCACAAGTAGTTAGTATAGTGCCACCAATTCAAACACAGAAATCCCAAAACCCATGAAACAGCTGCCTCCCTGCTAACCAATTACCAAACTCATCCAAAATCCAAAACCTCAAATTCAATGCAAATTTCCAAACGATACTGCTTATGCGTAAACATCGACAATCTCCCAAACACTGAACTGCCGCAACTACGGACCCCTGTCCGCGATATTCAAACGGCCATCAGTTCAAAAACTGCGATACTGCTTATGCGTAAACATCAACAATCTCCCAACACTGAACTGCCGCAACTACGGACCCCTGTCCGCGATGTTCAAACGGTCATCAGTTCAAAAACTGCTACACACGCACAACCAAACACTCAACTGCCGTAACTACGGACGTCTGTCCGCGATGATCAAGCGGTCATCAGTTAAAAACCCACTACACACGCACAACCAAACACTCAACTGCCGTGACTACGGACGCCTGTCCGCGATTTTCAAACGGTCATTAGTTGAAAACCTACTACACACGCACAACTGCCTCCCGACTGTGTACAGATCGCCCTTCGATTTCCAAAAACTCACTATAATCGAAAATATCCTACTCCTCGAGGTCAGTATATTCAATAACTTCAAAATATCTTACTCCTCGAAGTCACTCGAATCTCTCGACGGTCCAAAGCTATGTCTTCCTTATGAACCAACCACTAAAAATACTCATTGCATACCCCTGAATTTTTTAAAACGGTAATAGTCAATGCATAGGTACGCGCACGGGCGTAGTATAGTAGTACCATGCTCATAACTCCTCCCTACGTACGTGACCGTACTTCATGTAGAGACATCAATAACAGTATTACCCGAACACTGCATAACGGGGGGGGGGGGGGGGTTACAAAACAATCAAGTTGCTTCCAACTAGATCGGCCAGCTATTAATCACCCAGCTTCAAACTTCGAAACCCGATACCCAGTGAACGAAAACAAATTCATGGACCTCGACTCCTAGTATGTCCGTACATACCCACGTGCACCACCTCCCCATCCTTGCTACTAATAATCTGAGACGGATGCTATCGCCGCGACCTTCATTCCCCAATCTGATCTCCGGCCGAGGCTCAGATCATCTTGTCCGCCTGGGTGATAGCACTGTCGCTCCCGAAGCATTGAACTCAACGAAAGCATGGGGCAGATACCGCCGTAGGGATACTTGAGAGCACCATACGCTCGTTTTTGCTGATCCAGGAACAAGAGCAAGGTATCTGGTGATTTTTGAGTATATCATGCTACAACAGAAGTATGTAAAATATTTCCATATTGTACGTAGTATATACTGCTGCTGTCCTTCCTCCCTATTAATACTCGAAATGATAAGCTCTTGCTTACAGTTTGTACTCACTCCAAAACCAGTATTAAAAATCATGAGAAATATACCAGGTACGTTGTACGGAATTTCCACTGGAAAAATCTACGCGCATTCCATCCAGAGATAGTGCGTACCTATATTCTATCAGGTTCATCCATTGATACAGTTAATTAGGGACGAGGATGGCACGCTATTGCGGGATAAGGTGCGAATTCGTGAACGGTGGGGAGGGTTTTACCACAAACGTTTGAACACGAAATCGCTTAAACTCGATGCCACGATCATCGACCTCTTGCCACCACGACCGCTGAAACTGTCGCTCGGAGATGAACCATCCATGGACGAGATGACGGAAGCAACTGGAAAGCTGTCGGGCCAGATAGTCTCCCGGCCGAACTCCTGAAAATCGACCACCCCGCATTCACCCAGTGCTTTCACAACATCCTTGTCAAAATTTGGGTAACAGGAGAAGTCCCCCAGCAATGGAAAGATGCGATCATCAAGGTCCTTCACAAAACGAAGGACCGAACTGATTGCAACAACTACAGAGGGATTTCGCTTGTTGCCCATGCAGGCTAAGTTTTGTTGAAAATCGTCGCGTCCCGCCTCAGCAACTACTGCGAGACCGAGGAATTACTCCCGGAGGAACAGTGCGGCTTCCGCCCCGCACGATCAACGATTAATATGTTGTTCGTCGTGCGCCGGTTGCAAGAGCTTGGAAGACAGCGGAAAACCCCCCTGTACTTGTGCTTCATCGATCTGCAGAAAGCGTACGACTCTGTCGACCGAGAGCTGTTACGGGAAGTACTCACACGTTTTGGCGTACCAACCAAGATGCTGAGAATTATCCGTAATTTCCACGATGGCATGCGGGCTCGCGTGCGTACGGATGACGGCGAGCGCTCGGAATGGTTTAATGTCACGCAGGGGCTGCGGCAAGGCTGTGTGCTGTCACCGTTACTGTTCAACGTATTCTTCGCTGCTGCGTTGCACGTCGCATTAGTATGCTTTTTATAGCCATGACGAAGCCATCGTAAGGGATTTGGTCCAACTCAGTGATGCTGGAGTAGTCGGATCGGAGGAGCAGGAGTCGTTGGCGTGCGTGCGAAGGGCTGTATGGGGCATGTTGTACGCCGATGACGCCGGGATTGTCTCGAAGTCGGCTGAAGGGCTCGCGAAAATGATGACAGTCATCGTGACTGTCTTCGAAGCAGCAGGCCTTACGGTGTCGGAAAGGAAGACAGAGACTGTGCTTCTACAAACGCCAGACCAGAAAACCCTCGCACCACCGCTCGTCATCCAAGCAACGGGCCAGAGGTATAAGCAGACGGCCCAGTTCTTATACCTAGGCGGCATTATCCACGAAAACGCTGACCTCGCTCGAAATCGACCGACGGATCCGTCTCATGCGAGCATGCCTCGAACGGTTCGGCCCGGAGCTGTATGATAGGACGACCGCCTCCCTTAGCTTGAAAGTCTGAATGCTGAAGGCCGAGGTGATTAAGACCCTGCTGTACGGGTGTGTGACGTGGACCCTCAGAGCGGAACACTTTGCCAAGCTTCGAACGGCTCACCACCAAGTCCTGTTGCGAGTCATTGGCTTCCAGCGCCGACTTCGTACTGACCATACCACCCTCTCGTACGCGAAAGCCCTCATGACACGTTGCGAGAGCATCGAAACGACCATCCGCAAACGGCGTCTCTTCTTCGCGGCGGGGGGGTGGCACGGTAAAGCAAGGATCGATTACCCAGTCGGGTAATGTTCGGGACGATGGCTGGTGGGGAGAACCCGAGACCTGGTGGACAGGTTAAGACTTGGCATAGATTCATAGCCGAAGACCTTAAGGAGTTCCGAGCCACCGAAGGGTCAACGGAACTTGCTCCCTTGCTGTTTGGAGTTGAGGCCGCGCTGTGGCCCACTGCTGCGAAAAAGGCGAGGAAGTGGCACCGGGGGATCCTCGAAGCAGCCGAACGGTTCATTGTGAGGTGGCACGAGGCTGAGGCTGAGCTGAGTAGGCAGCGCCGCGCATCCGCCGTGGGTGGTGTCCAAGGGAATGGGGGGAGGAGGGGCAACAAGAGGAGAAGCAGAAAACCCGACCAAGGGAATGCGGGAGAGAGGGGGCCAGAGGAGTAGAAGGGAAACTGCAGTGGACTAAAGTAGGAAGGAGATGGCAGACAGGGTAGCAGGGTACCGGGCAGACTAAGAAGTAAAACATGCCTATACTACTCGTACCACCAACTGGTGCAGCTGGTTCGAACGTGGTCTTCCTGTATCTTCGTTATGTTTTTGTATTTTTTTGTTTCATTTTTATTTTCTTCTTTTTGCACTTTTGTTTTTTTTTTTTTTTTTTTAATCATCACTTTTACTTTCCAGCCCACTCGTACGAGGTTTTACCCTCGACGATCTTCTGGACAAGCCGTGGTCACACAGGTGTCGTCCCTTCTCCCCCCCGGTACGTGCCTTTAGTTTTTATCGCGCATAGGGTTCAGCATTCCCACTGCTCGTCGATTTTCATCGAATGTAGCCAACTCACGCTTTCGCGCTTTCCGCTTATCAATTTTTTATGCAAGAAAAAGTCCCTATGAGCATGCACTCGGTGAGACTCGAACTCACGAAATTGATCTTGACAGGCTCGCGGACCACCTACCAAGCCACCGGGGACGCCGGCATCTAATCCAATGTGATTTTCGTTTTATTTTCTTTCTCTTCCTTTCTCCGATTGATAAGCCTTATTGAAAAGGAGTCGTGTGGCGTGGGTGGATGACGCGAGCCTGCTTTGCTTGTTTCGTATTGTCTGACGCCGAGTGACCGGGCATAGTTGACGAACGCTGGACGAAGGTGGCAGACAGGGTAGCAAGGTACCAGGTGGGCCAGCAGGGAGACCCTGGCTGTGCTACTCGTACCATAAACTGCTGCCGCTACCTGGAGGATGCTTTGTCCTTTGTTTGGTTTGCCTGTTATTTTCCCTTGGTTGTTAGTCTTACTCTGTTGACGACGACTGGTGATATTTTCTTCTTTTTCCTTTTTTTTCCAGCTCGTTCTTTTCAAGTGTCTGCCAGATCCCCTGCGGGGGGGACACGATGGTTTGTTATCATATATATACCAGGTGTATGTTTGTTTTTGTTTCTTGTTTTTTTTTCTCTTTCGAATTGTCTTTTTTTTGTGTTTTTTTTTCTTGGTTTCGTTTCGTTTCTCTAGGTCATGGAATGTGTATGTCGTGCCTGTCGTACGCAGTATGGTGGCATGGCATTGCATTGCATACGTGGCAACGTAGTATCTCTGTGGCGTAGCTTTGGGACCACATAACTTGTATCTCTCTAGAATTGAAGAAATGGCACGGACACTGGTTGTGCTAGATGTCGACGGATAGAAAAAACGGTTTTAACGTGAAGAAAGCGACAACAACAACAACAACAGATTGAGCACCAATACAAATTACCAAAACGATGAAATTTATGAACAGAGGTGCTATTTCATAATCATCCATTTGCCAGTCACAACAATAATTGCAGGAAAAACCTAAAATAAATCAACCGATCAAAGTCTACATATACATGTGATACCTTAACGGCCTACCTAGTACCAGACAGAACGACTGCTTGTACATGGTACCTTCGATGCGTGTTGTTGTTGTTGTTGTTGTTGTTGTTGTTGTTGATGTTTACTTCACATTAACCCATTCTTTCTACCCGTCGACATCCAGCACAACCAGTGTCCGTGCCGATTCTTCAATCCTAGAGAGATACAAGTTCTGTGGTCACAAAGCTACGCCACAGAGATACGTTGCCACGCAGCACGTATGCAATGCACTGCCATGTCATCATACCGCGTACGACAGGCACGGCATACACATTCCACGACCTAGAGAAGCGAAACGAACCAAAGAGAAAATAAAACAAAAACAAAGGAGACAATTCGAAAGAGAAAAAGAAGCAAAAAAAGAAACAAATATATACCTGGTATATAACAACAAAGTGAACTACTATTAATATATTATGTATCTTTAATAGAGAGATTAAAAGTGATTGGACTTGCTCGTACACCATTCACCCAGAATCCTCCCAACATAAAAATCAGACTAGAGAAAAGTGAAGAATGCATTCCTTGCTCCAACTTGTAGGCGCCCAACTTGTAGGGGGTGACCTGGTCCTTTTCGCCTACTCGCGTCCTCCTCGGCCGCGTAAGAGGCCGACGTCTGGCTCCGTCCCCCCGCCCACGAAGCTGCTGAAAAAAAAACAAAATCTGCTCACACCTTGCTCTTCCTCGCGCTCATTGGGCAATGGGGGCGGCCATGGCGCGGGAGATGTCGAAGCTGGTGGCTACTCCTGACGTCGTTGCTGCTGCTGCTGCGGCTGGCTGAGTCCCTCCATCAGTCCGACGTCGGGCATCTTGCCCACCGTCAACCCGGGCAATGGGGGCGGCCATGGCGCGTGAGAAGTCGAAGCTGGTTGCTCCTCCTTACGTCGTTGCTGCTGCTGCGGCTGGCTGTGTCCCTCCATCAGTCCGTGTTGATTGATCTCTAAAGGCATAGACGCAGCTGGCACGGGAACGCGTGGCTGACTCCAGACATGACACGGAACTCCTCTTATATTACACATCCTCGCTGTCGAGTTGACTCGCCTCATATGCAGTATGCAGTTACACCTGACGAGTGGCACTGGTGGGCACAGTACCCCGATATCCCAATACCCTACTGCCAGAATCCCTTTTCAGCATAGAATTCCCCAATCTACCATTCATCTTATATGTCGTTTTTCTGAGTACAATCAACGTCCCTCCTACTCATTATACACGACTATACTAATATCCCCCCTGCTCCTGTGTATGACCATATCAATATTCCCCCCAGCTCTGTACATGAAAATGTACGACATCGCAAGGTTGAAATGTCTCAATAATATTATCAACTCAAATCAAACTCAGAAAGTAAAAAATCCAATCTGTAACTCAAAAATAAAGCTTGAATCAACACTCAAATCCTCACATCAGTATTTTCCGAATCCCCAGCCTCTCTGTTGCAAACACATAAACTCTCGAAATCCAATGCCAGGTAAAACGACATTCTTCTCGGATTCAGTCAGGTAAAACGGCATTTTCCGCGGAATTGGTCCAACGATATTCAGTGGAATCTCGTTAAGCTAGTAACGTTGATCTCCGGGGCCCTCCCCGCGCTAAATGCTACTGGTGTCTACAGACACACTATCATAATCTTTCGCACTGTCTCCAGCGCGCACGCTCGAAAAGAACAACGTACGAATTCGGCGAGACTTGAACCCCCGACCCACCCTAGGGAATTATGTTGCACTACCTGCTAGACCACTCAGTCAGTACTGACTCTGAACAAAAACACAATTTTTCAACAACCAAAAAAATCAAACTCTCAATTTCCGAAGTACTACCCAAACCTTCCAAGTCAGAAAACATTGGATACGGACCGCACACGCTTCATAGTCTCACTTCAGCCTCGTCGAAAACCTCTCCCTCTATTTTATAGGAAATTAATGCAAATCATGGAAAAAATCACAAACACTAGTTATGCTCATCAAAAATATAAAGTAAGCTAAGAAAATAAATGCCAGAGATCGCAAGGAACCCCATTCCTCTGGACAAGAGTCTCCCCTTGTCCCCTACTCCCGCCATAGATACACAGATCGCGACGGCAATGCGAGATATCACACATTCCTTCACTTGAATTTTATTTCACGTTGAAACCACGCGAAAACTCCAAAAACTCTCACGGGATCCAAATCGACCAGAATAACAATTCAAAAACACAATGAAAATATTTATCCAGATAAACACGCAACCACATTTCAATTACCCCGATACCCCGAACACTACTGCTGTTGCCTCCGCCGCGGCCTCACCCCAGCTTGGGTCATCCACCTTATCCTCCTGGGTGAAATCAAACGTCGCCTCTGCAGCATGGACCCGGCACACACAAGAAATGGGGCGCGCATTCGAGCGATTAGGTCTGCATTGGGTGTTTTGCTCTTTTTACGCATTCACAGCTTGCAAACTCCTCTTTACCACTACTAAAGTTCAACTTCTCAAATGCTACTGCAAATAAACAGTTGCCTGTCGACGAGAAGACCTCATTCCACATCAAACTCATGTATTCCTCGACTAATATATACTGCAGTACGTACTTGGGTGAACATATACAGCAGTACCAAGCAAACTGTTTTCGTCTCAACTCATACCCACATCTCTACCATAATCAGCAGTAGTACGGGGGGCAACAGACGCTGGACGAGGGGGGTGTTCTACTCTGCAGTCAAGTCAGTATTTTACTCAAATCTGTGTCATGTATACTCTGATGTTTCGCTCTCAGTACCATATTACTTCTGCTGCTGTACTCGTATAATTTATATTACTCCGTCCACAAATATCTTGCCTCTTGGCACGTAGCAAACAGCACGGGTCGTGCTGCACACAGCAGCTGCTACACATCAACCCGATAACTCAAAAACGAGTTACCCGCATGCGAAGATGTACATATGTGAAACGCCGCAAACAGACGTTTTACTGTAGTTGGGCACAAGGGTTCAACACATACACCTCTTTTTGCTGTACTTGCTCGGTTCTGCCAGCATCAGACCAACGCAATGCCAGACTCAGCAATAGGGTGGGCTTATCAATCCTCTTACTGAACATGATCGTAATGAAGTCAAAAAGGTGCACATCGGCGAAGGGTCTTCGTGCAGTCATTGAGCTCACATCATTATAATAGCATGTATCCCAACTAAATTCTAGAGTAACTTTGCCCTTTTCATTTCATTCTCTCGTACTCGTATCGATGCCCAACCGGTGCCCTCGAACAGCCAACCATAGAAGTGGTAGACGTCATAGTTCTGCAGTGCGCCTACAGGATAACTTGAACTTCAGTGAGGAAGCTATATACGTATATGTTACAATCAAGGGTTGCGGGACACTTTGCATCCCTGGTCAGGTCTGCCTTTTAAGTCGGTAATCGTTGGTACTCACGTGTGTTGCTTGCTTAGCTATAGAAGAAGAGCAGTTTTATTCCTGTCGTGCACGCGGAGACTGAAAACAAGCTCGTGTGCCACTGGAAAACCACTGGTTTTCCATCTGAGATACGCCTTCCAAGTACTACAAATACGTTTCCAGTGGCTGAACCCAGGTAATTACCGGGCTGTCAACCTCATACGAAGCAGTATCATAACACTAGCCCACTCTGATGAGCCGTATATGCAGAATATCGGGAACTTCGTGGAAACCCCGATTCCACGAACTAGAACATGAGTCGAAGATGCGGCTCCTCAAAACCCACTCCCACACCTCGGAACGGCGAGGCAACGAAGCCGGCAAAGTACGTAAAAAAACAAAGGGAAGACCTAGCCTTAAGGGGCATGAAGAAATCATCGATGAAAGCCATCGCCATGCCGCCCGCACGGGGGGGGGTGCGAGGAAGATGCACGGAAAAGCGAAAAGTGAGTACAGAACCGAAAAGAAAGATAACACGGAAGACGGCAAGAACCACCTAAACCCAGTCCACAACTCTGAAAGCACATCCTGGGCCGCAATGGAGCGGCCGAGTGTCTAGACCGGTCCCGACACTGGGCGGGGTGAGTAGGCAGGACAGAATACGCAAAAGCACATCCCCAACCCAGCCCAAAAAAAGGAAAACACACCAGAAACATATCGGGCAGACAAACAATCATCCCCCAAAGTCCAGGAAGACGACAAAAAATAAATTAATGTCGAGTGTAGTCAAGAAGCGAAAATCAGCTATCCACGACGGCACCTCGAGATTCATCTACGTTACGCTGGACCCCCCGTGTAAACGCGCTAGCCAAGTGAATTTGCAGACACCAAGAACCTCGCACAGCTCTCGTCGAAGTCGTGTAGCGCGCCGGAGAAAGAGGAAGCTTGATTGGTCCCGGGTCGTCCAAACATCGAACCAAATATACTCCATCCGTCGGTGTAGTTACGCTGATTTTCCCGAGCCACCACAGACCGTCGTCGCCCTACTACTTCTACTAACGTTGGGAAGTACAGTGTTGCTGTATCGGCGGAGCCAATCGGCGTGCGATACGCAGCCATAGCCGGGTGCCAGAAACCGCTCGCCGTTCCTCCGGGAAAGCCCCCGTTGTGCCGCGCCCATTCTCATTCAGCGATACAGACGGTTCGTTTGGCGGTGTTGGTTCGGGGTGCCGGCCCAGTAGCGCAAACTTGCGTGGCGAGAATGCTGAAGGTCCATTTTCCGTTCCCAGAATGGCCGGGATAGTCCCTTTTAGTGCGTCTCGTACAGCACCGCGATAACGCCACCTCGACCTCTAACCGATTGATGTCCAGTAATCTTTTCCACTTCGAGTCGTTCAAGAGGGGTCGAAACGTCGTCCTCGGTGACGTAGTGCGGAGGGGATTTCTTGGAGAAATTGTTGAGCACGTATTGCGTCAACCCCGCCGGCAAATACTTCGGCATGTCGCCACGGTCGTGAGGGTTGGCACAGGGCTTGCAGCGTTGAACAGATACGCGCCGGCGAGCCTCAGCGCCCGGCATATCGGAAGGAAGATCCAAATACAGGAGCTTTGCTCCGAGAGGAGATCCATCCGGGGTGTCCGCTGAGGAGCAGGGGCCAACTGCGAGAACTTTGTAGGGGCCCGTCCAGTTGGGTGAGAGCTTGGCCTTGAAGACCTTGGCGTCCGTGTCTAGTTTCGCGCCCTGGCGGATGGTGGCCGCCGCATTGTACACCCACACCCAACCACCAACGTCAAATTTGGGGATCGGACGCAGAGCGTCGGAGAGGGGGGAGTTGCGGCGGTTCACGCGAGCAACAGTGAGGACGTGGTGTTCTCGAACGATATCGTACACGCGCTGCTGGCGGTCCGTCGCCAAGTCGCAGTAGGCGAGGTGGTCGCGGGCCAAGCTCTGGTGGCCGGCAACTCCAGCACGCTCGAAAAATCGTGAGAGGGAGGCGTGGGAGCCGACTCACATGTACCTCGTTGGGAGACAGACCCGTGGCGGCACTGACGGAATTGTTGTGCGCAAATTCGACGTGAGGGAGCTGTTCATCTCAGTTGCTTTGGAGCTTGTTGACGACCATTGCCAACATCTTGGCCATCGTGTGGTTTACACGTTCCACCCCACCGTTGCCGTTTGGGTGGTAGGAACTGGTGGCAATGTTTCGAACCCCGAGAAGCTGATAAACGGCGTGCGAAAGCTTGGAACAGAACTGGAGACCGTTTCCCGAGAGGATGCTGCGCGGACACCCCCAAAGAGGGATATACCGGTTGATGAGAATGTTAGGCGTGCCCTCAGCGGTGAACTCTGCCGCTGTGACGGCGTACATGTCAGCTCGGCAGCTAAAACGATCAATGAAAAGCAAGATGTAGGTATTACCTCGAGGCATCACCGGGAGGAGGCCGAAATAGTCGATGCTGACGACGATGCCGAGCCCTTCTGGCAAGGGCAAGGTGATGGAGGGGGGACCTCTGCCGCGACGGTTTCCGTGCTCGGCACTTTGAGCAATCGCGTAGTCACCACCGGGTGCAGATGCTCATGCCGATCCACCAGTAAAAACGTTCGAGCATACGTAGGGTGCGCGCGGTTCCTACGTAGCAGGGAGCCGTGGAATGGCAAGCCTGCATGACCCAGGGGTGCATGAGCAGCGGAACATAAATGCGAATAGGCTCGTGGTTTAATCAGCAGGCCGTACGACCCACCGGGCGTGGCGTATCCAACGCAGGGGGGGGGGGGGGACGGCTGTCGGACAAGTAGAACGACGCCCGCGTCGGTGGTGTGCAAGCGGCCTTTGTTGGCCAGCTCCTGAACCTCCGAAAAGAGAGGGCGCTGGCTGGAATGGAAACCCGATATAAAGTCGTCAGGCAAAACTTCCGGTCGGTTAAGGGCTATGTAGCGCATGGCGGCGTTGCACGCCGGCTCAGCCTGTTGTTCCCGAGCCCAGTCGGCGTGCGAATAGCGCGGCGGAATCACCGAACTGAAACTCCGCAGCTTCGCCGAGGGCGTCCAAGTCGGTCGAAGTGACGGGAGGTGCGTCAGTTGGCGGCGGAAGTCTTAAAAGAGGAGTTCCCACGGGGCTCGGTGCGGTCGCGGCCGGACGGGATGGGTACCGTCGGGACCGACGAGGCGACAGGAGTCTGGGCCAAAACGACGAGTGTGGGCGGTCTTGGCCGTGGCGCTCGCAGCGGGGTGATAGCACGCCGGGCTGATGGTCTAGGGGCCCCGCCGAGCCCGAAGCCATAATCAACAGCAGGCGGCACGGTGCCAGCGGCGGCGGCTGTTCGTGGGCGCGCCCGAGATGAGATGCGGCCTGAAGACGGAAAAACGATCGGAGGCGCCGGGTTGCCAGGCGGCGATGGGGTAGACGCGGCCGGATCAGTGATCACAGCGGAATCGTTTCCCTGTAAAGTGCTCGTCGGGGGAGGAGCGCCCTGGGCGACAATCATCGCTGCGGCGGGGGCTTTTACAGAGCCCTGGCCTGAGAGGGAAGACGCGGCCGGAGCAGTGCTCACGACGGAATCTTCGACCTGTAAAGTGCTCGTCGGGAGAGGAGCACGCTGGGCGACAATCGTCGCTGCAGCGGGGGCGTCTGCAGAGCCCTGGTCGCCCCCGGAGGGTACGACAGAAACCGAAGCGAAAGCGACGTTGGCGGGAGGTGAAAAAGCCCCCAAGCCAGGACGGCGGTCGACGGTGGCGACGGAAGCAGATACACGAGCGAGATATCTCCCCGAAGGAGCAGGGAGGTCGTCAATCCTCATACGTGGCCCGTGTGTGCGAAAATCGCGAAAATCCGAAGAGGCGAGAGGTAGCCCACCCAAGACGGCACTTTCACTACGGGACACCAGCCCACCCAAACCGACACCAGGGGTCGGCGAAGAGCGAGTGCGAAGCCCGCAGGCTCGGATGAGAAAGATACCACCGTCCTCGACGGGGTTGAGGCAGCTAGACCCACTGCGGTCGTGTTCTGTGGCGGGCCCCGGCAAGCGGGAGAGAAAGTCAGCATTTCCGTTGGCGCTGCCCTTGCGGTACTCGAGGGTGTAGTCGAACGCGGTGAGGAACTCGAGCCACCGCTGGACTCGCGCGTTGTGGTTCCCTACTTTGCCGATACTCTCAAGTGCTTTGTGGCCCGAAAATATTCGAAACTGCGTGCCCCACAGGTAACCTCGGAGTCGTGTGATGGCGCAGACAATGCTGCCAGCTTTCAGGTCCAACGGTGTCCAGTGCCTCTCGGAATCGAGGGTAGCGCGGCTGATATAAGCAATGGGTCGTACCGAGCCGTCCGGTGGTTCTTGTTCGAGCGCGGCACCGAAACCGTCGATGCAGGCGTCACAGTACACGTGGAAGGGGCGGGAGCCATCGGCTACGGCATCTCAGTCAAGGAAGACCAAAATCGGTGGGTCCGCGAGCTCGGCGAGGATCTGGTGGACGAAAACGTCCATAGCCGGCGTGAAGACATACTTGACCCCCTTCCGGAGAAGGGCAGTGAGCGGACGTACCCGCTTAGACAGGTCGGGCAGGAATTTGCGAAAATATACTACGCCGCCCATTAGGGCGCGGACCTGCTTGAGGCTCTTGGGCATGGGCATTTTAATCAAAGCCGAAACATTTTCCGCATTAGGGCTTATACCCCCGGGCGAAATGGAGTGGCCCAGAAAATTGGTGTCCGTGGCGCCGAGGCGAGCCTTCGAGGGAGAGAGCTTAAGGTTGTGTTTGCGCAGGCGTTCGAAAAGGGCTCGTATCGTCCTGACGTGGGCCGTCGGGTCAGAGTCGAAAACGATTACATCATCAAGGTAGGCCGCCACTTGTACCAGGCCTCTAATGACTTCGTCAATCACTTTGACGAACCAGCCGGGTGAAGCACTGCTGCCTTGGGGCATGACGAAGCACTCGTAAAGGCCCGTGGGAGTGCAAAACGCCGTAAGAGGGACGGTGTCCTTGTGCGCGGTAATCTGGTGGAACGAGGAGACCAAATCGAAGAGGGAAAACACCCGTCCCATCGCCAGGGAGTCGAGGACTTGGTCCACGCGAGGAATAGGCAACGGGCTGAGGTTGCTGATCTGGTTGAGTTTTTTGTAGTTCACGGTGATCCGAACGCCTTCAGACTTCTTCGGGATGACCACCAGCGGGCTCTAGTACGGGGAAGTCGAGTGCTGGATCAGACCTGCCGCTAGGTACTGATCCAGGGTGGCCGCCACTTTCTTGGCCAGGATGGGGTTGATGCGGTGCGGCCTGGACGTGACAAGAGCGCTTCCTTCCGGGACCGAGATCACGAAAGGCATCAACGAGCAGGAACCAAAATCCGACTTGGACTTCGAGAAAACGTCAGGAAATTCGCAGAGAACGTCTCCCAGCTGTTCGATGACCGCAGGGGTCCAGCCTGTGCCGTGGAGATCAAAAGCCACCTCCCGCAGATGTGACGGCAAGCGTGCCCAGACGTGCAGGGACGAAGCGCGCTGTTCTGACGTCAAACGCTCAAGCAGTGCAGGCGAGGGCGAGGCTGGAGCTGCGAGGGAGGGGGCAATAACTGCAGAGACCGGACACACCTCACCTAGTCCGGAGGGAGGGCTGGGGGCTCGGTTGTCCTGCTGCAAAACGTCCAGCGGGACGCTCAGCAGTGGGGCGTAGGCGTCCCCGAGGACATCCCCCGGCTCGAGAGCCGCCACTCCAACGACGGGAAGAACCTGTCGTCCGGAGGAGACGAAGTGCTCCTCGACCGAGGGTAGATCGGGCTGGGGCATCATGTCGACCAAGTAGTGTCTAGTGAGGGCCGGGGAGCCCTCGCTTCGAACCAAGATAACAGCAAGCAGCTGGGGATCGTCGGACAGGGTGACGCCTGTCGCGCCCTCGTAGCGTAGATGGAAGCCTCCACCCGAAGCGGCGGGGTCGATGGTGTACACGGACACGCCTGTCGGAGTGTGGTGAACTAACTCCAGCTCATCAAAAACACGTTGATCAGGCGGCCGAGGTGGCAGAGAGCGGTAGGAGCGGCTATTAAAATGCATCCAGCTGTCACGTGCCAATAGTAGAGCATGCTGCATCACTGAGGGGGGGACCACGCAGGCCCAAACTGCGAGGGAGCAAGTAGGCTCATTTTCTCGAAAACGTTGGACGCTCAGGCGCACACTCGGCGAAGTCTTCAGAGGGGCCGATTCGCCAAAACCCCCCCAAGAACGAGGGGCGCCTTTCTGCTCGCACGCGAGGAATGCGGTACCAACCGAGTGCATGTGACCCAAAACATCTCGTCGGATGAAAGTCTGCGCGGAGCCACTGTCAAGAAGCGCCACGCAACCAAAAGGTGCAAGAACGCCAGCTCCGCTGTGAATCGCGATTTTGGTTGTAAAAGAGGCGTCATCGAGGGTAATGGTGCCCCCGACGAGGCAGGGGCCGTGTTCTGGCAGCGCGAGGGAGGGGTCGACACTAGGTGTGACAGCCAAACTCTCGGGGCTGTGATCAGCCGGCGCGTCAGAAAAATAGGTCGAAAACTCCAAAAGAGGACCTGGGCAAGCGCGGGCCACGGCCAAAGGGCGGGGCGGCGCTGGTGTAATCTCATGAATTCTGTCAGGTCTGGTTGAGGTGCAGAATTAATGAGAGGAGGCGGGGTGTGCCAACCCGGCCTCACTTGATCGGAGGGTGTCGCGAACGGCGGAAAGAGCTTTACCGAGCAAATTGTTTCCATGCCACCGAGAGGGGTCGTGGGCGTCGGGGTCGTCTACCCGCAGACCGATGCCCCACACGGCATCAAAAGGGCTGGCTTCAGCCAAAATTTTGGTGCCAGTGCTCAACAGGTGCTGCTTCATGACCGGGTTCTGCGAGGATTTGGCAAAATTACCAGCAGGGACGGTGTCTTCCCGAACACGGTCCCAGATAGCGCAGTTGAAGTTATGCACGCCTCGACCGAGGCGTTTGTGCTCGCGTGGGTCTGGCGAGGCCATAATCCGCTCCGCTGTGCCGTGGTCCTGGAAAAGGAGAGCCGTTTCAGCCATCATATACTGCTCCGCGCAGGAATATGACACATCGTCGATGACAAACGACGAGGGGGACCACAACGAAAAATAAGAGGGGGGCTGCCAGAACAGTACCACCCGCTCCGTTGTATACTCGAGACTAGGGTCAAAGACCGACGGTGCCGAGTCGTCGGTGGCCGCAATTGCGGCGTGTGCGGGGGGGGGAGTGTGCTGCTCTGAGAACACTGAGCCCCCGGTGCACGAGACGAGTCCGGTTCCACGTATACTGGCTCTGTGTCACCATTGCCCGTAGGCAAAAAATCGCCAGAAGGTTCTCTTGCTTCGACCGATGATCTTTGTCCTGGACCAAAGGGGGCAGGGGGCTCTGAGCCCGTTCTGTTTGACGAGAGCTGCGATTCTTATGAATTTAACGGGTATGCTGTCCGGTTGATCTGACCGGAGGCCGTGGAGTCACCACTGGCTCGACGGACAGTGCCAGGTTTGTACTGTTCCACTGGAGCCGAAGGAGCGCTGCGCACGTGGAGTGGCGTGCGCGAAGACGAAAGAAGGTCTGCAGACCCTGTAGACGTCTTCAAGAACGGTGCTCGGGTGGGGGACAACAAAGGGTCCACCGGAGAGGGCTTCCGTCCTGTAGACCTCGTGGGGAAGGGGAACGAGGTAGCTAATCTTGTCGACTTCTTCTAAATAGGAAAAAGGGTGGAGCGGCCACCGTTATTGCGAGGAAACGCCGAGTCGAGCTTCAACCGAGATCTTGGGGTGTCGGTGTTTGCTTTCCCGCACCTCAAACCGACCGCCACCGCATGGCCGGGAGGTGTAGGAGGGGGACACCGTCGCTGAAAAAAACGACGCGACGGCGCGACACCCGTGGTGTTGCGCGGTGCGTGGTTCGGGAGAGAGGCGTTTATCGCGCCTGCTCTCGTGCCCAGGTTGAGGGGAGCGGCGTTTGAGGCGCGGGCTCCCGACGTCGGGGAAAGCGCCCGGGGGCTCCCCGGAGAAAGCAGTGGAGTTGAGTCGCTGCGCCGGTCTGAAGTACGGAGTAACGCGCGGGGCGGGAGCGGAGTAGGCCGACGCTGAGTGCGCAGCGAGCCTGGGACGCGAGCATCTTTTGAAATCAAGGTTAATTTTCCCGACAATGCTGGCGGCGGGCGGGCAGGAGGAGCCGAACCGCCGTCGACCTGTCAGTTACCGGCGCGGAAGGTGCCTGGCTGGCGTCCATTCGGGTTTCCGCCCGAGGTATGCGAGGCACCGTATCGAACCCCCGAGACGGGAGCCGGGGCGGAAGAGGTAGGGGCGGTCGAACCACCACCGTGATGACCGGAGTGAGACTGCTGGTGTCCTCGTGCCGCATGTGTGTTGTAGCCGCCACCTTGTCTGTTTTGCTGACCCAGGCCGTGATGTTGCCCACGAGAGTGGCCGGGACGACGCCTGTGTTTCTTCTGGTTGTGTGTGTTCGGTCGTGAATTGTTCTCGCGGCGGTGTCTGATCATGCGTTCTTGCCAACGACGGAATGCCTCGCCGTCGTCGCCGAGCGTTCCGAGGTCGGGGTTCAAGACACCACTAAGGTTCAGAAAGGGGTGTCTACACTGTCGAAGTGAGTGCGTGTCTTCGTGACAGTTGAAACAGTGCCCTCGGTTTTCGCTGAGGGCAGCTGCGCGAGCCGACGATGAAAGTAGGCCGCTCCAGAGGGGAGGGTCCTCGGTCTGGATGGACATGCAAACGGCGTGAACTTCGGTATAGTGGTGTTCTTCAAGGGGCCAGCAGTCGGAAGAGATGTCAAGCCACGGGTCGAGGCATTAAGGGATGGATTTGTTGACATTCATCACAAGCGGATTATTGCGCGATCCCGTCTGCCAAGAAGGCGACTGGGCAAGCATCCGGCTCTGGCCGCGACCAATATTGGCGGGCCGGGGCCCCGACGGGGCGGATGACCGCGCACCCGTCGAAGAAGCAGGCAAAGAAAAATATTTTTCGCCGTTGACGGGAGGTGTCTTATTATTCGCAAGTGTCTCGAAAGCTAACCACATGGCATCCAAAGTGCCGAACGGCCTCGATACCGTAGCCAAACCTCCCGGGTACCGCGTGGGCATCAAGCTACGGTACTTCTCGTTCACTGCCATCCGAACTACCTCCAAAACAGCCTCCACCCCCAGTGCCAAAACACGCTCAGTCCCCGTCGCTGCGGACACCACCCCCCCACAATGCACGACTAAAATCGCAAAAAGGGGTCCCGATAGCCACGCCAAAATGATTCAACTTGGTGTAGCTGGCTCTCGTGTTGGTGCGGTCGAAGTGGTTGCTCAGCAACCTCAGGAGGAGCGTGAACGCCTCCGGTCCCGTCAATCCTGCTGCGAGGGCGCGCGACACCTGTCCAAAAAACTCATCCATCAAGGTAGTGAGAGGGGCGGTCGTAGGCTTGTCAGGCGTGATGGCGCGCGCGAAGGATTTCTTAGCAGGGTACTCCCAACCGGGGATCCAATTAGTAGAACTAAGACCTGCATGGCTGCCATCGTTGCACATCATGAGAATATCAGAGGCGGAGGCCTTTACCGAACGAGTGAGTTGCTGTGCGGCATCGCAAGGGTCGATCGAGGAAGGAAAAGGCAGGACAGAAATGCGCGAATACCCTTCAGTCCCAGGCGTTTGTACGCCCGTTGGACGTCGGCAGTGTGCTGTTTCGCGGCGGTAGCGGCGGCGGAGTCGATCGCCGGAGTTCGGTCGTGAGCAAGGTTCGATGACACAGGCATGGCGCGGTCATCGGGCACGATCAAACGACCAAGACGCGTGGCGGAAGAAGCAACCCCAGTCAGCGAGGGAATCACTTGCCTCTTGCTGGTTGCGTTCTTCGCTAAAACGGGGGCTCTGGTGTCGCCGTCCGAGAAGGAACTGGGAGAAGTAGCTCGACAAGAGTTGCCCCGTGGGCCGTACCGGCCGTCACCCGATCGATCCTTCCCCTTCCCCCGGTTTCTTCGCCGTTCAGCCCCGTTGCGCCGAGACGAACTGCCACCAGTTTCCCCGCCCGAGCCCCGGCGGAACCTGCCGTCCGGACCGGCCGAATCCCGTCCAACCCTCGGGCGCTGGCGGGCATGGTAACCAGCGCGGCAGCGAGAGCGGTCTCCGGCCACAGAGCTGTCGCCAACTCCCCGGTGTCTGCTGGAGGAGGTGGGGTGGTGTCCAGCATCCGGTCCCGAGTAAGGGAGGGGGGGCTCCTGGAGGGCGGCGCGTGACCGCCGTTTGCAAGGAAGAAGGTACGCGGCAGGTCTCGGCCATGAGACGGTGGTGGGAGAAGCGTCGTGGGCCTTCCGGAGGCTGACCACCAGAGCCATTGTGTAGGCACGGCGCAGTTGAGCCGCCCAGAAATCGTCCGAACATCTCGAGTCAAGCGTCGTGGACAGAGAGGCCTTCGGCCGGCATCTCGCGTCGGAGGCGGCGAGCGGCAGAGACCACCAGGGGCCGCCTGCTCGGGGGGCAAGCACGGGTTTGGCTCGGCCGCCATGCAGGCGACACTCCCCTGCAAAAAGTCCAAACCCCCGGTACGCTTGGTCCGGGCGTCGATCGTGATCGCAGCGGAGGAACACGGGTCCGTGGGGCCAAGGCCGGGAGCTGGAGCGGCCTTCGTTGTGGAGGAGGCGAGTGGAAGGTTCTCAGCTGGGGCTCTCGTCTCGGCGGCCCGACTGTTCTTGGAGGAGGCGGCCGCCCGGGCAGCCCGCAGCCCTTTACTGGCTCGACATATGGAGTCTCGCGCGCAAGAGGCGGAGCGAGCGGCGTCCTCGGAGGCCGTGGCGGCAGCTGCAGCCGCGAGCTCGGCCGACACGCGCGTCTGCGCCCGACGACTAGCCGTTGTCGCCGAGGCAGCCCCAAGGGCCTAGGCGGTGGCCAAAGCCTGCTGGGCCGCGAGGACGTCGGGGGGTGGTTGCCAGCGGCACCAGGAGTCCGCGCGGCCGTGGCAGTGTCGGCCTGGCCGGGCGCGGGGCGTTCGGCCGTTGTCCCCGCGTCAAGGCTCGAATGGGTGGCCCAACGCTGGATCACAACCGCCTGCTCCTGCGGCGAGAGGGAGGTCCACCCTCCAGGTAGTTGGGGGGGGGGGGGGGGGCTGGGCACTGTCCGGGTCCTCGGCCGCCGGTCCTGCGTCCTTCGCGGTAGCCAGCTGCTCGCCCTCTGAGTCAGGGGGCTCGAAGTCCACGGCGTCGTCCAGAGTCGTGGGGCCCGCGGGCTCGGGTGTCCTCGCTCCCGACGAGGAAGAGGAGCCGTAAGTCTTCAGGCCGCTGGGAGACCTGGCTGGGCTGGGTGACTCCTCCCGTGCTTTTGTCGTCCGTGACATGCTGAGGCGGGGGCGGGCGGAGAATACCGGGGCAAAGGGCGACACCGGGGCAGGGGGGGACACCGAGGCAGGGGGGGACGGGAAACGGCGGCTCGCAGGGTCGTGGAGCGTAGAAACAGCGGGAGCAGGAGACCGCGGCTTGTGCTTCCGCAATTTGTATGGCTGTGATCAAGGCCTGGGGCGCCATTCGGTGAACAGTACGAGCGCTTGGGGAGCGAGCCTCGACCCTAGATGGTGTCGTGATAGGGTGGTGGCTGTCGTGGTTTATATGTGTACTAACAGCAAGTGTAGTTGGTGTTGGCGCGTCCTCGATACTGGAGGACCTATTAAAAGCATCGTCTCCTCTAGCAGCAGTATTAGAACTCGCATCGGAACGAGAATGCTCGACCGGATCGCCGCGGGTAGCTACAGCAGTGGGCACGTCTGTACTGGAGGGCCTATCAAAGCATCGTCCTCTCTGGCAGCAATATTAAAACTCGCATCAGGACGAGAATTCTCTGCAGAAACGTCGCGGGTAGCCACAGTAGCGGGCACTCCGGTACTGGGGGGCCTATCAAAAGCATCGTCCTGACTAACAGCAGTATTAAAACTCGCATCAGGACGCGAACTCGCAGAAGAATCGTCACGGGTAGCTACAGCAGCGGGAACTACAGTACTGGGGGGCCTAAAAAAACATCGTCCCCTCTAACACCAGTATAAAAACTCGCAGCAGTAGTGGAATTTCCGGCGGAATCGGCGTGGGTGGTTACAGCAGCGGGTGAAAAGGACGCAATACTGAAATCCAGTGTGCCGTCTTGTGGGCGAGGAGCGGGAAAAATTTCGCGAGCGGCCGTAGCGCTCTCTCTATCAGCAGCATGAAAACTCGAACTAGCACTGTAATTTCCAGGATCTCTGTTAGTACCTCTTATTAGAGCAGCGCGGGAAGCAGGCTCAACAACGAAAACCAGTGTGCCATCGTGTGGCCGCGGCATGGAAAAATTTTCAGGAGTGGCAGCATCACTCGTGGTCATCCTACGAGTACGAGCAGAGTCGGACAACAGTGAAATGCGAGGCGGAAAAAAAAAAAACAGTCTCAACTACTATCTTATATGGCCCAGAAGCAGGTAGATCCGGCGGCGAAGAGCGCAACTGGGATGTCTGCAGATCGCTGCGTCCAGGTTTGTCCGACGTGCTCCGGCCCGGAGCAGACGCAGCTGGCTCCATGGGCTGGCTGGGTTCGCGCTCAGCGGAGCGGGGGCTTCCAGGTGGCTTGGACAGCAGAGGGCACGAGTGGGGAGACAATGCTGCAAGGCCCAAGGCCTGGCTGGTGGCGCGCGTCACGCGCTCTAAGGAGCGGGGGCGTCCATTTGTCTTGGACGGCAGAATCCGTTTCGCGGAGGCTGCTCGGGCCCCGTCAGGGGGCTCCGGTCGACGCTCATTCTCCTCATGGTCTATTGTACAAGGCGCTCGATCCACGTCGTTCTCATGGGGCTCCTGCCTAGACTCGTGCTCCACTTGTTGGTATGTTGTACAAGGCGCTCGATCCACATCGACGGGCCTTGGGCGGTGGGGCACTGAGGGGCCCTGGGCCTCAGCGGCTCAGCGACTCGGCCACCGTGAGGGGAAACAGACCCTTCCATCTCCTGAGTCTCCATCGTGCAGTGACCGGAACAAGCTTACTCTACAACAATAGGAAAGCAAACAAAATAAAACAGTGACAAGCAACGCAAACCGACAAAAAAGCGGAAAGTCCTAAGCCGAAGACGCCACTTGTTAAGATCAAGGGTTGCGGGAGACTTTGTATCCCTGGACAGGTCTGCCTTTTAAGTCGGTAATCGTTGGTCCTCACGTGTGTTGCTTGCTTAGCTATAGAAGAAGAGCAGTTTTATTCCTTTCGTGCACGCGGAGACTGAGACCAAGCTCGTGCGCCTCTGGAAAACCCATGGTTTTCCATCTAAGATACGCCTTCCAAGTACTACAAATACGTTCCCAGTGGCTGAACCCAGGTAATTACAGGGCTTTCAACCTCATACAAAGCAGTATCATCACATATACGTCTGTGCATCTCATTCCAGTTTTATAATATAATGAGACGTTAGCTGTGAGTTCCACTTCCAACATTCCCAAATCTCAAACTCCAATGTTCGGAGATACTCTACCATTCAATCGATACACAATGGAAATCTAAAAACAGAACTCACCACAGCAATCCATCAACGAAGTCAAACGTGCCTGATGCGGACATAAATCCTTGCTGGTGGTACCTCGGTCCCTTCTCTTTCATCCTCTCTCTCTTGGGGCAGCGCACCCTGTCGCGCCCGTGCGCTGATCCCGAACAGATGATGCAGACTCCTCCCCCTGCGCCTATATTCACTCTCTCCCTCGTCTCCTTCCGTATACGAAATATTATACGTTCTACATCTACGTCGCCAGCGCGCAGCGAACCCACAGATTCAGGCAGATGCCTGGCTATCCCTGGTATTGCAGCAAAGACGGTTACGTGGCGGTCGAGACGACTGCGGCGGCAGCGCCGGTAGCGAAGACGGCGGTTGCGGCGGCGGTGGTCACGGCGGCGGCGGTAACGGTGGTTACTGCATGCGCTTCGTCGTCGCAACAAAAGTGCAGCGATCCTCCGACTTCTGACGTTGCTGACGGTGCTGCTTGAGCTGCAGCTGCCCCTGCAACTGCTACTCTCCAGCGCCTTCGCCACCAGTGACAAGCGAATCTACCAGGTCGGGCTTAAACTTGGCCCTGCTGGGATCGTTGCTGCTTGGTGCGGCATCTCCTGTACCTCTCCTTCTCAAGCACACATCCTCTCCTCCAGGACCTCGATCTCTTCTTCAAAATACACACACTGGCTCCCTGACTAAGCGTATTATATAAAAAGAATAGACATGCTGGAAGCAGATTCCCACCTCTCTAGGTTGGGGTGGGCTACGCCTGCCAATAGAAGATCACCAGCATTCACTACAGTAATTTGTTGATTGATCTCATGAAGCTGGCACGGGAACGCGTGGCTGACTCCAGACATGACACGGAACTCCTCTTATATTACATCCTCGTTGTCGAGTTGACTCACCTCATATGCATAATAGAGTTACACCTGACGAGCTGGCATTGGTGGACACACATTACCCCGATATCCCAATACCCTACCGCCAGAATCCCGTTTCCAGCATGGAACTCCCCAATTTACCAAGTATCTTACATGTCGAGTTTCTGAGTACAATCGACAGTCCGACGTCGGGCATCTTGCCCACCGTCAACCTGGGCAATGGGGGCGGCCATGGCGCGGGAGAAGTTGAACCTGGTGGCTCCTCCTGACGTCATTGCTGCTGCTGCGGCTGGCTGTGTTCCTTCACCAGTCCGACGTCGGACATCTTGCCCACAGTCAACGCCTGATGGCCCAAGTCCTTGTCCTCCCCCCCTTCATTCCCTCGTGCTCAGCTGGCAATGGCGGCCGCGACGGCGTGGCGGAGGTCGAAGCTGGTGGCTCCTATTGAAGCGGTTGCTGCTGCTGCGGCTGGGTGTGTTCCTCCATCGCCTCCTGTCCATGCTCCTCACGGTTCGCATCCTTTTCCCCATGTTCCTCACCCCCAACCAGCTCATCCTCACGCCCCACCAGGTCTCCATCGCTCAGCTGCAAAATTCCTTCCTAAATGCACACCTCCTCCACGTTCACCACCTGCTCTTCCTGGTTTCTAAACGTAGCATTGACCACTTGCTCGGCTTCTGCGATGACAAAACCCCTGTGGTGGCCGCAGCATCCGCTTTTTCCATGTGTTTCTGCACATCTTCACGTCTCTGTTTCATGATGTAGTCTTTGAGCGCTTTTTTTCTTTCTACAGACATCGTCGAGGATACCAATTAATCAAGTGCAACTGCATACCCTGCGTCCCATTTTTCGCTCAACGAAATCGCATTCGAGGGTGTTTCACTTGATGGTGGGGCGTTTCTCTCCTGGGCTCGTGCTCCGCTCAAATCTGCTCTAACTTCTGCCTGTTGTGCGTAACTCACGTATTGTTGCTGCTGCTCCTGCTGCTGCTGCTCCTGCTGGAAGTGGTCTTGCGGGCAGTAGTGGTCGCTGTGCTACTGTTGCTCGTGGTGCTGCCGCTGCTGCGGGTAGTATTCTGACGGGTAGTAGTGGTCGCTGTGCTGCTGTTGCTGGTGGTACTGCTGCTGCTGCGGGTAGTATTCTGACGGGTAGTAGTGGTCGCTGTGGTGCTGTTGATGATACTGGTGATAACGTTGCTGCTGCTAATGATACTGGTGATAACGTTGCTGCTACTGCTGCTGCTGCTGCTGCTGCTGCTTCTGCTGCTTCTTCTGTTGCTGTTGTTTATCATATTCCGCCATAGCCTCGAGATTCAGCCATTCTTCGGCAGCCCAATACGCTACCCCGACGGCTGCCTTTTCCTCGTCGGTCAGCCCATCGCGTCATTTCTGCTTCGCGCGTATGGCTTTTATCCAAGGAATGTCAGCAGCCACCTCAAAACCCATTGTTACAACCTCTCACCGGGTCTCCCTCAGCACGGTGTCCAGTAGCGGTCCATCCCTACGTTCACACTCCCGCACAAGTCATCCTGATTTAAAGGTCCCGCTAGCGCATGGGGAGAACTCGTGCACCGTGTGTGTCGCCGCTCCACCTTGCCATGAGGTGCGGGAGCAAAAGAAGCGATGTCGTTGTTGTTGTTGTTGTTGATATTTTTGTCGTCGATGAGTTGTAGTTGTAATTGTAGTGAGGTCAAGGGGGCTCTCATCCCTCTTCCCCGTGACCCTAGAAAACCATATAAATATATTTGTATGCAACCCATTCGGGAAGCACAAAACCCACCGCATATGCCCCTTGGACAATTTGCAGCTACATAAATCACACCAATCAGCCAATCAGAATACATCGGACGTTTGCGCGACTGCGAACAACTGCCATGTTCTTATACCCAGGGGTGATACTTGAAGCGAGACGTATCCTCTGGTTTCAGCCGGCTATAATCTACTGGTAAGGGTACATATGTCACCCCCAACTTACATCATACAAACACCCCGTAACAGGTAAACCTGACGCATAGACGTACCACGTGCGTACATCTCCGTGTCTTCTCAGGCGACGCAGGAATACTACCTTGTATACCAGGGAAATGTAATTAGTGGTCCGGTGCGCAAGCTTCTTCTCAGGCTACGCAGGAACACTACCTTGTATACCAGGAATATATAAATAGTGGTCCGGTGCGCAAGCCACCCGCAGAAGCCCCACCGGAGGGTCAACAATTTGCAATGTGTGTGCGTTTTTCACATTAAACCGTTTTTTTCTACCCGTCGACATCCAGCACAACCAGTGTCCGTGCGGATTCTTCAATCCTAGATGAGAAATACAAGTTATGTGGTCACAAAGCTATGCCATAGAGATACTACGTTGCCACGTATGCAGTAAGCACAGTGGGCAATCCAATGCCATGTCATCATACTGGATACGACAGGCAAGACACACACATTCCATGAAATAGATAAACGAAACGACTAAAAGAAAAAAACAAAAACAAAGAAGACAAATCGAAAGAGAAAAAGAAACGCGAGAAAAATATAAGAAGCATACTGCTGTCGTGCCCCCCCCGTAGGGGATGTGGCAGACACTTGCAAAGAACGAGCTGGAAAAAAACGGGAAAAAAAGAAGAAAAACATCCGCCGAAGACAGAGTAAGACTAAGAACCAGGGGAAAATAACAGGCAAACCAAAGCATAAATCATCCTCCAGGTACAACAGTTTGTGGTACGAGTAGCATAGCCAGGTTCTCCCTGCTAGTCCGCCTGGTACCTTGCTACCCTGTCTGCCGCCTCCGCCCAGCGTTCGTCAACTATGCCCTGCTCCTCGGCGTCAGACAATACGAAATAAGCAAAGCAGGCTCGTCATCCACCCACGCCACACGACTCCTTCAATAAGGCCTATCAATCGAAGAGAAGAAGAGAAATAAATAAAATTAAAATCACAGGTGATCAGCGCAAGAAATACATTTATGAAAAAAAAAGGAAAGACAAATGACCGAGAGCGGCTAAGAAGAGCGGGAAGTGGTACCGGGGTCGTCGAACCGGCGGACTGTTTCATGGGGAGGTGGCACAGGGACGAGGCACAGAGGAGCCGGCTACGCCACGCAGCTGAGGACGCCAAGAACGGCGACAACGGGAGGGGGGGGGGGGGAGGGGGGAAGGGCAGCCGTACCGATGCAGCTGTCGACGAGTGCAGAAACTAAATGATAGATCGGGTGGATAGGTTTCGGTTTGACTAGCTCTTATAAACTGTTGTCTGTAGCTCTCTCTTTCGTGTTGCTTCGTCCGCGCAGCAGATATCTGTCCTTCCTGAGTACGTACGTATGCTTTCCGTCTGGTAGTCTTTCTGAAGTCCTGGCGTCGTTTGTATTATGTTTTCATTTCAAATTTTGTTTTTTGTTTTTATTGTCTTTGTACTGTTATGCTTTCGGTCTTGCTTGTGTTGTTGTGTTCTCGTACCCGGTACGCTGGTATTTCACTTACTTGACACTTGAATTTGCGATTATTCTAATTTATTAATTTTTGGTCTTCCACTGTCTCACAGTCTGTGACCACGGAATCAATATCTCTCTAAGATAAGGAGTCAGGACGGAAACTTTGTGTAATGTTGGAGCTGGGTAGAAAGGGCGATTCAATGTGAAGACAACAACAACACAACAACAACAAAATAAGACCATGTTCGAACCAGTTGCACCAGTTGGTGGCACGAGTTGTACAGACATGTTCTACTTCCAAGTATGTGGGAATATATGCCCGAAACCCAAGTAACAATGTGTGTTTTTAAACGCCTTCCGAACCTCGAAGAGGCGTGTATCGGGATCAGAACGTAAATATATTTTGTTCTACTGTTATTGAAAAAGGGCCTATAAAATAATCGCCTGCGGCGAATTCAAAATCGGGCTCAAAGTGTTTTTGTCGCCAAAGGCGAATTGGAAAAACAGCAGTAGTGTTTCATTTTGTTTACGCCTAAGGCGAATAAAAAACCCCGCAACAATTTTTGGGGCCTGCGGCCGCACGGGTCGCGTGTCACGCTGCGCGCGACCAGGCCCTCCTCGGATCTTGCGGAAAACGGCTATTCTACCCGAACGGAATTTCGCACCAGCGCAACAGAGCAACAGCTAAGTATATGTGTATTAGCATAGTTCATACAATCATCTTATTCCAAACGGTACAATGGATACGATCCAACTGGTGGCTTGGTAGGTGGTCCGCGTGCCTATCAAGACCAATTTCGTGGGTTCAAATCTCACCGGGTGCATGCTCGTAGGGACATTTTCTTGCATTAAAAATTTGATAAGCAGAAAGGGCGAGAGCGTGAGTTAGCTACATTCGATGAAAATCGACGAGCAGTGGGAATGCTGAATCCTATGCGCGACCAAAAATACAGGCACGTACCGGGGGGGAGAAAGGACGACACCTGTGACCACAGCTTGTCCAGAAGCTCGCTGAGGGCTGAGGGTAAAACCTCATACAAGCTAGGCTGGAACGTAAAAGTGATTAAAAAAAAACAAAAAACTACTATTAATACTGTACGAGATACTATCTCTGATCTGACAGATTCTGCAAGTATCCGGTTTGTACGACTATATCATATTCCAGACGGTACAACGGATACGATCCAACTAACTGTGCGGAATACTGCTGTCTGACGGATCCTTCAGATATGCGGCATGGGCTACGGGCACCTTGCCAGCTCGTCAGAATTGAATTGGGAGCCAGTTGAGGCACATTGGAACGCCTCCCAGGCGTGTCTCGCCTAAACCCACATGTATATGGCTAAAATGTCAAGGGGTATACGCCCCCACACGATCAGCTCCACTTGCGTAATCGACACAAAATGTTCAAAAATATACACCTGGTATATTTATCATCATTTATTTGCATTTTCAGTGCGCAACAACTTCATTTCGACCGCGTTAGGCCCAAGGCCATGGGGGAGAGAAGAGGTCCTGGAGGAGCCACGTGGAAGGAGTCGTAGCAACAGCGGTTAGGCGGGATAAGAAAATGAAGGCAACTGCCGAGGCTTGGCACCGGCCGTCTTTCTAGTCGAGATGCCCAGTGACCACTACTACTGCGTAATAATTCTGTGTTGAACTAACTTTTTGTTGTTGTTGTGACGTCCTTTTCCCTGCCAAAAGTCGATGGTACCCCCCCCCTTGTGTACCCTGTGAATCTGCATTGTCGGCTGCGTCACCTCATTATTAGTTTTCTTATATTTACCTGATCCTTTGGTGTTTTCTTTTTTTTTTTTTCCGATTCTGTTGTTTTGATTGGTTTGCCTGTCTCTGTCTTGCTCGTGCCGGTTGTGTCGTCCTTGACCCACGAGCTGGAAATAGGACTGCTCGTTTTTCGTTTGTTGTTATTATAGCTCTTTGTCTCTACCCTCTTCCTGCTTTTCGACTTCCATCTGGTCTTTTTGTGACGTCTTATCTTGGTCGATCGGCTAGAGAGACATGTCGTAGTATATACGAACAAAGTTGTGACGTCCTCAGGTTGGTCCATCAGCAAGACATTATTCATAAGTACGACTGATGGTACAAGTAAGCATAAATAATCTTGTCCTCGGGACTCGGCCTGTTTTCTGAGCACATGTTTTATTCACGTTTTTTCCTGTGCTTTTCTTTTTTTTTTTTTCCTTTTTTTCTTCTTTCTTCTCTTCGGATTTTTAATTACTTTCGAGTGTACCATGGACGGACATGTCCCTGGTGTTATTTGGTTGCAAGTTATTTCTGGGACAGGTTGTTAGTGCAATTTCCCTTTCGGACAGGTATGGTACGGCCGTGCGCACAATTTCGTTCCTGTTTCTCGACCTGATACTTCGTCTCATCGAGATGCAGTTTTCTAACAGACTGTTTTTTGTATCACAGACCGGCAGTATTTCAGGGAAGTGAGCTTATAATAATGTGTCATCATCATCCCGGGTTAACTCGTACCACAGGCAGGAGGTTTTCCCCTCAGCGACATTCTAGACAAGCCGTGGTCACAGGTGTCATCCCTTCTTCCCCCCGGTACGTGCCTTCGATCTTATCGCCCATAGGGTTCAGTATTTCCACTGCTCGACGATGATTCGTCGAATGTTGCTAACTTACGCTCTCGTGCTGTCCTCTTACCGTTTGTTTTGCAAGAAGAGCACATGGATGGGGTGAGACTCGAACTCACAAAATAGACCACATGGATGGGGTGAGACTCGAACTCACAAAATTAATATTATTGTAGTAGGCACCCGGACCACCTACCAAGTTACCGGGGACCCCGCCTATCAACATACCCATAATCCATACCTGGTATTGGTATACGCAGTAGGGATAAAATATTATATGTACATACATACGTATATATATATATATATATTTTTTTTTTTCTTTCATCACTTTCACTTTCCAGACTAACTCGTAGGAGGTTTTACCCTCAGCGATCTTCTAGACAAGCCGTGGTCATAGTTATCGTCCGTTCTCCCCCCCGGTACGTGCCTTTATTTTTTGTTGCGCATAGGGTTCAGCATTCCCACTGCTGGTCGATTTTCATCGAATGTACATGTTTTTATTTTTATTTTTTTTATCCGACGGCGGATTGGTAAAAATATCGAATGTACAGCTAACTCACCCTCTCGCGCTTTCCGCTAATCAATTTTGTGCAAGAAAAAGTCCCTACGAGCATGCACGCGGTGAGACTCGAACCCACGAACTTGATTTTGACAGGCTCGCGGACCACCTACCAAGCCACCGGGGACGCCGGCTTACTCTGAAGAACTACAGCTCCGAATTGAATTACAAAGACTTTATCCAGAGATATGCCCCGCCGTGTTGACGAGATCACTTACTTGTTGATAGGCACGTATTATTCGAGCTGTATTATTACGGTGTTCCTTTGCTTGAAAGGGTCCGAAGGTGAAAAGTTGTTCGTGGAGCCAGCTCGCAACACTCCCCAATTTTTGCGGGTGTTCGTTGGATACCACATCTACATTTTACAAGAACGCCTCCGTATCTTGAAAAAATCGCAAATTATTTTAATCGAGAAAGTTTGGAGAAAAAAAGCTCCAGCACCCTACTCGACAGGTACACCGACGATCGGTACACATTCATTCATCCGCAGGGCAACCCGGTAAGTGGACCTTATTTGTGATGGGCGCGTTGTGCGTACATCAATCTGCCACGATTATACTGCTTCTTCTGCTGCTGTTTCTCAGCTGTGTGCTGCTGCTGCTGCTGCTGCTGTAAACGTCTAAACAGCCGTGTCAGTTGACTTTTTTCGTACGGGTCACAACGTCGGCACCCATCCATATAGCTTCGCACGCGGTATGACGAGTAGATAGTTATCGAAGCAGTTCGCCCGTACCTCTCGTGTAACCTCGGTGTCTGCACGGAGTATTCCCTGAATTTTGAGAATTAGGCATGGAGACTAGTCGCTGCGTTCCACTAGAAAACCACCAGCAGGCACGCTCTTCTTCACTACGGTCTCTTTCGTTGCATGCGTTGTGTGTTTCCGGCTTGAAACCTGCCACGTAGTAACCAGATGTTCCATGTACCTACTGTACATGAAGGGCACCATAGATGGTGTGACTCATCGTCTACACCTATAACAAATACCAGGTCCACATCTTCCCCCCAGATGTGTGGTATGTGTTTCACTTGATCACGGTTCGTTGTACGAAGTACTATTAATAATTAAATATACATACATACTGAATGACTGCGTCATGCATGTACGTGAGTGCGTGTGTTTTTTTTTCCCTTTTTTTTCACCTGTCACCAGAATGTCGTTATGAATAGCATTAATAGTGCTGTGGCCATGGGTGTGATATTTCAGTCGTAAAACATGATGAAGGCTCATCATGCTGCAACCTTGTTGTATGGCAAGGATAATAATAATAATCTTGACAATGGAGTTTACCTTTTGGACTGATCCTATTACAGATTAATGATGGTGAAAACACGTACGCAACGTAATAAGCGCCGATACGGCGAATTTCATATCTATAATTTAGCACTCACGACTATTGATATTAATAATAGGGTTTTTGCCAAAATCAGGTATACCTGGCCACTTTCGTGCCAAAAACAGTTACATACTGAAATCAAGCACAAAACACACACCAGGAGCCCTGCTATTGGCCAAGCTGACATTGTAACTGATTTTGGCACGAAAAAGCCAAGGTGCACCTGATTTTTTCTATTCTGTCTAGCTTTCAACTGATTTTGGCCAACTTTGAACCAATCAGAGAGGCCATACGTACACTGTGTTTTCTCTCAGTATGCGTTTTCCCTCCCTCGGTTGAAATTCTTCTGTATTGACGTATAAACTCTGTACTCGTACGTCGTACGTAAAAGTGCGTATAAACATGCATACATGCGTTCGCTGGTTTCACTTTTTCTCCTTTGGCGTGTGCGATATGCTTCATTTTTCAGTTAGTTGTTGTGTGTACTCTGTTGCTTTTTTATGTTCACAGCAGTCTTTACAGCACCATGGACACTCGGCGTTTCGTCTGCACCACCCCGCGTCGAGGTGGTCTCAGGTTTGATACGGCAAGATAATTTCGTGCCGAGCAGGCGGTTCCGCGAGGACGGTTAAAGCTTTAAAGCTGTCAACGGGGGGGGGGGCGCCAGAGTAAATACTATTGGCGCTCCCGCCGAGGCGAAACAAACGAAGTATATTGATAGTGACTCTTTGCAGGTTCAAGTGGAGCCCGTGGTACCTACACCCCGAAGAAAACAATACCTGGTACAATTCACATTTTGGAGGCCATGTGGCATGCTTAGTGCTTTAGGCGCATTCATTTTTTTTTTCCGGATTGTCATGGACATCACACCGCTCGTGGCGCGCGTTTTTTTCTTGGTTTTAGTATGTACCTGATTTTGGCTTAAACGGATCAGGTATACCTGATTTTGGCATTTGCCCTTAATATTACTACTATCACGGGGGACCATGCGAGGTCGAAATCAAGTTGGCCGGCGTTCCCGGTGGCTTGGTAGGTGGTCCGCGAGCCTATCAAGATCAATTTCGTGAGTTCGAGTCTCACCGAGTGCATGCTCATAGGGACTTTTTCTTGCATAAAATTGATTAGCGGAAAGCGCGAGAGCGTGAGTTAGCTGTACATTCGATGAAAATCGACGAGCAGTGGGAATGCTGAACCCTATGCGTGATAAAAACTAAAGGCACGTACCGGGGGGGAGAAGGGACGACACCTGTGACCACGGCTTGTCCAGAAGATCGTCGAGGGTAAAAACCTCCTACGAGTGGGGTGGAAAGTAAAAGTGATGATGAAAAAAATAAAAAAGGAAAAAAAAACCATGGTAAATAGGACCTCAAGGCAAAACACTGTTTATTTCGATATTTTTACTAACCATATTTGGTGTTATTTACTATTATGGTCCCCCGTAAATACAACAGCAGTAGTTGTTTTCTTCACATTAAACCGTTCTTTCTACCCGTCGACATCCAGCACAACCAGTGTCCGTGCCGATTCCAGTACCACCAACTGGTGCGGTTGGTTCGAACGTGATCTTCCTTTTTCTTGTCTTCTTTTTGTTTTATCGTTATTTCTTTCTCTTCCTTTCTTCGATTGATAAGCCTCATTGAAGGAGTCGTGTGGCGTGGGTCGATGACGAGCCTGCTTTGCGTGTTTCGTATTGTCTGACGCCGAGGGGATGGGCATAGTTGACGAACGAAGGACGGAGACGGCACTCAGGGTAGCAATGTACCAGGCGGACTAGCGGGGAGAACCTGGCTATGCTACTCGTACCACAAACTCCTGCCGCTACCTGGAGGGTGCTTTGTTCTTTGGTGTCCCTGTTTTTTCCCGTCGGTTCGTAGTCTTGCTCTGTTTATATGTAGTGGTGTTTTTCGTTTTTTTTCTTTTTCTTTTTTTTTCCAGCTCGTTCTTTTCAAGTGTCCACCACATCCCCTGCGGGGGGGGGTACGACAAGCTGTGCGCCTGAGGTCCGTATCGACCAGAAAAAGTGGCCTGTGAATTTTCATGATTTTTTTCCCAAACGTCACAACCAACAGACTGGACAAAAAGAACAATTCCGACCCTGTCATAGCGCTCTAAAATAACTTGAATATTGTATACCGGAAGGTCAGCCTTGCATCGCTATTATCTCCTGATACGTCACGAAGTGGCTGTCCATAACATAGTGTGCCCAGACGAATAAAACCATATGTTCTAGACAAACTTAGCAACCGGAATGATTTTTATTGTCCGTTTGATGCTGATCTGAAAAACAGCGATAGGTGTGATTTTAAGCATATTCCGGCATTATTTACCTGGCTGCGTGACTGATATGAAAAATCGAGGCTGCAGAAACCTACAGTAGTTCGTAGTATGCCGCACACGGATGAACAAGGATCACCCTAATCGCATTTGAGTAAGGAGTACCCACCCCGTAAAAAAAAGAGTAGTTTTTAATATACATCATACAATGAGAAAGACGACTCGACGCAAGAAAATAGCAAGAAGAAATTACGGCGGGCCTTGAAAAAAAAAAACGAGGAGTTCTTTGCCCGCACGGGGGAAACGGAGAAGCGGGGACAGAGAAGCGCGCCAAGAACACAGCGTAGCGCCGCGACTATCGTGCCTTAGAGCGACGTCATGACGGTGCTGCCCGCGCACGCGACGAGGCTGTCCACAAATATGTTGCTGAGAGCGCAGCTCGCCAATCGGCCGAGAGTCTAGCCGAGGACCAAAAAAAGGCAATGGAAATCGAGGAGCGGCTGCGACTTGACACAGCAGAAAAGTTGTCCACGGAGCGTCAACAGCGGCTGCACGCGGAGGCAGGAACGCGTGCAGCACTAGGGGTGCTGGCATCCGAGGAGAGGCGGAGTCGGGCGGAGGTGGCGGAGGTGGCGAGGGTGGCGAGGCTTTCGGAGGAGATGGATCGCCTGTCGTTTGTCACGGGTGGTCTCATAGAGGAAAGGAATCAGCTCGTGTCGGTGATTTTTGACGGTTTTGGAGGTCAATTTTTGGCGCAGCAGCGAGAGAGTCAGCCCGGGATGCACCTTCGGGAGCGGCTCGACTTCGAGAAGCTCAAGCTCAAGCAGATGGAGAGGGAGGCGGAGAACGCTAAAGCTTGGGGGAAGCAGCAGCTGGTGAATAACGCCAATTTGATGAAGAGGTGAGCAGCAGCGCAAGCAGTCGATTCGTTGTTCATGGCATCCTCGGCTTGGGGCAGCCTCGACCGATTTTGGAGTTGTGCTATATTTTCTTTCAACATGATGCATCTGCTGCACGAAACACTGCTAAAGTGTTATTATGAATCACTGCTGTTTTTTATTGATTTTTGTTGTTCTGATTAACTTTTGTTTATTTTTTTTTACTTGTTATTTATTTATTTATTTTTTTTATTTTTTTTTTCATCATCACTTTTACTTTCCAGCCCACTCGTAGGAGGTTTTACCCTCGACGATCTTCTGGACAAGCCGTGGTCACAGGTGCCGTCCCTTCTCCCCCCCGGTACGTGCCTTTAGTTTTTATCGCGCATAGGGTTCAGCATTCCCACTGCTCGTCGATTTTCATCGAATGTACAGCTAACTCACGCTCTCGCGCTTTCCGCTAATCAATTTCATGCAAGAACAACATGCACTCGGTGAGACTCGAACTCGCGAAATTGATCTTGATAGGCTCGCGGACCACCTACCAAGCCACCGGGGTGGGGCATCATAAGGACAAAGTTGATATCCAACCAATACGTAGTACTTATTATTAATAGCTGCAACTTTGTTGTCGCCGATGCCTTGTTGTCATGCCGCGACCCTTTGACGACAACAGAACAGACGCCAACGTAAAAGATCGAGGTCTCGGCAGCAGCTGCAGCAGCTGCAGCAGCTATGGCCGGTGGGACCGGTAGCAGGCGCACGCCTGTCCCTGTCCAGACAAGGCCGCCCCAGCAGCAAGACATAGGGAAGATTTTCAAGAGTAGGATTTTGGACAATCTGTGCCCCAATGGCGAGACTGCGGGGGAGGACGACGAGCAGGGTGGCGGTGGAAAAGGCAAGAGGCGCGCGTACGGTATGACGTCGGCGTGTCTATGTCAGGACATGATTGAGATCGGGACCCCGCCCAAGCACGTCGGTCCCATTATCATGAAAGGTCTGTACCCGGGCACTGGCGTGCAGCTCGACGAGGTGTTGCTTCGACCATTCATGCCGAGAACCCGAACCCAAGGGACCCATAAAGAATACGTTCTCCATCCCCACGTTGACGGCAAGGTGGAGGACACGCGAGAAGCACCCAATGCGGAACGCATATAGATATATGATTTCTTCCGCGAGAACAGCAACGGACCTCGCTGCATCGCCACCACTTTTGTTCCTTCTATGTTTTTTCCCTCTTCGCTTTGTTTTGATTTGTCTGCTTTGTTTTTGTTTCTTTTTTGTCTCCTTGCGCTGCATTGCTCACTGCCTGTGCTTACCTGTTACTGCATACGTGACAACGTGGTATCTCTGTGGCGTAGCTTCGTGACCACAGAACTTGCATCTCTTCTAGGACTGAAGAATCGGCACGGACACTGGTTGTGCTGGATGTCGACGGGTGGAAAGAACGGTTTCACGTGTGAAACACACACACACACTACCGAACTCTGTGTTGCTGTTATTATAACATGTAGCACGGATTCTTCCAATCAATATGGTCGTGTATACGGTACGACTTTGATCCTGCGTGATTTTGTGACTGCTGTTGCTTTCGCGTTTCTTTCTTCTTGTGGTGCTCATCATGAATGACGGGAATCTTGTGTGGCGTGCGTGGATGACGACCTTTCTTGCACTACTATTAATAGGTTGGTTTGTTATGTCTGAGGCATCCTCTCCGGGGGTGGGGCATATTTGACGAAAGCAGAACAGAGGGTATAGAGGGGGGGTAGCAAGGTACCAGACCTCTGCTACTAGATAGAATCTGGCTATGCTATACGTGTACCACAAATTACTGCCGCTACCTGGATGGTGCCTGATTTTCTGGTTTGCCTGTTATTTCCCTTGGTTAGTAATAGTCTTACTTTGTCTTCATCAGATTGGTTGGTAGTGGTGATGTTTCTTTATCTCGTTCTTGTTAGTGTCTGTTACATCCGCTGCAGGAGGGGACGTGAGGTTTTTCTATATTTTTCCTCTTCCTTTTTTCTTTCGATTTTTTTTTCTCGTTTGTTTTATTCTCTCATTTATAGAATGCGCAATGCGCATCTTGTACCTGTCGCATCATATATTATGATGGCATGACCTTGAATTGTTGTCTACTCTGCTTACCACATAACACCGTAGTTCACGACTTGGCCTACAGGTAGGTACCACTTCGCTCGCCGGCCCACCCATGCATCTCACGCATTTATTATTTTCCCTCGGTTCTTAGTCCTAACTCTGTTGACGACTACTACTTTGTAGTGGTGTTTTTCTTTTTTTTTTTTTTTTTTTCCAACTCGTTATTTTCAAGTGTCTGACAGATCTCCTGCGGGGGGGGCACGATGATTTGTTTCTCATTTTTTTTTCTTGTTTCTTCTCTTTCGAATTGTCTTTTTGTTTTTTTTGTTTGTTTTTGTTTGTTTCGTTTCGTTTCTCTATTTCATGGAATGTGCACGTCGTGCATGTGGTATGCTGACATGGCATTGCATTGCATACGTGGCAACGTGGTATCTCTGCGGGGTAGCTTTGTTACCACATAACTTGTATCTCTCTATTAATAGGATTGACGAATCGGCACGGACACTGGTTGTGCTGGATGTCGTCGGGTACGTAGAAGAACACCCACACACCGTGAGTGTTGAATATCGTATCTTAGGTTCTCTATATTTTCGTTAGACAGCGATACGTTTTTTTTTTTTTTTTAGGTATCACTTTTACTTTCCAGCCTATTCGTAGGAGGTTTTGACCCTCAGCGAGCTTCTGGACAAGCCGTGGTCACAGGCGTCGTCCCTTCTCCCCCCCGGTACGTGCCTTTATTTTTTTGTCGCGCATAGGGTTCAGCATTCCCACTGCTCGTCGATTTTCATTGAATGTAGCTAACTCACGCCCTCGCGCTTTCCGCTAATCATTTTTTTATGCAAGATAAAGTCCCTACGAGCATGCACTCGGTGAGACTCGCACCCACGAAGTTGATCTTGATAGGCACGCGGACCACCTACCAAGCCACCGGGGGCGCCGGCTATACCTACGTCAATGACCGAAGTAATTCGGTAATTCGATAAAGATTCGATACGATAAAAATATCACAATCTGCCAGGGGACCCAACGCCAAGCAGCAGCTGAGCATCACACACCCGACCACAAGCGCTAGCAGCGGGAAGCACGAACGCAGCACGTTGCCGAGTGTAATGATATAGAAAGGACGGTGGGCAACCCCATGGCCGATGAGGTTGTTAAAGGACGCGGCGACCACGAACAGGAGACCGAGGAGATCGTAAAGACCCGCGTCATGCCTACAACTAACTGCTGTAGTACAGTAGTACAGGGTTTATATGCACAAGGTACCAGGTATGCTTTACCTGACTGCTATGTGCGGATAAAAATGTTGGTATATGTATCATGTCGTTGGTTTCACGTGGACACCGCGAGGCGAGAAAATAAACGGAAAATCGGACAGCGAGGATTTATTAACGATCTTTTATCCGATCGAGTGTTTGAACGATATCCTTCTTAAAAAGTTTTTTGTTCAGTCGTTTTATAAGCGGATTTTCGGCCTGCTGAGGGGTGGGGACGGTGGGCGAAGTGTTGGTCTGGCGTTTTGTTTTTCGGGTGATCTGGGCGTTGGCTAGGAGTGTCAGGCACAGCATGCCAATTCTCCTGTTTACCGCAAGACGTTTGCTCCTTTACCCCTTCGACCGTTGTGGGAGTCGGGAGTGCCGTCTTCTCGTTTTCCCTTTTGTTTCTGTTTTGTATTCGTTTTTCTTTCTGCATATTACGTGACACTACTGTACGCCTCAGGTTTCATTTCTCACGTAGGAGGGCCGTGTCGCTGATCCTCACGTACTCTAATATATTGGGCGCATTTTCTTTGTTCCCTCTGCCTCGGCACGAGCCCCCTAGCTCTTCTGACTTTTCATGTTTGTTTTTAGCGGTTGGTTCCACCGCCCCTCCCTCGTCTAGGTGTTCTTCAAGTCTTTCCCGACACTGCTGTAGCGACATCGACTATTGGTCGCCCTTTTCTTTTCGCACTTGGGCCGTGTTTTGCCGTTGATGTTAAAGGTGTGCTTATATTCTACCGATTTTCACCGTTCCGCCCGACACAGTTTTTAGGATCACCCGTAGAGTATTATCATTAAGCCTTGACTACCGTGCCCTTCTTCCTGTTTTGCCTCTGTTTCCCTTTTCGCATTCGGCATGCGTTTATCGTTTTTTTACACTTTGTTTTCCTCTACCCCCTATGGTTAATCAGAGTTCGTACGTGCTGTTAAAAGCACTCATGACGTCACTCGAATTCGTGCAGTTCTGTTGTCATTGATTCTTGTCTTGGCGACCTCTTTCTTGCCACGCTGCATGCCATGAATTTTGCAATTCCTCGAGCCCCTTCGGGGACACGTTCTGTAGTATACAGATTATTTTTTCCTTCAACCGGCTGTCGTCACGCAAAGTTATAGAGGCGCGGGAGTGGGTTGTCAAACGCCACATCTTGGATCCATTTCTCAGGCAAGGTTCTCGATGGATTCTGTAGCCTTGTGATTTCTATGCATCTGCACCTACAGCCCTTCAAGGTGGGCTTGTGTCGTGGTATTTATGGTATCCCCGTTTCCTCTCCATTATCCAGGAGGCGTGTTTCTGGTGAAACGCGCAAAGCGAATAATGTATACAACAGCAGTCGCGCCAGCCCCGTACTGCCCCTTTCGTTTTGCGGTAACCAACCTTTATCCAGTCTTGGGATCAAAGTTGTTCATATGACATGGCTTTATCTTTGACACTTTTTTTTTGTCTACAACGACAAACAGCAGTAGTAACGAGTTATATCATGCTCGGGGTAAGTATGTATGTGTCTGAGCTTTGGCTTCCCATTTTATTTATTTATTTGGGATTCTTCTCCTTTTCTTTTTCGTTTTTCTTTTTCTTGTTCTTTTTCGGTTTGGTTTTTTCGTTGCTTCTCTTTCTTTATGTTGTATTTTGGTTGCTGGCGTATGTATGTATGTTGTGTCGGCCGCACCTAGTGCGAAGGCATGGTATTGCGTAGGCTATTAATGCATTACGTTGTGTTATCTCTGTGTCGTAGTCTGTGACCACAGAGCTCGTATCTTTCTAGGGTGAAGAATCAGCACGGACACTGGGCTTGCTGGATGTCGACGAGTAGAAGAACGGTTTATTAATGTGAAGAACACACACACACATGGTTTAAAAGCAGTAAACAATATAATAATTGCGTGATCTACTGATTTTGTCTTACTCGTATACAAGCATATGCCAGGTAACATGCCTACGTAAATACATGGATCGCACGATCCTTATCTGTTATCGCGTATGGTCGTGTATTCACCGCAGCATAGCAATGTGATTGAGTGCGACGACAGTAGTAGTAGCAACAACACAGCAGCAGGACCTTGAAGTTCAAACATTGTGGGTTTTTAGACGCGATTCAATTAGGCTCGTACATACTATTAATAGTAAGTGATAACTGAAAACGACAAAACATCAACATGTCTACTCGTACTGAGTTATGGGCAGTGTGCGTCGGTTTTGGCCTCCACTTTTATTATCGTTGTCGTTATCGTGAATCGAAATGTTCGTGTTTCGATTCGGTAACGAAACAGGAAACCATCGTTATCGCTATCGTTTATCGTTTTTTGTCTGATTGTAGAGAAGGGCAAGGGTTACCTTGCTGTTCCCTAGGTGTTACCATATAGTACAAGGTTGGACCGAGGTATGGCAAATATCTCGCGACGTAGATACTTGCTACGTAGAATGTTACTTGTTTGAAGATGCTGCTGTTGCCGGTATTTCGAAGCAAAAAACCAAAACATAGTATCACAGTCACATCTCGCAGATTGCGACGACCTCGACGTGTCGCGAACACACCCATACCAAATAAAACGCCGCCGTAAAATCTAAGATGACAAAAGACATACAAGTAGACTTTTAGCCGATGATCGTTACGTACATGCACCCCTTAAACAAGACTTTGTCGACCAAACAGACAATATAAATGTAGCTGCGCAGACCTCGAAGGGCTGGACGCGCCGTGCAACATTTCTGCCAAAGGCGTTCTAGCCAAAAGAGGGAGAAAGAAGAAGGCAGGCAGTCCTAATCGAAAAGCAATATCACCCAAAATATCAAAACGTTTCAACACACATGTGAAGAACACGTGAGACGCTCAAGGCGGCGGTACGTCGGACTCGAGTCAGCAGGGCACAGCTGCGCTCCCCACGTCGTAGTGGCCAGGACTTGGGTAAGGCGGAGGCATGATCGGTCCTTGTCTAGTTGCCTCGACTATCTCCGAGCGTTCTAGGCTTGCGCGCTCATGGTAGCTAGCGTTCCAATATGCTGTCGTTTGTACGTGGGGAACAGGCCAGGTCATAAACTTCCGAAGGTAGGCTGGAAACCATGCACAAGACGCAGTCGCCGCAGCGCCCGCAGTCGCCGCAGGGAGCCGAAACGGCCCAGAGCTCCCGTACGCCGCAAAAAACAAGTTCGGCCAAGACCCGCAAGGGGAAACCGAAGGGCAAAAACTAATTGTGTGGACCACTGAGAGGGTCCGACCGAGACCCCGTACGCTAAGCGCCAGCATGTCGAGTAGATGGGACCACAGAGAGGGTCCGATAGAGACCCCGTCCGCTAAGCGCCAGCACGTCGAGTAGATGGGACCACAGAGAGGGTCCGATCAAGACACCGGCCGCTAAGCGGTAGCACCGTTGTTGACGTGGGCCGTTATCGTCCTAATGTAAGTATCAAGAAAAGTACGTAGGAGAATTTCCGCTTTTTATTGTGGCTTTGGTACATTAAAATTAGGTTTTGGCACTATATAAATAGTGGGTACCGTAGGTTGTAGAGAAGGGACGACACCTGTGACCACGGCTAGTCTAGAAGATCATCGAGGGTCAACCTCCTGGGCTGGAAAGTAAAAGTGATTAAAAAATGAGAAAAAAAGGTATCGAGAAGTCAGTATCACCTCAGTCTTGTTTCGACCAGCTGTGTAGGGTGTTAGAAGGGTAGGTTGTCTGTCATCCTTTGTTGTTGTAGGCCGTTGTTGTCAGACGTTGTTGTTGTGGGACGTTATCCTGTTTTCGTCATTGTCCGCATGCACTACAAATATTAGGCACCCTATATTGTTTTGGTCTGTGTAGTATGTTAGAAGGATAGGTTGTTTGTCATTCTTTGTAGTTGTAGGCCGTTGCTGACGTGGGCCGTTATCGTCGTAATGAAAGTATGCAGGAAGTATATACTTGTTCGTACCATCGAATTCCCGCTTTATTTCTTGTGGTTTTGATACGAAAATAATTTGGTCTTGGCACTGTAAATAGTATCACGCAGCTTGCAAAGTTGGGTATCATTTAATCAGTCGAACTCACAGCTGACTGACGTATTTTACATAAATTTATAAAATGGTGGGTACCGTAGGTTGTAGGTACGGAGAAGTCTGTATCACTGCGTCTTGTTTCGACCAGCTGTGTACGGTGTTAGAAGGGTGGTAGGTTGTCTGTCGTCCTTTGTTAACACAGGCTATTGTCGTCGGATGCTGTTTGTCGTGGGACGCTGACCTCTATGTGGGCACTAAATTGCTGTATATCGTCCTATAGTGTATGTATCGAGAAACGTACGTAGGAAGCACGTATTCGTACCACAGAATTTCCGCTATTTCTTTTGGTCTTTGTACTAGAAAATTTGGGTTTGGTACTAGAAATAGTGGGTACCGTAGGTTGTGGGTGTGTAGTTATAGGCCGTTGTTGACGTGGGCCATTATCGTCCTGCCTAATACAGGTCCCAAGAAAAGTACGCAGGAAGCACGTATTTTGTCATTTTGTTCGTATGCGCTACAAATCGGAGGCACCGCGGGTTGTTTGTATTTCGCGTTCTCCTTGCCGATTATTGTTGTCGTGGGACGCTAACTCTTGTCGCGGTCGACCTTGTTTTCTTCTTCGAACTAACTGGAAATATTTTTCCCCCTTAGCTTCTGTCTTCTTCCTCTGTCCTGCTGGGCATTTTTATGAGCGATAGACGACGAAACTCTTTCTTCATGCCGCACATGCACTGTCGGATATCGTCTCGACACAAAAGACAGCACTGCACGTATAAAATTTGAACACATACTCTGTAATACAGGTACTTAAAACATTCGGAGATACACTCTCGTAGGTATTGTAGATGCCGGGCCCCATAATACTCGGGGGGGATATCCTTGGATGCAGTCGCTAGCCCATTTGTTTTGTTTTGTGTTTGTGTTTTTCACATCAAACCGTTCTTACTACCCGTCGGCATCCAGCACCACCAGTGTCCGTGTCGATTCTTCAATCCATGAAGAGATACAAAAGTTCTGTGATCACAAACCTACGCCACATAGATATTGGGACGTCTGGAACGCTCATTTACCATAAAAACCTTCCAGCGGTACGGACACTAGGACTGCAGCGAAAAATACCAACTTAGACTAATCTGTGATAACACAAGTTGGCCTGCCACCTGCTACACCCTCAATGTATACGATCCAGACGTATTCGACGCATTGAAGGGGACAAAGTGGCCAGGGCGAACAGGATCACTATTATTAATAGGAGTACATCGGGGGCGACGACCACGCAGCAATCGTTCGTGAAGCCACAAGTAACTTGCGTGCATGTGGTTGTTTGTTCTTTGTTGTTGTTGTCGTTGTTGAAGGGAAACGCAGGCCAGGGCAAATAACACTACCACCACCGAGTACATGTTGTTGTTGTTGTTGTTGTTGTTGTTGTTGTTGTTTTCTTCACATTAAACCGTTCTTTCTATCCGTCGACATCCAGCCCAACCAGTGTCCGTGCCGATTCCTCAATCCTAGAGAGATACAAGTTTAGAGGTATATCGGGGGGCACGACCACTCAGCAATGGTTCGGGAAGCCACCAGGTATTATTGCGTGCATATGGTTGTTGTTGTTCTTGTCGTTGTTGTTGGTACTTTTAATATTAATAGTTAGTGTTATTGTCATATGCGCTACCCTATCCATTCATCACTACAACGCAGTCCGTGGTCACAGGGCAGGGTGCATTCCCTTGAGGCCTTTTAGTACTATTGCGGTCAATGTCCCGTTTTGGGGACAAATCGCTTGGAATCAGAATTGTTTGTCCCCGATTCCGGAATATGCCGTTGTGCTAAAGGGGCTTAAGGGTGGAAAACACGTGGTACTAAGGGGACGCCAGCACCTCCCCTATATAGGAATGCGTCGTCCAGTACCCGCGCGTAGACGTTTCGACAACATAGACATACATACGACTTGGAACTGGAGGAGGCGGTATATCTGGTACCAGGTATAACCACTATCCGTATTTTGAAGTTTTGGAATGATGAACATATACAAGAATACTTGGCTTTCCGACCTTTTTGCTCTTTTTTGGACGCAACAACTTACGAAGTGTTGCCTCCCGCACCATCTCCGACGACGACTCAAAAAGAGATGGATCATCCGAAAAGAAATGTATCATCCGCGTCAAGAACAGCAATATTTCAGTGAAGGCCATTTATTTATTGGTGATGTAGCCATTCTCTTTGCTCCCGCGGCGTCTGAAATGAAGCTTCTTAGCCTTTCTGTGTGCGAGCTTTTTTTACTCGCTCGCAACTTTTCGAGTACCGAAAACAACTTTAGAGTGCCGAAAACACCTCGTTCGTACTTTCTGGCTACCTACGACTGCCGTCTGGCGCACCCGACGCCCCCCCACCCACCCCACCAAAAAAGCGTTCCTCAATTTCGCGGGCTGTAACTTCCTTCTGGAAGCTGTAGCTGTCCGCAAGTTATGTGCAAACGTAAAGTGGGGGTTGTTTTGTCTAATTTGTACACACCAAAAATTCGACCAAGTTCGACCACTACAGCACCCCCTAAGTCGAGGTGTAGGTCTCTGTTGGGAATTTGCGGGAGAGCAGTCTCGACAGAAACAAAAACTGGTGTGATGAAGCCTTTTCGAGTCACGGCCACGCTCCGGTAGGCACGAACCAGCCGACGTTTTAAAAGCAATGTGTCAAAATAGCAAGGCTTATGACGGTAATTTTGGGCGGGACGGTAACGGCGGTAACGGCGGGACGGGACGGTAAAACCGCCGTCAAAATGGTCCCGCGGTCCCGTTCCGCCGACAAAATCCCTGACCGTCGTCACTTACCGTCCCGTCCCGTCTAAAAAATCACTCGCGTTAGAAATTACCGTCCCATCCCGCCGTGACACCGAAGATGACCGTCCCGTCCCGCCGTGACACCGAAAAATTCCGTTCCGTTGGCCGATAAAATCTCTCCCGTAAGAAATTATCGTTCCGTCCTGTCGTGACACCGCCTCTGGCGGACATAACTTGCCTCTCTCTCTTCCCTTACAAAAAAAAATCGTGGTCGTCTGTTCCCCCATCCTTTTCCAACACGAATTACTAAATTAATCAAGAAATTTCGAGTTGGGCCAAGCCTCAATGGTAATTCCTACCAGTATATAAATACATGTGCTATCATATATTGTGCACAACTCCTATCTATAAATGAAATACGTATGGAATAGTAGTAGGCATACCCAGCTTGCAAACTTTGGTATCAACTATTCAATTATTGACCTGTCGAACTCACAGATGACGTATATTCATAGTCTTCATCTTTTTATAATACCTGGTCAGTGTTATGAAATTGCTACGCACCACATTGACTTGTTTTTGGGAAAATGCCAAAATAAGGTATACCTGATCTGTTTGAGCCAAAATAAGGTACGTACTAAAACCAAGTAAAAAACGTCCGCCACGAGCGGTGTGATGTCCACGACAATCCGGTAAAAAAAGAATGCGCCTAAAACATCAAGCGTGCCACATGGCCTCTAAAATCTGAATTGTTTTGTTTTCTTCGGGGTGTAGGTACCACGGGCTCCACTTGGACGTGCAAAGAGTCACTATTAACATGCTTCGTTTGTTTCGCCACGATGGGAGAGCCAAGAGTATTTACTCTGGCGCCCCCCCGCCGTTGACAGCTTTAAAGCTTCCAGACCATCCTCGCGGAACCGCCTGCTCGGCACGAAATTATCTTGCCGTACCAAACCTGAGACCACCCTGACGCGGGATGGTGCAGACGAAATGCCGTGTGGCCATGGTGCTGTATAGACTGCTGTGAACATAGAAAACAACAGAGTACACACAACAACTAACCGAAGCACATCGCACAACCCAAAGGAGAAAAAGTGAAACCAGCGTACGCATGTATGCTTGTATGTACGTATGTACTTTTACGTACGACGTACAAGTACAGAGTTTATTCGTCAATACAGAAAAGTTTTCAACCGAGGGAGGGCAGACGCGTACATACGGAGAGAAAACACAGTGTACGTATGGCCTCTCTGATTGGTTCAAAATTGGCCAAAATCAGTTAAAAGCTAGACAGTAGAAAAAATCATACATACCTTGTCTTTTTCGAGCCCAAATCAGTTACGATGTCAGCCTGGCCAATATCAGGGCTCCGGGGGTGTGTTTCGTACTTGTCTTTAGCATGTAACTGATTTTGGCCTTAAAGTGACCAGGTATATCTGATTTAGGCTAAAACCCTTTGTTTTTCTCTTTTTTTTCCTTATTCCTGTTTATTTTCCCTCTTCTGTGTCTTGCTCCTCATTCTTCATTTGATTTCAATTTCGACACTTATCGACGTCGACTTGCTTCATCATCTTCATTGCCCCTGGTGGGTACTCACGTCGTTCGTAGCTCATAAGGAAAGTGACACACACCTAAGTTCTTCAAATGTACAATTATTGTCCTGGCCAAACACCTGGTCGATAAGAATCGCCCGGACCGTGCCTGCGGATATGGGTTTGATTTCCAGCATGCTGATGATAACGTGGTACGCATTCATACCTATTAATATTAATACCGGTGGCTGATACATTACTACTGCTGCTGCAATGCCTTGTTGCCAAAAAATATATGTTACGGGTGACCATTCATTGTCAATAGCAGGGCTTTTCGCGGGTCATGACCCGACCCGCGGGTCGGGTCACGGGGTGTTCAAAATGTCACGGGTCGGGTCGGGTCGGGTCAGGAAGTGTTCAAAACCTTACGGGTCGGGTTGGGTCGGGTCAAGAGGTTTTAAAAGCTCACGGGTCGGGTCGGGTCGGGTCAAGAGTTTTTCAAATCTCGCGGGTCGGGTCGGGTCGGGTCGGGTCAAGAGGTGATGAAAAGCTCACGGGTCGGGTTAGGTCATGACCAGTGAGAAACGGGTCACTCGCGGGTCGGGCCAGCGTGACCCGGAGTTGTTTTCTGCTGACCCGCGGGTCGGACCCGCGCATCCGGCCCGCGGATCCGACACTCGAAACTGTGAAGCGGAGACCGCTCTAGGGTAGTGGTAAGGGACGCAGGTTGTTCTGGCAGCTGGAAAGAAGTGCTTCGCTTCTTCTGATTTAGATCTTCTTATTGATGGCGAGAGCTGAGGAGGTGCTCTGGTAGAGAAGTGAGAGGTAGGGGTGGCGGGACTCGACGCCCAGATATACTCGTCCCACCCCACGCCACAAGCTCTCCTAAATTCCTCTTATCTGATGTACGCCTACAGAACTTTCCTATGGCTACCGGTCGTTCTTCTGCTAATATAAGAACTTCTCACTTCGTGGTCCTATCTGCGTTAAGGAATATTACTCTCGTCTAGGGGGTTATCCGCCCTAGGGAACATTCCTAAAAGAACGTTACTCTCGACTAACGGAATATCCGCCGGGTTAATCTATTCTTTGGATTATTCTCGTATTCGTGAGACTATAAGACTGCAACGTATTATATATATCTATAGCCCATGAGTACTCTACTCATATCACATTAGCCCACCCTGAATAGCCGTATATGCAGACCACAAGATGGTCGGAGGGTGATGACAAAGTTCATCCCAAACGGCCAGGAAAAAGATGGTCGAAGATGCGGCTATTCCAAAAAAGAAATGAGGCTATAGATCCCCCGACACCTCGTAATAAAACCCAAACACTACGAAGAGGGGGTGTTCGCTGAGAACAACCACTGAAAGGGAGACTAAAGGAGAGAGACACAGAACTCAAAGCAGAGGCGAAAGGAGAAATCGCCCAAAATGAAAACAAAGAAAGACGAACGCAAAAGGAGACAGACACCGAAGCGAAGGCTGAAGAAGAAAACGAAGACCGAAGTGAAGGCAAAAGAAGGACGTACAAGCGTATTACTGGAGCCATTGTCTGGGGCCCAAGGAGGTACGAAAGGGTTATTCGCTGAACCGGGTTGGCGAACGAGGAAACTCTAAAAAGGAGACAGTGATCACAATTCAAAGACATATATATATCCGCTAGGTGCCATGCTTTGTCTTGTGGCGAAGGTCCTAACAAGGTAGACATCACGCGAGACAGAAGAGATACAGCTAGAGTGCTATGAGGGCTGCGTGCACTAGGGACTACTAAAGCCGAGAGGCACAACAAACAACGCGGCATATCGGAGACCTGTTCGTGGTGTGAACAATACCAGCAAACGTAGCAAGGTAGGCAACTCAACAAAAACAGTATCAAAGATGGTGGCGGCAAGAAAATCCGCAAGAAAATCGACCGAATGCGTGCAGTTCGAAGTAGTAGATAGCGCGGGGCCCAAACACTAGCGTGTGCAACTCGGTCAACCGGGGCGACAGCAAACTTGGTGTCGTTTGCCAGAGGACAGAGGGGTGTGCGGAATACCGAACAAGAAGAAAAGAGGAAGAAAAGGGAAAGAGAAAACGAAATACCATCGGGACCAGAAAACTGACAAAAAGCTGGACACAGGTCAGGAGAAATCGATCATGTCCGAACCGCTTATGTATGGCCGATAACTCAGCGGCCTTCCGGGGCGGCAATGCTATCGGGACCCTACTTGTCAAACATGGAAGAAACACGGGTGAGCTGGAAGCTCGATATAGTCTTAGCTCGAGGATCGTCTGAAACACGGGTCGGCGGAAGTCGACTAAGGTCAGAGCACAGCTCAGGCTACAACACGATTTTACCTCGGCGTGATATCGCCGATAATTGGCTGTAGGCTAGTGGAGTACAAACACAAATGCAAATGAAGGTATCGCTACGAGTCAGTGGCCTGAACGTAAGGAGGTTACACGGAGCCGTAGGCGGTAAGAAGAAAAACAAACGGGGGGGGGGGGGGGGGAGGACGAGGATACTCCCAAACACTCCCAAAAAAAAATAAACATACACGGCCTCGGATCGGTAGCCAACACGGTGTCGGTCAAGCGATACCGGTGGCGGTAGATGGAAACAAACACTCCCAAGAAGATGACTGCAGATGACTATTGAAGACTAACCCTGAGGAACTACGCTTAAGATATTGCAGAGTAACCAGAACCAAATACCCAGAACTAACAAAATACTAAAACTAAACTAAGGCTAACCAGGGGGGGGGGAGTGGAAATGGTGGGGGTTCCGCGGGACACATCAGAGTTCCGCAGCACCCCACGTGCTAGGCTCCCATTCCCATGGCGTTGAAGACACCACGATCCGTATACGGCGTTCCGTGCTGTAGTGTAGCGGGCGGGTTGGAGGTCGATCTTGATCGGGCCGGGGTCGTCCAGGAACCGGACGATGTAGGAGCTTCCCGGTGAAGACTCCGGCGGAGTTCCCGAAGAGGCATCAGGGGGTGAGCTGTGAGCGACCTTGCCCAGCCACCAAAGGCCGTCGCGCGCCTTGTACCATATATGTGCTCCGGAGGGTAGGATGGTGGTGCTGACGTTGTGGAGCCAAAGGCTGCGGGAGACCAAGGCGTAGCCTGGGGCGAGGAAGATTTGCCCTGGAGATCGGGCCAGTTCGCGGTGAGCGGCGCCGATGCGCATCTGGCGGTAGAGGCGGTTCGTCTGGCGGTGCTGGGTTGGTGATCGTGACCAGTACAGTAGGATGTGGCGCCGGAAGTGTTGAAGGTCCAGCTCGCGTTCCCAAGAGGGGCTGAGAAGTCCAGTCCAGTGAGTCTCGTACAGAACGGCGATGACCCCGTCGCTGCCGCGTACGAGTTGATGGCCAGTGATCTGCTCGACCTCGAGGCGTTCCGGTGGAGGAGTGACGCCGTCGACGTGACGTGGTAAGGTGGGGACTTGGCGGCAGAAGCTGTGAGCACGTATGTAGTAAGGTCCGCGGGCAGATGCTTGGGGATGTCGCCGGTGTCGTCGGGGTTCCGGCAAGGTTTGCACCGTTGGACGGAGACGCGTGGCTTGGAGTCCCGTCCCGGGAGGTCGGATGGAAGGTCGAGGAAAAGTAGCTTGTCGTGAAGGGGGCGATTGTCGGGGGTGTTGAGGCGGGCGTATGATTCTTCTCGCTATCAGGGGGTCGCAAGTGAGGTCAGTCAATACGTATACCATTGCTCGTATCAGGTAAAAATAAATAAATAATAATAATGGCCTCTCAAGAACTCGCAGGCAAATATTTCATGCGATGGATACAAGCGGATACAATTCGCAATTATGGTCTAGCCGTTTGTACGCTGCACACAGATGCGTATACGAACGATGGCGTAGTAAGTCACACCACCGGCATACATATCACGTACCAAAGAATAAGGTGTCGGTACTGCTGCGTGTTTGTCCTATCAGTACGATAGCAGCTTCTTTGTAGTCGTGGTAAGGGTCAAATCCCATACAACACGGGTATAAACCGGAAGATGCAGACAAAATGTCTGCGGGCAAGAATGTGCCAGTAGTTCCACCTACAGTAGTACTTACTACGTGCATTCCCTGTGAAACGGCGGGCATATCGAGCCGGAGGGGTACAAAGGAAAACGCTGCTTGGTTTGTGCGATGAGCACGAGGTCATTTGGAGGGTCTACAGGTGCATTCAACCACGTGGCCACGTGTCGTGGAGGTCATCGACCTCGTCATTCCACGGCGGAGACGGGGTATAGGGAGCGGAAAAACAAACCTCGATCATCATACTGCAAATAAGCGCCAGTACTTATATATCAAGTACTTACTAAGAAAGAACAACAGAGCTTGTTGTACGTACTTGCACGTGCGATTTGACGGTGCCTACTAAGAGGGGAGAAGCGTCTACTCGCCTATACTGGGAGGGGAGAAGCGTCGTCTACTTATGCCACTAGGCAGCTTGTCACGCTCTACACTATAAACGCAATCAGTAACGCAGGTTCGAAAAATAAAAAGAAGAACAAACGAAGAAAAGAGAGAGCGAGAAGAACGAAAGAAACGAGAAACAGGGAACATAAACAAAAATAAATAAATAAAAAGTTGACTTCAAAACCAGATGCCTCCCGGATAGGGATGGCTCACATGATCGTGAGAAGATCTAGAAGAAGCGCTGCAGTCCCAAGCTTGGCCAGAAAATTCGTTGAATGCGACGACGTCAGATGTGAAGCAGGAGACCGCTCTAGGGTAGTGGTAAGGGTAGTGGTAAGGGACGCAGGTTGTTCTGGCAGCTGGAAAGCAGTGCTTCGCTTCTTCTGATTTAGATCTTCTTATTGATGGCGAGAGCTGAGGAGGTGCTCTGGTAGAGAAGTGAGAGGTAGGGGTGGCGGGACTCGACGCCCAGATATACTCGTCCCACCCCACGCCACAAGCTCTCCTAAATTCCTCTTATCTGATGTACGCCTACAGAACTTTCCTATGGCTACCGGTCGTTCTTCTGCTAATATAAGAACTTCTCACTTCGTGGTCCTATCTGCGTTAAGGAATATTACAATCGTCTAGGGGGTTATCCGCCCTAGGGAACATTCCTAAAAGAACGTTACTCTCGACTAACGGAATATCCGCCGGGTTAATCTATTCTTTGGATTATTCTCGTATTCGTGAGACTATAAGACTGCAACGTATTATCTATATCTATAGCCCATGAGTACTCTACTCATATCACAAAACGCTTCCCGCTCTCTTACCCAAGGTTTTTCTCGTACAAATACTCAATAATACTCCTTTGGTATCGTATTCACACATTAAAACACTGCCAAATCCATATACGCATGCCCCCATCTATTTATACCCACTACAGCCAGGCCACATATCGCTTGTGGGCACAAAAATGAATATTAAATTGTTTTTGAAGTGTCGACCCACGGGCCGGATCCGCAGGTCGGACCTGCGGGTCAAGATAAATAGTCTCGCGGGTCAAGGTGACCCGATCCGCATGAAACCCGTGTCTCACGGGTCAATCCGAAGGTGGCGGATCGGGTCGGGTCGGGTCAGGAGGTTTTGAAATCTCGCGGGTCGGGTCGGGTCGGGTCTGGTCAGCAGATGTTCAAATCTCACGGGTCGGGTCGGGTCGGGTCAACAACTTTTAAATCTCGCGGGTCGGGTCGAGTCGGGTCAAGAGGCTTTCAAAACTTCGCGGGTCGGGTCGGGTTGGGTCAAGAGGCTTTCAAAATCTCGCGGGTCGGGTCGGATCAGCTGACCCGACCCGACCCGACCCGTGAGATTTGACCTGACCCGCGAAAATCCCTGGTATATACGGTACTCACGAAAACCTATATATTCACCTATTTTAAATTTTTTCCAAACAATATTTGGCCCTATATTTTATGTATGATGGCCCTCCGTAATACCGGTTTCGCAAAACGCTCGCGGCTTGGTGTGTGTGTTCTTCAGATTAAAGCGTTCTTCCCACCCGTCGACATCTAGAACAACCAGTGTCCGTGCCGGTTATTCAATCCTATTAGTAGAGAGATACCTGGTAGTAGTTATGTGGTCACAAAACTACGCCGCAGAGAGAGATACTACGTTGCCACGTACGAGATATGCAGTAAGCACAGTGGTTGTCGATAGAGATGTTTTGTTGAATATCCCATTCCCATACCGTCCCCCCCCTCGCTGCCTCGGCAAGACATGCTGCAGCATGCCCTATCAGGCTTACAGCGAGTAGGAGGTATATTTTTTCGGCGGGTGTAATGCTGGACTCACCCTCAAGGAGTGATATGTTCTTGTGATGCGTGTGGAAGCCCAGGCGTGGCAGTAGAGTTGGGTCGTACGTGGTGCGTCAGGCACGGGCACGTACGATTCGCCCGTCTCTTTTAGGTATTCGCGACGCAACAATGCTCGATCGAGATGTTCGTTCGTGGAAGCAGGCGCTGCGATTAATAAAAGCCAAACTACGGCACAGCAGTCTCACGGCGCCGGCAGGAGGCTGGATTCGACGACGCAGGAGGAGGGAGGCAGAAAGGTCGACGAGTGGGGAAGAGACGCATTGAACTTACCCTACGCGAAAATATTTGTTTTTCAGCTCAGAACCGCAAGTTGCGAGAATTTTTTGGTTTTAGGAAAGGGAGAGGCGGGGGACCGACTGGAAGGGAGTGGCATCGAGAGCACGTGCGAAGGAGCAGGCTGATTGGGATAAGGCGAAGAAGCGGTCATCATGGAAAACGACACACGGAGACCTCGACCGGCGCGAACATCATCACGAGAGCATCAATCATCGTGGCTTCTGCGTTTTTGAGAGGTAGTAGTATGTACCTGGTATTTACGTCACTGGAGGCGAATTGTATACCCTTCATGGGGAATGACCCCCGGCAATTTCAAGGCGCGTGGTATCATGGCTGTGCTGCACACCTATAGTCAAACAGTCCGGGAAGACGTGGCGATCGTTGGTACCAGTTATTGGTATGGTGGTTTTTGGTTTGATTGCTCTTTTGTCACCGCATGTCCGCGAGTCGTCACTCTTGCAGCAACCCAGACAACAGGCGCGTACCTGCCTGTGTGCAGGACTACCGTACCTGATACCTGGCGATGATCAGGTTGTGGGGACCGATCTTTTCTTTCCTTAGGATATGTGAAGCCGCTTCATGAATCTCAGCGAAGTTACCTTGTGAATTTTATGAGGAGCAACCAAAACAGGTCAAAAAAATGGGCGTATGCACTTTGCTTTCGCATTTGTATGATATTGAGGCATACCCCCCCGCCCGGAGAAGAGGAGCGGAGAGGGGAAAGACCCCCGGGGCTGCCCCAACGGGAACCCATCTTAACATCCGCATACTGGAGTCAATTCCTTACCCAATGGGCGAGACATACCTCTCGACGTCAGCCAGCTAACCCGCTATCAGAAAGTGTCTGACTAACTTTGAAAAATACATACCTGGTACAATTTAATAAAACAACCGCATGAAAATTTATGTAAACACGTATTAATATGCACTGTATGCACGAACAGCAGTACCACGTACATTTAAACTAACAATGTACTTCAGTGTCAATATACGGATAACCCCCCTCTCCAAATCCTTCTGATTGTGCGCAAAATCGGAGCCGATGCAACACCGCGTTAGCTTTTTATCAACTGTGATAATAGATCTTCGACATATCTTCACACATACTACATACTACCTCGTGTGCACTACTTTCGAATCTACACATTAAGCGATATAAAATAAAATTTAGACATTGAAACAACAGAGCAGCAAAAACAGCAGCAGCTCAGCCCCGGAAGAATTATTCACATTTAGAACCATACCATAAAAAAATTAATAACACTCAATCGATCTATAAATATTTGTGAAACGAAAATTATCCCTTGTTCGGGTCATATAGTAGTATCAGTGCGCAGAATGATTATTTAAAATTGTCCTGTTGACCCGGGCAGCATCCAGGGAGGCCGCTGGCCTATACCTTTGACAAGGAATTACATATTATAATATAGAATACACGTGTGTGTTCGGTTTATCACGATACTTGTAAAATTCGGTAACAATGGAATATAAACGAGACGTATTACGCAGCTTGCAAAGTTGAGTATCAACTATTTAATCGGTCGAACTCACAGCTGACGTATTTCAAAATTAAAAAAAAAACACAAAATTATATACATAGATAGGCGAACATGGGTTTAACATGGTGGGGACAACGCCTATATGTGCATGTAAAGAATGCACCTGATTTTTTGGCGTGCTGCTCTCCCTGTTCTCCGGCGGCCGATGGTTATTTCTCGCACCTTGGGCTTCGGGGCAAACAAGGGGGCTGTAGGTACAGGACGACGGATGTCTGGATCCCGGCTGAGCTCCGTGGCGGTGCCCAGGTCATTTGACGTCGCTGACACGAAGGATTTTCTCAGTTGAATTTTCTCTGCGTTGAGAATCTCAAAAAATTGAAATCGCGCGCTTACCAGTGCGCTGTTTTGTTTTTGATCGACAGCATCATCAGCTGCACATACATACAGCAGCAGCAGTACCCGTCTGTCGAGCGTCATGTATGTATGTTTCACCCATTTCCCCTTTGATGTACATCGAAGCCCTCACACCGAGCACGCACGTGACCACATCAGTTTTTGCTCAACTAACTGCTGTTGCGGTCGTATGAACTTTTAGTCAGAGTAGTATTAGTCGTTGGTGTAGCAGTAGTTTTTATAAATTTTGAAATACCTCAGCTGTGAGTTCGACTGATCAAATAGTTGATACTCAACTTTGCAAGCTGCGTAATACGCCTCGTCTATATTCCATTTTTAACGAATTTTACAAGTATTATGATAAACCGAACGCGCGTATTCTATATGTGATTTCTTGTCAAAGATATAGGCCAGCGGCTCCCCTGGATGCTGCCCGGGTCAACAGGACAATTTTAAATATTCATTCCGCGCACAGTCTGATACTATATAACCCGAACAAGAGATATTGATATGATGTTGCAACATGTTGAAACCTTTTCATTTCACAAATACTTATAGATTGATTGAGAGTTATTGATTTTTTAGGAAGGTATGGTTCTGAGTGTGAATAATTCTTCCGGAGATAGATGAGCTGCTGCTGTTCTCGCTGCTGCTGCTGTTTTTGTTACTTCTCTGTTGTTTTAATGGTATGGTTCTAAGTGTGAGTAATAGTTGTAGTAGCAAGTAGTATGATGGACTACGCTGCTGTTGCCACGAGTCTGCTGCTGTTGTACTGTGTCCATGAGTTTTTTTTACTGTTTTTGGTGGTCTATAAGTTATACAAGGTACACAGCAGGAAGAAACGTTTCATCACGCCAAATGATGATTTTTTATGATGCCCTCAACCGTATATGCGTACCTGTACATAATTAATCACAGCCGAGTTATTGCTGCATATTGAAAATAGGCACATACCGGGGGGAAGGGACGACACCTGTGACCACGGCTTGTCCAGAGACCTCCCAGTTTTGGCCCGTTTTGGCTGCGGTTTGGGGTCAGGGTTAGGGTTAGGGTTAGGGTTGGAGTTAGGGGTTGGGTTGGGTTTTCGCCTGTACCTTGATCCCAACAGGAATCCAAATACCTGAACAGCCTACCAACCTAAAGATCTATTCTCCCAGATTGCTAGGAGACCTCTGTCCAGAGGATCGCTGAGGGTAAATGTCAAGAAGATCGCTGGGGGTCTGGGGGTAAAACTTTCTACGAGTTAGGCTGGAAAGTAAAAAAAGTGATCATCACAAAAAAAAAATGTTGTCAAGAGTTGAACTGCTGTTGCCACGAGTCAGCTGCTGTTGTCGTGAATACCATCATATTAATAGTAATAACAAAAAATCAATGACAAATATATATTCAGATCACATTTTCATCGGGCCCCAACCGTACGTATACCTGTACATCAGCCAATACAGGAAATTTGCTTCCTACTAATTGTAATGTTTTATTAATAGTTTATTTATAGCCTTTCTGTTATAAAAATTCCGTAAGGTTTTCGGTGTCATTAACGCTGTTATTGACACGCAGGTACCATAATAATAGCAGTATCAATTGGATAGGATGGTATATAATTGGTGCAGTAGCAGTATTAATATATAGCTGTCTTAATAGTAATGTTTTTGCCTGCTGCTGCTGTTGCCGTTATATACGGGTTTTTCTTCATGTTCCACGCATCCATGGTACCGAGTACATGCTGACTTTACTAATTCGTGTACAATAATTGTAGTATATCTACTGTTATATTATGGTATTGAAAGTAGCAATAGCCGTAGTGGTGGTGGTGTCCGCTATTTTTGCCATTTTAGTTTGCGTGCTGCTCCTGCCTGGGCAATAGCAGTAGTAGAGGTCATCAACTGCATATAGTACGTAGCCTGTACAATAACAATAACAAAACCATTATTATTGGAGGCCATAGCAAATAGAACCAGATGTTGCTGGTAAAAAAAGGGAAATATATAGGTTCTTGTCTGTACCGTAAGTATATATGTATTATTACTATACTATGATTAGGTTGCGGCTCACCACAGGCGACTATTTCTTTCCCTCCAGTCTTACTTCCAGTCATGTTCTGTTCACCACAGGCGAGTATTCTACATGAATTTCGGTCGTGCGTGTCGTTGCTGCTGATTCCTCCGACATCTCGGTGTGATGCTGTTGTCGTCACATAATCATTTTCGCGTATCATTCATTACTGAAATTTATTTTCGCGTACCATTCCTGAAATTCTCCAACGAGCTAAACATATATATTCTTTATCGCACTGCTGTTGTTGTTGTTGTGGTTGTTGTTGTTGTTTTCTTCACATTAAACCGTTCTTTCTACCCGTTGACATCCAGCACAACCAGTGTCCGTGCCGATTCTTCAATCCTAGAGAGATACAAGTTCGGTGGTCACAAACTGCCTGGCCAACACCGGAGTTTCGGTTTTCGTATGTACGTGGCAACAAGCGTCATCACTCTCATGGCTATTGCAATTATTATATACCAGGTAACATTGTTACTATTCATTACCAGGTACCTGGTACCTGGTATGTATTTTCAATAAAATAGTATTTCACTAGAGTGTGTTGTGTGATTCTCGGGTACTCTTCTTTCTTCATTTCGTCTCCCCGAGTTCAGCAAATGTACGTACCGGGTATAGTATTTATGTGTGTATACCCACGAAGAGTACGATTAATACATACAGCAGGAGTACACGGTCTTCTTCCTCAATGTTTCAACCCTTTCAAGTCTCTGTCTTATAACCTTGATCCGGGGTGGTCGTATAGAGCAAGCTCTTCTCCTCCCTCCCCACTACTATGCTGTCGAGCATGCGGTCCCTTCTTTGATGCCTGCGTGTTGCTTTGGGAGAGTAATACATAATATTTTATCAGAGTGTACAGTGTGTATTCTGTGTTTCTCGGCTATTTGTGTTCTTGATTCCGTCTCCCCGGAATCAGCAATTTTACGTACCAAGTATGTACGTATACCCATAAAGAGCACTACATACAGCAGTAATTAGTATTAGTAGTAGTAGTTGTGGTCTTCTTCCTCACACTACTGTTTCAACCCTTTCAAGCCTCTCTCTGTCGTATAGCCTAGATCCGGGGTGGCCGCAGAGGAAGCTCTTCTACTCCCTCCTCCCAATAACATAGTCAAGCGTCATCACTCTCATGGCCATTGCTGTTAATAAATAACTTGTTACCATTCATTATATATATGTACTATTAAAAGTATTAAAATATAATTTTGTGTGATTCTCAGGTACTCTGTTTTCTTCAAGTCGTCTCACCGAGTTCAGCAAATGTACGTACCGGGGATAGTATATATGTGTGTATACCCATGAAGAGTACTATTAATACATACAGCAGGAGCACACGGTCGTCTTCCTCATTGTTTGAACCCTTTCAAGCCTCTCTCTGTCTTATTACCTAGATCCGGGGTCGGTCATAGAGCAGGTTCTCCCCCCGCCTTCCCGCTGTTGTGAAGTTTGCACACCCCGGATAACATAACACTTAACGTTTTATGTTAATGTTGGGCGTCAGCGAAAAAAAAACGTAACAATACGTTACTACGATAATTACTTTCTGGATTTTGTGATAACATGGTGTTAGTGTGTTAAGATATTGGGGGGGGCGATCGCGTAACATATAGTCAGAGTACCACCTTGATCTCGTACTGACCACAGTATATGTTACGGTGTTACGGTATGCAGCCCATAGCGAGTAACACTATGTTAGCGTGTTGGCGGACTTCCTGGTGGCTATCGTAACACACGTTGAAGGGATAACTTACATAATCACCTAAACGTTAACATGATGTTACCGTGTTAGCGGCATCAGCCCGTAGCGAGTAATTTTAAGTTAGTGCACCAGCGGGATTCTTCGTGCTACCGCCGTCGCACCCTTTCGACCGCCAACGTACACGGCAAAATAAACGCGTACTTAACACTATGTTAGTGTGATAGTGAAATTCCTAGAGGCTCCACAAAAAATGATGCCTTTTTAGGGGGGATCCCTCCAAAATATCCCCTGCTCCAGGGTTATGAAATATGGAGGTTGCTTTTTGCGGAGAGGCTATGCTATCCTCTCCCCCCGGGGATACGTTGTAGTGTAATGCGGTGACCGCTCTAGGGTAGTGGTAAGGGTAGTGGTAAGGGACGCAGGTGGTTCTGGCAGTTGGAAAGCAGTGCTTCGCTTCTTCTGATTTAGATCTTCTTATTGATGGCGAGAGCTGAGGAGGTGCTCTGGTAGAGAAGTGAGAGGTAAGGGGGCGGGACTCGACGCCCAGATATACTCGTCCCACCCCACGCCACAAGCTCTCCTAAATTCCTCTTATCTGATGTACTCCAACAGAACTTTCCTATGGCTACCGATCGTTCTTCTGCTAATATAAGAACTTCTCACTTCGTGGTCCTATCTGCGTCAAGGAACATTACTCTCGTCTAACGGGCCATCCGCCCTAGGAACATTCCTAAAATAACGATACTCTCGACTAACGGAATATCCGCCGGGTTAATCCATTCTTTGGATTATTCTCGTATTCGTGAAACTACAAGACTGCAACGTATTATCTATATCTATAGCCCATGAATACTTTACTCATATCACATTAGCCCACCCTGAATAGTCGTATATGCAGACCACAAGATGGTCGGAGGGTGATGACAAAGTTCATCCCGAACGGCCAGGAAATGGTGGTCGAAGATGCGGCAATTCGAAACAAAAGAAATGAGGCTATAGATCCCCCCACACCTCGTATCAGGTAAAAATAAATAAATAAATACGGTCGCCCGGCTCGATGTGATGTGTGTGTGTAGGAACGCATATACTCGCAGAACAATATTATGTGGTTGCACGTAGTAGCTCTTTTGGGACCAGCGTACATATGTGCACCCCTCTTCAGATTGGCCCATCCTTACGCTGCTTCTACCCTACGAGGTACAGAACAAGCGGCATGATGCACCTCTTGCGGCGCCTTTACTATAAGAACAGGGCGCATGTTGCCAAAATTGACCAGATTTCTGCTACATTTTTTTTGCCCCACTCCCACAGCCTACAGAATACAAACAACGGCCATTACGCCAGATGTAATGCGGTGACCGCTCTAGGGCAGTGGTAAGGGTAGTGATAAGGGATGCAGGTGGTTCTGGCAGCTGGAAAGCAGTGCTTCGCTTCTTCTGATTTAGATCTTCTTATTGATGGCGAGAGCTGAGGAGGTGCTCTGGTAGAGAAGTGAGAGGTAAGGGGGCGGGACTCGACGCCCAGATATACTCGTCCCACCCCACGCCACAAGCTCTCCTAAATTCCTCTTATCTGATGTACTCCAACAGAACTTTCCTATGGCTACCGATCGTTCTTCTGCTAATATAAGAACTTCTCACTTCGTAGTCCTATCTGCGTCAAGGAACATTACTCTCGTCTAACGGGCTATCCGCCCTAGGAACATTCCTAAAATAACGATACTCTCGACTAACGGAATATCCGCCGGGTTAATCCATTCTTTGGATTATTCTCGTATTCGTGAAACTACAAGACTGCAACGTATTATCTATATCTATAGCCCATGAATACTCTACTCATATCACAGCAGGTATTCCCTACTGGGATGTCGGCGAAATTGGATAACACGGCTACGCCAAGTTGCTCCCACACGCCCGCTTTACCACTAACACAGTTAACACATGTTAGATCTCGGGAAGATCCAAAGGGTAACGTAGTAACATTGCGTTAGAACGAGTTCGGCCCCAATGTTAACTCAGTAACCCGGGTTGGTTTTAGTGGTATCACGGTAACGGAATGTTACCATCATCAGATCTTCACTGAAGGTAACACCGTAACATAATGTTACAGAGACTTCCGCATTTAGGCTAACATCCTAACATAATGTTACGTATGGGCCGGCTAAGACTGTACGTATCTAACGTACAGTACGTTAAAAGTGTTGCGTTATCCGACCCTGAGGCAATCAGATGGCGGGTCCAGATAACGTAGTGTTAGTAGTGCTGGACATTGCGCTATGCCACGTTAGAGTGTTATCTGTAACTCGATGTGATGTGTTAGTAGTGCTGGCGAACATGGTAACGTTATGTTAGGGTGTTGCGTATAGCGCTCCTCCTAAGGGTAGCATAATGTTAGTGTGTTACGTCTAACGCTGCGTCGACAATAACATTATGTGATCGTGTTATTGCGGGGGGCCATAGTAGTCAGGACCAAATTTCGTAAGTATAAATATGGAAATTTAAGGGTGTTCGTGTGTACCGTAAGTCCTATTAACTATTCTCCCCCTTAACAGTAAATATGTGGATATCGATCTGGGCATGATAGAGTGATAACGTACGTGTTTGGTCACCAGGACTGATCACAGCATAACATACTGTTACTGTATTAGAGCTGGACGAGACCGAGAAGCAACAAAACGTCAAGGCTCGTGCACGTTCGTGGATTTCCAGTTAACACTGTGTTACCGCGCCCCCGTGATCGCTCCTCTGGTGCTAAGACTATGTTAGTACGTCACCACGTTCCTGTGGTAGGCCCCATAAAGTAGGTAAGTGCTATCCGAGTGTTACGTTATCCGAGGTGTGGAATTTTGATCAATCATCAAGCGCGTCAGCGATAATAATATAAGTGCAATAATTGGTATCGATGTCCATCAGCCGAGCCCCGGGTCATCAGGCATCTGTCGCTCATTATTGTCGCTCATTATTATTCCCTCTGACTATTACTCATTGCCGTCGCGGATTCGTCCAACATGTGTTACGGGCCTTGGCATCGAAAACTGCCATTAAATTCGCAGTGCGGGGCCTTAAGCGTCGACGGCGGCCATCACGCCGCCGGCGAAAGCCCCCTTGTATAGCATAGTATTTTGTTGAGAGCATGCTGATTTTACTTTTACTACTGTACATATATTGCGTAGTAGTGGTAGTGGTATATAGTGACACGAGTATAGTAGCCATGCCCCAACCCATGGTGCCGCGTGGTTGTTTGACCTCTCTGTTTACCACGAGGTTGCCAGTATTGTGTAAGCGTTTGGTCATGTTCCAGCAGTAGTACTTTTAGTAGTACAGCAGTAGTATAATTAGTAGTCGCAGTAGTGCAGTATCCTGTGGAATGCATGCTGCTTCTACCTTTGCCACATCGATCTGCGTCGTGGTGGTAGTGGTGTATAGTAGCAGTATAGTAGTCAACTCATGGTACCGCGTGCATGTAATAGTGGAGTATATCTTCACGCTATCGCTACCTCTACTACTACAGCTGTTGTAGCAATGGTAGTGGTATAGGTAGTCTCAGGTATAGTCTCAGTGTAGCCGTCACGCCCCAACCCATGGTTCTGCACACATGCAATTGATGCTCTTATACGAACTTTTAGCCATATTAGTTAAAAATAGTTGTAGTAGTAGGTACTGTATAGTACAGTAGTATAGTGCTGCTGTTGCCCCTAGTCTGCTGCCGTAACCATGAGTATACTGTTTTGACACTAATTGATTTGTACGCAGGGAGGAACATTTCAAGACAAATGCAGATAACTTTCCATGATGCCTCCAACCGAATGTATACCTGCACATTAAAAATTACATCCAGGTTGCTGCCTGTGGGCCTATTGATAGTGATGTGAGAGTTCAACTGCTGTTGCCACGAGTTAAGTGACGCTGCGGCAATGTGTCGCATGAGGTGTTAGACTAGTGTATTGCTCCAAACAAAGAATGGTACTCAGTTCGTGCTGATATATACTCTTTCCTTTGAGTATTACACTAACCGGTGGCTCACGTTTCCGCCAAGAACAGCTGTACGTGTGATACGTGTGAGTCCCTTTTCGCTTTTCGACGCCGCCGGAATTTCACGTTTTCCACCTCCCGAAGGGAAACCTTGTATTACGAAATATATAAAGCAACTCCACTTGAATGTAAATAGAAATCATCGCGGCGGCTAAGCCAGGCCGCCGCATGCGCCATCTATCACGCGGCGGCATCCATCAGCGAAAACAACGGGTAAGTCTGACCGACTGCAGCAAACACACAACGTTTCTCCGACCATTTTGCCCCCCATCCAGCTACCCTCCCAAAGACACGGGCGGGCTAGTGGTAACTCTAAACTAGTCTATATGTCACCTTGAACTTGTGATTCTGCCTCTGCTCCACTGCGCTATCAAGTGCAGGCTTCGGTTTTGTACCGGACAAAGTGCGTGTACCAAGGCCTACGACTTATAGTCTCATATGTCGCTGCATTCATCTGATTGACTAAAACTGTTTCAAAATCGTACTTTCGCACGCATTCTTCCGCGAACATTTTCATTCGCACTTTGCTTTCGAAGTTGTATTATACTATAGCACAACCCCCCGCCCGAAGAAGGGGAGCGCAAAAGAAGAAGACCCCCGGGGCTGCCTCAACGGCAAATCCACGCTAACATCTGTATGCTCGAGTCAACTCCGAACCCAACTGACTGCATGAAACTCCCGACGCCAGCCTCCAGCACAAAATGGGAATTGACCCGATTTGCTGATGTCCTCTTACGCCCCCCTCCCCTACTTTCAATATAACAGGGAGCTCACGTGAGACCGCACTTCTGCATACTCTCGCGTCTGTCTAGTCGCGTCTATAAGGGTGGGTTAACTAGCTCCCACTTTGTGCTCCGCCCCGGCTAAATCTCACACAAATTCCTTCCTGGGCCATATCGTTCGGCTACCCAGTTGGCTTCCTTTCGGCGATTTGGAAAATATGTCTTGTACGTATCGGACGCCCATCGACCCTGACGCTTCAACACCTCTGGTGTCGCAACCCCCGCCGACAAGTGCGTTGCGCCTCCAATGCACAGGGAGTGCAAGGCGTACTCTTCCGCAAGCCCGCCCACCAACGCAACCACCTTCCGGAAGGCTGTCATTACCAACGCCAAACGCGACAAGGGGGGCTGACGAGAGAAGAAACAGGTCACAATACACCAATTCGATCATGAGAACGACAGCACCGCCTCCGTCGCTCACGCGCATCGCCGGACCCCACTGTACGCACGTAAGAACCGCCCCCTTCCTCAGATGATCCCCAATCGACCCGCGAAACCTAACCTCAACGCTGTCCGCGGAAGACCACTGCGCCGCAGTAAGTTGAACGTATCCGCGAAAGAACACTACGGCAACCCGCCGCAAGCAGTACGTCTCGTAAACACGTAACCGTGTTTCCGCAAAGATTCGGACGCGCGAGTCCAGAAACAACAAGCAGCCCAGAGGCCAAGCGACAGAACGCGAGCTCCAATTTGCCATGTAGGGATCAATTTCTCGCCCGCAATCAACACTTCCCACGAAACGGGACGACGTACAGTTGCTCGTCTACCGGCGTGGGTACGCAAACGAGCGGCGCCTTTGAGGGCATTCACCTAAATTAGGTGAGTGGTGTCCAGCTCGAACCCTCGTGAAATACGATGAAAACACTTGATCGCTAACAAATGACTCTCGATCGTTGCCGCCACCTAGGTATCAATTTCTCCCCCGCAATCAACATTTCCCACGAAACGGGCCGACGCACGGTCGCTCGGTAACCGGCGTGGGCATGCAAACGAGCGTTGCCTTTGAGGGCATCCTCCTAAACAGGGTGAGTGGTGTCCAGCTCGCCCCCTCGGGAAAATTCGATCAAAAAACTTGATCGCTGACGAATAGCTCTGGATAGTTGCCGAGCGCAGTTTCTTGGTCGCAAAGGCGTATGCTATGTACTCCAACAAATGCCACACGTTGGTCATGCGCTCTCTACAACGCTCGAGGAAAACAGGCACTCCATAGCGTATCCTAAAATCTATTCATGCGCCGAACTGCCCCTTATAAGTGCGTTCAGACGAGGTCGAAAAAGCGTTTCGCATTATGTCGAGGCCAAACAGAAGTACAGAAGGATGTGTCCGCGTCCCCCCTATCCTGCCCCTGCCACGGAACGTCCAGTCCAACAGCACGCAAATTAACGAGGACGGAGGTGCCATCCCACCGTGAGATACGATCAGCGGCCACGTAAACATTTTCCCGTACGTGGTTTGCGTCAAGGTACCAACCAGACGTCCATTCGAGCACAGCAAGGAGACGCATCAATGCGTCCGATATCGGCTCCTTTCCCCCTCGACAACGCCGCACCCGCTATACGGCTGCTTCGTTGACGCCATGTAACAACACACAGACCCTCATCGTGAGCGGGCGTTCGGCCCAAAGAGAGACGAAGACCGACACAAAAGCTGCAATGCCTAGCAAGTCGGAGAAGGTTTAAGGATATGTCGTTCTCGGCCACAACGGGCTTACTCGATCTGCAGAGTCGAAAACGCTTCCTGGCGTCATGCTCGTATAACCAGAATATACCAATTTCAAGGCAACCACCCCCGGCAGTTGTTTTAGCAGCGGGGTTAGATGCGTCCGGAAACAAAGTACGTCGAGGGGGGAGTTCAAGCAAACGGTACATCGGAACCGGCAATAATCCTCTACCCGCGTCCAACCGTTCCTCCACGAACCACCGCTAACTCGGGGTCACTGTGGCGCTCTGGTCCCAGGGCGAGCCACAGCCCGGGACTGGCCATACGGCAAGATAATTATGGCGCGGTGGCTATGCGTGGCATACTAACCGAAGCCGACAAGCGGTTAACGAACTTCCCCCCCGGACGCACAGAAAAGGAGATATGCAGGATGAATACAACGAACTGCGACACCTTCTTCCCTGAGGCAGATGCACGTGGCGGGGACCACTCCGCGAGGATAGTTGCCAGCATGAGGCGATTACATGACGGCAATGTGACCGTAAGCCCCTCAGTGTCAATGAGTGTCAATGATCCAATCCCAAACCTCGAGTTGCGTGTCTCAGTTAGGAATGTTTCTGGCGCATAGGAAGAGTGGATCGGAAACCCCTCGTTCGCCCAACGATCCAAAATCGTCTGCCTCGAACGACGTTACAGCACGCAAACAACAGCGGCCGTTCGGCCACCATTGTAACCCGGCGAGAATGCCATCGTCCACAATATACGTAACAAACAAATAGCTCCCGGTGTTTCCCCCTGAACCAGGAACGGGCCCACAATCAAGGAGGATAGCAACGACCAGAACCCCCGAGAAAAGTTGGACGTGCACAGCGGTGGCTGAACCTTGTTCGGAAACGTCTGCGCCTTAAAACATCCAGTGGGTGTGAGCATGCTCGAGCGCAGATGCTATCAACCCTTAAAACCCAGGGCTATGAATTTAACCAAATTGAAAGCTCAACTCCACGAGCACGTGGTCGCCCAACACGTATCCAAAGGACGATGCACCTGCCGGATCAGCCAAAACCTGCGGAACGACCTATTTGATGTCCACGCGGCACAAGAATATTCGAGTGCGACTAAGGAACAACAGCACATCACGAAGAACATGGCCGAGCTCACACGGTAGCGCAGAGTCAAAGTCACTGTCACCATTAACGCTGGAGCAGCCACCCTCGCGGTCAAACGGAAGATCGTGAAGAATCAATAATCCGAGTACGACAACAAAGCTCAGCGGTGAAATGCGAAGACCGTGAATCTCGGCTTCAACTCGAATCTCAAACACTAACGCACAGCCGTGCACGATATCTGCGCATATCGTTTGATTGATAAAAAACAGTATGCGTGGCCAAGACCGGGTGGTTACCATACGCGAGTTCTGTGGTCGAATCCCTCCGAGCTCGACAACGACAGGCCCGCCGGGCGCCTGCACATGAAGCAACAAAGTAAAACAGGGGAAAGTCTTGACGGCACCAAACCAGTGGTGGACGACGGCAACGATCATACGTGGAGAGAACGAAGAGGAGCCGATGGTGGACAGGAAACGGAGAACACTGCCTTGACATTGTCGCAAGAGCGAGGAACTGAATGAGGCGACCTGATCGAGGCTCGTCGAGCCTCGCTCAGACACTGGCCTTACCATAGCCTCACGAGCCGGGATCCGCGCATCTACCGCATGGATTCACAAGCACCCAAACGCACCTTGCCGACCGCACCTCGCACGCACACCGCGGCCTTGGGCATATAACTCGTACGCATACCCACACTAGTAACGTCTCCCCCGAAGAAGACCGAACCCCCAGCCACAGCGACACGATCGCGCCTGACGCCACCATCGCCAGACAAAGCCCCTAACGCACGCCCACATGACTCCCAGGTTCCTCTGCGGGTAGCCGGCCGAGCCCGCTACAACGCTGGTGACCAGCGTCCTCGCCGCTCTACCAACGGCCCTCACGGTCGCCGCCCCCCCAGGTTTTGCCCAACGACAGGAATGGCCCGTGTTCTCATCCCGATCTAGCCCCGCCACCACCCCCGGTCCCGCCGCGACCACCATCCGGGCGGAGCACCAGCGCCCGCGACCCACCAGCCTGTGCCGCCGAACTGCCTTGGGACTCCCCAGCCGGCGCCATCGAGATGTCACCGTCTCAGAGAGCTTCAGGAGAAAAGGAGTCGGTCGGGGGCGTAGCGTGGCACGGATTTGCAGTCGGATAACCGGCGTTGGCCTGTGGACGAAACCTGCCTGCACAGCGCGACGCTCGTCTTCCTGGCCGGACAGATGGCGGGGGCGAGGCTGTGGTTCCGTTTGGACGCCCCGTCCTGGCTGTCGCGTGGGACGTGCAGACCCTCGACGAGGTTAAGATCTTCGCTTCCGTTCGCGCAATACCAACGTGTGGAAGTGAACGCAGCCGCAGGCGATGCGCCGAACACCTCATTTGACGGACGAGGCACAGGCGAACGACGAACCTGCTGGGCGAATCTTGTCAGGCTGTTGACCCTCAGCCGAAGGTCGCCTTTCAATACATCATTCATACTGGCTGCGCCGCGGAGCCAGAAATCAAGATAACGTCGCTGAATGTGTGCCGACGCAGACCAGCTCACGCTGAAGTCAAGGGGGCGTCGATGAGTGTAAGCCTGTCCAGGCAAGCGAGGTGATCGGGGACGTCAGCAGAGAGTCCAACAGTGACAACTGCCACAAGAGTTTAACGAAAGCAGTCAAACCTGTACGCGACCATCGGCGGGTGGTGGACCATGCCATCCGCGCGTGGCCTATACGCGATCATTTCGGAGTCGCTGACCGCGCGGAGCTGAGCTGCCTCTACCGCCGTAACACTCGCGGCCTCTCCCACAAACGACTGAAAGCCCGCTGCCGCCTCACTGAGGCGCTGGGGCAGGCGCCCCCGAGGAAGCTAATGTTTGCGGGAGGCATTCTTCTTCCACAAGTCCCTGTCGTCCGTCAGCTGAGACGTTTGGACGTGACGCTCCCTCGCGTCCCCTCTGTCTCGCAACACCGGCTCACCGTCGGCGAAGTTGTCCACAAACTGCTATAGAAGGACTTCGACGTGAGTGATTTTCGATGCGGCGCCAGCGACCGTGTCCAGAACGAAACCAACAGAAAGAAGCACGTTGTCCAGCGTGGAGAATTCAGCGGTGACCTGTTTCCGCCAATGTAGCACTGCAGCGGGTGTTACCAACCCCCCGAGGCCACCCGAAGAGATGAAGAAACAACGAGCGCAACAGCAGCAGTAGTAGTAGTAGTAGTAGTAGTAGTAGCAGTAGTAGCAGTAGCGGCAGCAGCAGCAGCAGCAGCAGCAGCAGCGTGGGTCTGGCGACCGGCACCGGCAGCAGCAGTAGTGGCCTGTCCAGCCTTGGCTTCGGTTCGCCCACAGCCGCAGCCTCGGCACGGCGCGCGTCGACCTCCGTTTGCACAGCCGCAGTCTCGGCACGGCGTGCGTCGACCTCCGTTTGCACAGCAGCTAAAGCAGTATAAGCACTTTCCTCTGCTTGCGCTTGCGGAAACTTGAACATGTTGCGCAGAAGTAGCCGTGTTAGCCTCTGTCTTCGGCGACTTTCTCTTATCGGACATTAACACTATTAACAGTCTATCTCACACCTTGGACCTGTAGCTTTGCCTCTGCTGCACTGCTGTACTGTTGCGGATACTTACAGGACAAGATGCGCACACCAGGGGCTACGATTCATGCCAGCATATATTTTTGCATTCACCTGATATGCGAAAAGTTTGACGTACGCACGAAACTCTATTTTTTCTCCTTCTTAAATAATATTCTCCTTGTGGAAATATCAAAAATAATTTATTTACTAATCAATCATTCGTCATTATCCGACCATTTTCCCAACTTCTTCATTTCGTAATGGAAATATAATGAAATAAATATTTCCGAGTTCGGGCGCACCCACTCTAGTCATTATTTTTTTTCAATTTACTCACCCGTCAAGGCAGAACTTGATAAATTGACACCACTACCTACTACCAATAGAGCTGTATAACAACTCGAATCATCAATCCATAAGTCGTCTATTGCACCCACTCCTGAACTCTATACTTTATACCGCAAGCCATTCGTTTAAAATCCATTTGTAGTTTATTACTGGACCAACTCCCACCCTCTACGGTTCATATTGTGTACCTCGGAAGTGGACGAGTAAACACCCACCCCTACCCTTTACAGTAGTTTATATCGTGTTCCTCGGACATGGCTGTCGGCGTGTCGGCGGGACATGGCTGTCGGCGTAGAATTTCCCATTCAGCCGAACGTTTGACAACCTGTGCGTTTTGTTTTTTGGTAATTCCTAGCTGGAACCTCACACAAGTACGTGAAGCTTGCCTACGATCCTCCCAGCAGCAAGCACCAAAGCACACACGCAGCACCCGCGCAGGCACTGCTTTTGGGGTGCACACAACATCACCTCAGCGACCGAAGGAGCTCGTACAAAGGGCGGCTAGCATCCACATCGCTGGAGCTCATGGTGTTTCAGTACACCCAGTGTATGCGCGTCGAAGTTTCAATTCACAACCAAAGGAGCTGGTCTTGCCGCTGTGTGGTTGATATTACAAGAAATATGGACAGAATATCCCCGTAAACCCCACAACACTATGGTGTAGCGGCTACTACTCGTACTGCTGTACGCGTACGTCCTGTCTGGAATTTGACGCAGTGTAGGTTCCATCTCAGTTCTCCGTTGAACCAAGTTTGTCTGGCCGCTTCGTACTGGAATCATTTTAATGAGGGGCAAAGTATTTGTAATAAAGGATATGATGATCGGGAATCGGGAACCGATACGATAATAATCTGCAGGTTGTTGTCGTCGAGAGGGTTAGGCGATAGGGTTAATATTCGTTGGCTGGCTACGTGTCAGTAGTACGTACCAGGTAGCGAGCAAAACAATGGTAGTTTTGGTGTAGTGAACCGTTTTTCGAGCCAGTGAGGGCCCGTCAGTGTGCTGGTAGGCGAACGATACGCCCGTGGCGTACGAGCTCATGCGCTGTAACTCAGACACCAACTTGCGTCATCCCTCATCAAGCAGTGGCCGCTGTTGTGATGGTCAATTTTGACCATCAATGCTCCCCTCTGGACCCGTGGGCGGATTTCAGAGTGCTCTAGACATCATGATAAAGAACGTACGTCACAACGGAGAGGAATAAGACCCTGGCGCTCCTCGGCGAGACGAACCTTTCTTGGTTTGGACCTACCATTTACCAGTGCTCAATATCACGGGATGCGGGCGCATGCGAGCGAATCTAAACGCATCCAACCTGACGTCACAGTGCTGCACGATGCGGTGTTCACAGAGGTTTACTAAATGGCATGTAGTGTGTGGTTTTGGTTGTATCTACTGAAACAAAAAAAGGTTTGCCGATCGTGCGACACGCACGCATCGAGGATCCCGGCACGGCCGGGCCTTCGAAAGAAGAGGCGAAGGGACACACCGCACCTTGCTTATGCGGCTTTCGTACCGAACACGCAACGAAAGGTTACATACACCCAGCAGAACAGTCAGTCATGTTCTCGAAAGCGGCCCACTCGCGCAAACCGTCGGCAATCCCCCTAAACCGGCCGGTTGATGTTTCTGTCACTACAGTAGAAGCTCGTTTGAATATGCATCGGCCTTCGTTCTCACACATTAGTGACAGGTCAGTCCCTACTTTCCCTCTCATCGTCCTCGTCGTCTGTTCATATCTCGCTTATGAGTGACAGGATAAAAACATCCCCCTCGCTGGCGACCGTCGGCAAGTAACGTTTCACGGTCGGAGTCGCTTCACCCTTAACGACACCACCATCGTCTATCGACGCTCTCAGCCGACACTCGCCGGTGTGCAGTGTCGCGAGTAGCCCACGATTTCTAGCGAAGAAATGGCACCACAGCGACGGCACCGGCGGCGACCGGGGATGGGTTCGGCGCACGCTTTTGACATAGAAGCGACGGCAGCGGCAAACAACTGTGGTGCTCATGACCTCCGTGTTCCAAACCCTATCGTGACTGGCTTATGTTTCTTCTTCGCAGCCATCCTCTTGTTGCCAGCTTTCGACGGTGTTGTTCGGATGACGGGGGTGGGATTTGGAGTGTTGGCTGCGCCGTGCATGGCGGGGAACACCTCGGCACTAGGGGGAGAAGGAGAAGGAGGGACCATAAACGTACAAGTCACGACTGCCACCGGCCTGAACCCCACGATGTTCGACTGCGAAGGTGGAGATTTTGAAGTTCTCTGGTCAGGAACCGTCATCATAACCAGAACCATTTACATTGGCTCGGGCACGACCGTGAACATCATTGGGGACGGCCCTAACAATACAGGGAACAGTAGCGGTGAGCTCGATGTCTTGACCGCCGATATGTCGATCCCCCGCGGACTTACCTCTGCCGCCGAGGGCACTGCACCATCGGGCTTACCAGCTGTCGGCAACGAGAGCAGCCCCTCCGGCCCCATCTTTTTTGTGGATGGTGGAGAGCTAAACCTCACACACATGGCCATTCGCCGCGGAATGGTGACCAACTCGACCGACTACCCGGCCGCAAGCGGGGGAGGTATCTACGCGAACAAGGCCAACGTTACCGCTATGCGGTGCGTGTTCGAGGACAACTTCGCCGAATCCGAGGGCGGCGGTGTATTCGCACACGCGTCAACACTCGTCATCATTGACTCTGTGTTTAGGGGTTGCCGAGCGGGGGTCCAAGCGGCGCCTGGGAATGATGTGTCTGCGCAGGTGGTGGAATTAATGTGAGTGTGGTGTCCGCTATAGTCTCCCTCGCAATGGTCGATGTCCAAGCTTCTTTAGACAGTCGCATCGGCTCCCTTTGTCGGACCTGCGCTGCGGCAGGCGTTGACCTTCGTTTTCGGTCACACATTTGTGGCTAACGGAGCTACCTCAATATCGATTGAGGGCCCCATGTGTTGTCCGGTATGCTCCGTTGTATGTATATGCTGGATTCTGTATATGTAACCAATTCCACTATTCGCCTCATTGTCGGTTGTCGCATGGTTGCAGACATACATCGATAGAAGGAGCTTCACCAGAGATACGTGTTACCCTAACTGAAGCTTGCTTTAGTGCCGGCCTAAACCACTCTCGCGACGTGTGTTCAAGTTGCATCTGCTCTCTATTTACGTTTGGTTTTGCTTACGTACAGACTACGACAACAGCGGTTTCCGGTTCAGGCAGGCACGGTTGGCTCTCACGGTCCCCTGCGTGCTAGCCCCGATGCAATCCAGCACTGTTTCATAGTCGCGAGAGAGCAACACTGCATGAACAGAAGCGCTGTCTCCTTCCATGACCGTGCCTCACCCAAACTCCCGGCGAAAACATGTACCTAATCCCAACCTGGCGTATGGATGATACATTGAACGCTTTCGGTGCTAGCATTCCGGTCTCAATCATGCGGTATAATACCCTATTTCAGCAAAGAAGCCGACTGGCGCCGTAGAAGTGGGGTTGATTCACACCTCGTACAGAGAATCGATTCCCACTTGATGATCTATGACTTCCCGGGCCAATGAAATCCCGATATGTATGAAGTGCCTCATGTTGCCGGTTGTGAGCCGTGTAGTCCGCACGATCTAGCTAATAGTTTCTGGTTTGGATATGTACGATGGAGGTCCTGCACAACCACTTGCAACTGCAGGTGACAAACTCAATGATTCAAATCATAACCAGTTCGCGGTGGGAAATATTTTTCATATTGTCACGAAACTTTCATCGAGGCCTCCTTCCCCCAGTGATAGAGGTCCCGTCGACAGTCGTAAAAAAGGGAATTTACAAGCACGGACGAACCCCGCACGAGCTTTTCACTCACCCTCCCTGCGCTGCGCTCGCTACCCTGTTTAAAAAAACCTCGTCAAATATTCCGGCCGCCATCCAACTCAACCACCGGTATTTGTGGCACGAAAACCCTCGACTCTCCGCGATCACCTCTTCTGCAGGTGGAAATGGGGGGACGGTAGATCTCTCATTTCCGACCAGTAGTGCGTGGTGTGCGTGGCGGGAGGGTCACCTATCAGAGCAGTCCTGGGACTGAAGCTAACTCATTCTTACTGTTTTATGCACAACACGCGACATATCGTACTCCATTCGAGGAAATGTCTAGGCTGGTGTTTTCTACAAACGAGCCAGTGCTGACGCAGAGCGGCACGTCCAAGGGAACGACAACGACGTGTTCTTCTTAAGGCCACAACTACTTCCTGTGTTTGCCCCCCCCCCCCCCTTTCTGAAGATATTATCTCGGCTTGTAACATTATGGCAGGGTGGGTCGGATCTCGCGTGGTATATACCTGAAATCAGCTGGCGCATGACTAGTCTTCTCTAGTAGAACAGCCCTTCTCCCCAACAACAAACACCAACAGCGACCAGTTTATCCTTCCGTCCGGTCGCCCCCGCCTTCAATGACCTGGCCGATGATCGACAGAGCATTGATACTGACATCCACATTTTTGGATGCCTGTTCGAGGATTGCTATGCGAGCAAGAAAGGAGGCGGTATGCATCAGGGGTCTGGCGGCAAGATGTCCGTGCAGAGCTCGGTTTTCTACTCCAACTCTGCGGGGAGCAACAATGTAAAGGACGGTGAGGTGATGTTATGGGAAAATGCGTCGACGAGACTTGTTACTGACGTCGTAGATAATGATAGTGATGATAAGATGTTGGCGGTAGGTATATGAACCTACTTGCTAGCGGTAGACAACGTTAGCGTTAGAGAGGAAGTGGGGCGGTGGGGTGCCAACCAGCAACATCCAGGGTTGGAAGTATTTGATCCCCGTAAGCTCATCGTTCGGCATCTACGACGATGCTACATTTGCACTGTATGATAAAGGGTCGCTTTTCATGCTTAGGTTGAGGGGTTGTGTTGAAGAATGTGTTAGCGTACTGTAAGTGCAGGACGAATTAAATCGGTGATCGGTACTCCACGATACGTGCCGTGAAATCCAACTGGCGAGGCCCCATATGGCCAGCCATGTCCTTGCACTTGTCTCGAGCACCCGGCCTTGTGGCTTCACTGAATAATCCAAGTGGGGCGTGCTTTGTGAAATCACCGTCAAATCTAGCACTATAAGGATGATAGTAAAAGTAACATCGCGTTGAGTACCAGCCCTTGCCCCGAAATATATCCCCTCTCGCTATCGTTGAATGCGTAGTGCGCGTGTCACCACACACACGCCAGTAGCCAAGTGTTTACCCTATGGACGGCACACACACCCACGCCCTCACAGGTACCCCGTGAACGTTCGCACGTGCGAACGACCATGCGCTCACGAGTACATCGGCCTTCGCGTTCCACCGCGCTATAGTGGCCCTCTTAGGACTCGAAAGGGAGAAATATGACAGGCAACAATGACGACTGCCGCCTCCGTTATTTCGTAGTCGGGGGGAGGCATTTCAAGTACGACCTACAGTTATACGCAAGGGACTCGCACCGCACGGGCGTACCACGACCCTAAGCGTCCCCCTACATGCCCTCACCTGTCGCAAAAATAGTTTTCAAGGTTTTTTGTTTTGGTTTTTTGTGTTGGTTTCTGATGGTCCTAAACGCGGTACGCATGCGGTCAGGTACAGTTGCCGCGATGGCGCGGCCTAGTGTTGCCAGTTCGGTCGCTCCATATACCCACACAGCTATTCCAGCATCTCTTGAACACTCCCAACCAATCCGCGTTCGACGAGAGTCACGCGTTGTAGCCATCACCTCTGCATGCAACATCACGCACCTTATAAAAAACAAGGCCATGAACATACTACGATATAGGAGACGGAAGGTTCCCGTGTCCGTTTTTGATCGTCACATATAGACCCCAACGCCTTCCTACAGTGGGCGTCTATCGCGCAGGCCCCCAAAACACGCAGAGGTCTGGCCTAACATGCCCGTACAGGCCCCCAAAATACGAAGAGGTCTGACCTAACACGCAAGTCCGTCTGCTTTATTTCCCGTGGTCCTCGTGAACGTTCAGTGGAAGGGGTAGGAGAAGCCGGCGCCCTATCCATATCAACCTGCAACCTCCCGTTTGATGGCCCAGGGGGCTGTAGCGTCAACGACACCGTTTTTGCCTACAGTCACGTTGGACTGAAGGGGGCCGTAGTGGCTGTCGGGACAGGAACGGCACCGTCGCTTGTGGAGTTCCACCGCTGCACTGTGACCAACAGTACATCGGGGGGTCTTATAGAGGGCGACCCGCAAGGAGAAGGGGGTGTCTTCAACGTGGCTCCGGGAAACACGCTTCTTCTGTCGAACAGCACCTTCGAGTACAACCACAGCGGAAACAAGGTAATTTGGATGTAGGCTATATAAGAGCACGGTAAAGCGGTGGTCACCGCAGTTTTACGTGTTGGCCAAAATTCTGAAGACAAATCGGACAATTTCACCAAACTGCAAATTCCTGCGTTTTGTGCTCTAAATGATTTTCCACGTTTTTTCTTCAAGTCAGCTTATGGGTGACGTACGAAGATCCACTCAAGTGAGGGTCCCTCGAAACGTCAGATGCTGTCGCCATCGTTTTGTGCGTCTGAAGGACACGGTATTCGAGGGAGGTACAGAGCTTATCGAGTGGGGAGTCCCAGTAATCTCATGAATCCCAGTAATCTCATACGTATTCCTCTGCCGTGAACCTGCGTCGATCGTGTGGGAACGCAGTTGCACCGACCTAGGGTGTGGCCTCACCAGGGTCTGTATTGCTCGACCGTGCCGAGCTGAGGCGTGTCAATTTTTTGTAGTTGCCGTGTGGTACGATAGGATAAACCCCTAACCTTCAAAGCCTCCTTCCTCAATGGGGGAACTCCATACTCCATACTTCACACACAATAGTCTTTCGAGAAAATGTGTTGGCTTGCTCCCATGGTCCATCCCTTCGCCTACTACCGCCCCGCATATAGAAGACGCGTGCTACGACAGAGGCAGCAGGTTTCCGCTCAAAAACATTCGGAACGACGGAGCTCCTCAGCCCACAAATCGTCGGAATGCCAATCTTGTTTCGGAAAATTTCAGTTGCCTATACTTGCGTCTAGAGATTCATCGGGATACAGTATGAGTGTTGCTTGGAGTCGGCTTTTGGGTGAGGAATGGAGCTCCTCAAGGGAGGAATCTCAGGTCTCAGACAACAAATCGTGCACCTCCACTATAGCATGCTTCTATAGTAGGTGTGTATCGAACGAGTTCGCCCAACACAACCGGGATACCAGGTAGCGTGTCAGCGCCGCTTCTTCGAAGGTTGCGATTTTCTTCCGCAGAGGCGTTTTACCCGCATTGTCTCACAACACTTTTCAGTTGCCCGCTTTTGCATTTGGTGTCGCAAGAGATGGAAACTGCCGAAAACGCGATGCCCTGATCGAAATCTACAACACGGTTTACAGCAGAAAGAACATTTTCGTCAACCGTCCAAGGTCTACAATATGCAAACCGTTGCTTACGGCGAACCTGTGACGATCTAGATAATTCACATCCTAGCCTGCTGCTATGAGGTGTTGTGCGGAATGTTTACGTACCGTAGTATGGAATGGTGTCCTAGTTCGTGCCGATTTCACGCCCTCCACGCGGCAGCACTAGATGCCGTAGATCAGAACTGGGCAGGACTATATCTGCCCTGAACCATCCCAAATCGTGAAGTGGAATTCGATGCTTTCTCCGATCTGCGAAATGCTGCGTTTATGTCAACGTACAGTACGGGGACGGAGGTCCAACTGGTACTGCAATGCTAATCGAAGCCGGATGCGCTCTATTTCAGAGAAAGCACTGTTTGGCCAGACCGGTTCGTACTACCGGGGCCGGAGCCGCAACTTGGAAACTACCAACGTACCCAATATTGTTGGTACTGTATGTCATTAGAGTTTTTCAGTGAAGCTCGTTTCATATCTAGGTTATGAGAATGTTCATTGGGATAAGCGTACATTTTATATCAAAGTCAGTGGTTGGGTGGGGTGGGGAGATCCTGCAGTCATCAGCCCTCAGAGCAATCGGTACACCCGTATCAAACAATGCGTAACCGCGAAGGCACCAGGACGAGAGACCGTCGGAAGGCGGAGTTTGCGGCTTCCGCAAAGAGGAGACTTCGCTCAAGATTTTGCGGTCGACGCTCGAACCGTTTGTGAATTTCACCAAAACTGCATATCGCGTCCCGTGTATCCGTTTGGTTTCGAGTACCATTAGGTCGCACAGAACCTTAACCAGCACGCAGTGTATGGTATGCATGCTTGAAGAGTCTGAGCCCACAAAACAATACTACCAACCATGCCGATAGGTTCGTGCACACACCTCAGCGAAGCCCAAAAACGTCTCTGCCTCCTTTCGTTCTTTTTGACCGTAACATACGGCAACATCTCACAAGGGCGGGGTGATAGCGCTTGCGTCTGGAACGGACTGGGCCGAGGGTGCGGGCGCCACCGCCGTCTTAAAAAGCTCCAGTTTTTATAAAAACACGGCAGATGCGGGCAACGGAGGTGTTGTGTCCCTGGGGGAGTACACGACCCTCATCGTGGCTGGTGATGAAAATGTGTTCAAGGGGAATACGTGCGGCGACGACGGGGGTGTCTTCGGCGGAACGACTAATACTAGCATTAATATTGATGGAGGCGTGTTCAGCGAAAAACAAAGCTGATGAGGTGGGTGGGTGTGAGCATTTCAATGGTCAATAATATTTGGGTGTGGCATGCGTTTGAGACGCTACAAGGGTTTCCGCCAACTGCATCCTACGCTGTGCCTATTACGGTGTAAGTAAGTCGGCTTTGGTGTGGTTTGAGGTCGAATGTCCCTACCTCGACCAATGGTTGGTTTCCTGTGAAGGAGTCAAGAGAGTGAGGTACAGGTACATGTGTATCTGCTCTCGACAACGATCACACTAAGTACACGTATCGGCGTGTCCCCGTGTATGCCTGTTCAGCCGGTGGGAAGCGCGACGCAGAGACGTCAATAGTGCGGGCGATGTGGTCAGTGCTACACTCACGTGCCTGTTGCTACTACATACGTTCTAGCTCGAGCAGTGGTAGGATGTACACATTTGGTTTGACAACATCGGTTTCGACATTCCCCTCACGACCCAAGCAATTTGGTGGATGCTTTCTTCCACGCGCCCATCGGGCGCCCTGTAACGTGAAGCTAGTTCGGTAATCCTCACGAATGCATTTGCCGCTAGACCGGCGATGCGAAAGGGGTACCATGTTTAGCCGGAGGCATTTCTGACTGGCGGGGCGTCTCAACTGAAGATCCACCCAAAATCGTCGGAATTCAAGTTGGGTTTTTCGCCGTGGTTGGTCATGTACCTCTAGGCCATGATATTGCTCGTCGGGTTATGCGTGGTCAATATTCCGGTCAAGGGTGAGACGCGGACCCTCTCCCAAGTGGACAAGCTCGTCAAGGTTTGCTCCTAATGTAGCCATAGCACGCGTGGGTCACGGAGATGTTTGGTGTTCCGAACTTGTGTGTGTGATCACTCTTCCTCTCATCTCGCAGCTATGAGTGTATATGCGCGTACCACCGGAGAATCTCAGAGACTTGTAAGTTACGTTCCTTGATCAGCGATCTCAAGTATTCCGTTTAAATGCTCTCCCGGTACCCTTGTTCGTCTGCTCTCCCTTGCTTGGCTGAAAATACAAACGAAAACAGGGTGGCGGTGTGATGTGGACGAAAGGCACGATAGAGGTTCGGGGTGGGAACTTCTCTAAAAACAACGGAAAGGACCTAGGTGGTGTGATATACTCCGCCGATGGGGAGTACCACCATCGTGACTGGGAGGCGAGTTTAAAGAGAACGAAGCTAATGATGGAGGCGTTGTTTTCGTGGGGTCGGAGTCCCATCTGTCGGTTTCAGGCGGCACGTTCGTGGACAACGAAGGAAGCCACACTGGCGGCGCGCTTTATGTCAGCGAGAATGGAAGCTTAAATGTGCGTACGAAGTGTGCGCGGCCTTTCATTTGTTGCTGCTCGCGGTGTCTTGGAGTCAGTGCAATTATATACAGGACAAGGTTTCCCTTCGGGAGGTGGCTAGCGGAGTGGCGCAAGAACGAAATAGTACTCGTAAAAAATACCTACCTGCCCACCTACCTGTTTAGAACTCTTCATGATTGCATCAACCCATCCTTAAAATGAAGCACATACTATATACTGCTGTTTGTGGAAATATTATGGGATTAGTACTGCTACCACAATAGAAACGAGGGTATACCGGTAAGTGGATATTGATCCTGGACAGATGGTTCGCGGCAATCAATTTAATGCTTGCGGCATGAAGGTAAGTAAAAAAAAGTTGCGTGAGGTTGAGGTTGCTACATAGTACCATGTCACCGGCTGAGTAAAATCTAGCACATGCAAAATATATTCCCGCAAAATAAATGTATCTTGGCGCTCAGGAAAAAAATAAAGGTTTCAGAGATACCGCAGTAGTAGATGCTCGCGAACAATTCGTAGCCGAGGACCTGCGAGTATTGGAGTACTTGCGGCGAAATTATAACGTGTACTGAGAACACCCAAACTGAGAGTACTTGGAGTATGAACGGGATGGAACACCAAGATGAACGGCACGGAACACCAAGATCAGAGGCAGATATGTACCCGCAGCATCGAAACACGAAATACTTGGAGTACAGGCAATATCCGCAGTGCAGACCTCGAGATATTGATAGTACTCGCAGTGCATATTCCCGAAGTACTGCCAGTGCTCTTAGCACTCGAGTTGTCCCCAGTGAAAGAATTTCTCTCCAGCTCTCATTCGTTGGACAATCTGCTTGAGTGTTTCGTGCCGAACAACGGGCCTGAGAATTGTCGACACGGTGCGCAGAAGGTCGGAGTATGCGTCATACTCCAAGTATACTGAGCATAATACTGAGAGTATTTCGCTACGGTGAGTACTCGCAGTACGAACACCCCCAATGGACGAAACACTGATAGCACTTGCAGTACTCGCAGCACGGAACCCCGAGATACTTGAAGCATAACAGGGAGCATCCACAGCAGCAGCAGTAGCGAATCCCGAGCTACTGTAGTTCGAGCATGAAAGCATCCGCAGAGTAGTTTCCGCGGTAGTAGTACAGAGAACCTCGAATTACTCCGAGTACTCGCAGTATCTGCTGCAACAAACCTGAAATGCTGCGAGTGCACGAAGTACCTACAGTGTTTTCTCGGACATGCTTTGCCTTAGTCTCAAGTATTGGGATCAAGTATGGAACGTTGAGGTATGAACGCATGCCACACGTAAGTGCGCCCAAACTCCGTGGCCTTGCGTAAAAAACACACAACTTGTTTTGTATCATAGGTTTAAGTAGTAGGACAGAAAAGGAAATTGGATGTACTGGCGCAAAATAAGTCAAAAGTTGAAAATAAAGAAAATCCAGAACCGTGGGAATCGATCCTCGGCATCGAAAATACTGCCAAGGGCAGTTTGTCGTCTACGGTAGATGAGTACTATGTATAAAACAGGCATGCTGAGGTTTGTGCAAAATTTCGAACACATTGCAGGATCTTTTGGAGTAGCTTGTACAGGTACAACTGCATTCCATCAGTACTACTGTAAAAAGACATGTGAAATGATGCGGCAGCAAAAGATAGATACGCGTACTGAGACGTAGGAACGTGTAGAGTAGCTTGTACATGCACACGTGCATGTACAGCAGTACTATTACTACTATAAAATGCCTTGTTATATGATACGACAACAGGATATACGCGTACTGCGACAAAGGAAGGTGTACTGCTGCCCTATCAACTAGCTCATCTAGGATCTATCGGTCAGCAGTGGAGGACACACAGCAGTCAGTAACTGCTACAAGTTATAATTTTTGGTACACGATGCTTGTACGAACGATTTGGTGTACTGGACTCAACGATGAACGTACGCGATCCGATGATGATCGGTACGGATAAAAAAAATACCCATCACACACTGCAGCAGGCACGTGCATAGGCCAATGCCGATGTCATTGACAATAACAAACACTGGGAGTACAGCGTGGGTGCGCCATAAGCTATAGTAAGCTGACTGCTGCTACTGTTGGCGCACTGTGCTGAGCACAGCTGAAGCAGTGCAATGTTGGATCACATACAGCAAGACGCAGAAGAAGCAGGAGGGAGAGAAGTGACGAGGATGATGAAAATAAAACTGGTACTAGTAAACGATGGAATAGGCATAGCAGGCTCCGATAAGCACAACCAACCACAGCAATACTGCGCATATGGGTGTGTGGCACATGCACGACGTGTGGGCGGCAGCGTTTGTAACGATGGGATCTGTGCACGTTGTCTGTTGCGTACCTGGTATAGGTCCGGACTGTGTGCTCATAGCTCATGAGAGCCCATCTATAGAATAAAAAACAGACAACAAAAGGACATACCCGCGTACGTACGTACAACATAAGGCCTCTCGTACTAAAACCAGGGAAATCGCTTCATGAGAGAACCAGGCCCCCCTCCTAAAAAGTTGCCAGATTCATGATCAAGGAAAAGGCCTCGTGCTGAAATCCCGGGGAATCGTCGTATCCACTCCCGCCGGATAAAACCTTTGAGAGCGTGCCACGCGTTCCAGAGTGCACAGATCGCGCGAACCTCAACAAACTGTGTCCGACCGGGCTTCCGTGTTCGAGTACTTGATTTTTTGCGGGAAAAAAGCGCTCGTACGAAGAGAAAATTAGGCGAAAGTACGAAAATTTGACAAATTTACGCATACATTATTGGAACCGACTATGTAATGTAATGCTATTATTTCGAGGCCGTTACGTAGTTTATAGGAAACCCTGTGAGTTGGACAAGTTTTCACTGTAACGTACCAGTTGTGCTGACGTATCTCACCATAATAAGAAGGCACCAACGAGCGACGCCATGGTAGGGGTGGTGCCTTATTATAAGCTACCAAAAACACGAGGAACCCAATAATACCTCATCTGAAACAGGACGTCGAAGGAGGTTGTTCGCGCAATCCGACCAACGTTTGCATGTTTTACGGTAGTCCTGATACAAGCATTATACTACGTCTAGTAAACGTATAACACTAAATCCGTAGCCGGTACGCAGCAGAGACTACATCACCCATGGTTTGTCTAGATAATGAGTGGAATCATACGTGTACGTTGATTGCTTATCTTGTACTGAACTTCTTGGAGTTGCTGTTCGACGAGCGTACCGACAATGAGGTTGCGGTTCGACCAATAACTAATTGGGCAGGTGAGCAACTTGAAAATAACATGTTGACGGTGAAAAAAGTGGTAACAGGTAGACGATCTTGTCATAGCAATCGGAACAGCTGGAGTTCTTGCGCACGTCCCGAATTCACCTTTTGTCCCCGGCCGCTGAAACCTTCATCAGTTTGTCCTGATAAACCTAACTCGACGAGAAGGCACCCTGACAATTACACCACGACCGTCGTCGTCTACGTAGTTTACAGTTCAGTTCAGACTGTCTAGAAACAAGGTTTCGGGAGGTAGCCTCTAATTACCGTCATCTGCCAGCGTCGGTGACCATTCCTCGTCGCACGATATGAAGACACTCATTACCACACAATGCGAAATTTACGAAATACTGAAAAGGTTTTCGCGATAATCGTTGTTGACATGCAACAACACGCCGAGCTTGGTGACAATCGAGCACGACCTTCTGCAAAACAAAACCGCATACTGTCGGCAACGTTGTAGAAGCGACGCCGCGAATACAACGTGAGCGCGATGCTGCTAACATGCAGAGTATATATCAGCCACCAGTTGCAGTAGCACAACCCACAGGTTATATATATATATGTAAATATTCTGGAACGGTTCATAAGTCCGTGCCTAATTATCACGCCTACGAACCAGGCTTGACGGAAGGTGGTTTTCATACTTTCCTTCTGTCGCGTCTACATGGAATCGCGATTTCAGTTCCTTTCGCGAATTTATCCTCCCTTGAGAAGCTCCTTACCGCAAGCACTACTATGGTACTGACTTTGAGAAATGAGATAAACTCCATGATCAATCCCATGGTTAGACCACCAATATGTTTATTGTTTTCACGCAACACCAACGGGGAGGTCGTCGGTTGAGGATCTAGGTAAGTCAGAATCATTTTCGGGCAACGGAAATGCGCCCAACGTAGCAGGCGACGACTCCCATTGCTTTCTTGATCGGACAACCGGAGGCAACGGGCGGTGGGGAAAGCCTCGACAAGGTATTTTCAGCTGCCTCTTCGCCCCGGCCACAACATGGTATGGCGATCGTTCTTGACGTGAGACACATTTTCGATAAGGGACACTACTTATCCCACTATAACGCCAAATGTTTTTAGACGTGTTGGTCTCAAGCAAGACATTTCCGGTTTTTTTATGACACTATATCTAGCGTATTTGTGTTTGGACTATTACGGGGGACCATTGTAAATAGGACCAAATATTGCTAGTAAAAATACAGTAGGTAAATATATAGGATATTGTTTCTACCGTAGGTCCTATTTACTATGGTCCCCGTAAGAGCGCATAAAAATGTGTACACAAGTATACATACAGATGAGGTTGCGCGAACAGAGATACGAAGAAAGGCTTCGAGTGTCGAGCCCATCGTGTAAGGAGCTCACCATATATTGGGGTCACCCCTTCCGTGGCATCGCAAACAATTGTAAATCACTGACCAGATAACCGGGGGATTTTTCGATAAGAACGAGGCCGACGTCGGAGGATTCTTGTACAAAAGGGGGAGAGGGGATGTCTCATGCGCTGGGGCGACCATCATGCGGAGCAAAGGCTTGAACGGCGGGGGCATTTACGCAGTCAACGACGCGGTGCTGGATTGGCGTTGCAATCTTTCAGGCAACTCCGCCTTAGCTGGAGCAGCTATGTGAGGGGATTGGACACCTGGAGGCGTTCTACGACGGGGGTGGAACGTTGGGAGCACCATGTTTCTGGCTGACCGGGTTCCTCAACCTATTAGCGTTGGAATATCATGAGTTTCGTCCGACAATTTTCCTGGTGTACTTAGTTTTGGGGAATAGTTCATCTGGTTGCACCTTGAATGTTTCTCAAAAGTAGAGTTTAGGTACAGAGCCCCTCGCTCGAGGAGTCTCTTAGAGGAATGTTGATATGATCTACGTAGACCATCATACTCGCAACCTTCCGTTACGGGATGTTATGTAAGATATGTCCAGGTAACGATTGAACCCGGCGAACGTGGTATACGACATGCAGGTTCTACAGCGCTCACCCGTAAGTCTGAGCTGGACATCACGCATATATCAGGAATCATTCTTCCCTTGAGAATAGGAGACCATTATATTGAATCAAGTATCTGTCAATTATCCCCCCGTGGTGGTTTTATGTCGTGTAGCGAAGAAGCGTAAGCGGGAAAACACTGCGAAGCACTAGAGAAGACACGGGTCTAGTGTGTGTTTGAGCTACTGTATTTGAAAACAAAGAATCCACAAGCGACCACGCTACCGTATCCCCAGGCCATTGTGTCAAACTATGGCGTCCGTGCGTTTGATAACTGTTGATCTTTTCTCCAATCCAGCTACGCTGGAAACCGCGCATCAGTGATACTTCGAGGGATTATCCCTGGTCGACAACGCTGGTTCACGTGGCAGTGTTGTCATTTTGATTGACAAGAGCCAGCTGAAGACATATCAGGTGCGACTAACAATTTTCTTCGTGAATATCCGACGATAAAGTCTGATCATATCCTCGCTTTGTGTTTTATGGCCGTTCGTGGTCACAGGAAGACTTGCCTACATGGCGACGACATATCACATCAGTTCTAAAGGGTTTTTACACGTGTTTAGCCGCCCGAGGGTTGACACACAAAACCGGCTGCACGTCGGAGGGTGTTGTGTAGTATTACGTCAGTCATCCCTGATCCACCCTGGTGGCTTGCGGTGGTAGATTGTTGTGCCCGGTACACCCGGTGGGTACGCTTCTTTGGTACTTAGTGCAATAGTTGCGGTCGTCAGGTAGTCCCTGTGCATGCCATGCCTTCGTGTGGTTGATTCGAGGGCTTCCATCTGCGCCGAGAAAATTTCCGCCAGGGCCATTCCTCCCGGCTGGGCAGGCATGTTAGCATGCTGCCCTCTTGTCCCGCGGTACGGTGGGAGTCGCATGGCTCAGCGAAACCCATTCATAACTCACGAAGCACCTCAACGGAGGAGATGACCGACGTATTTTGATTGGATGGGTAGTTTAGTACATTTGTTCGGGAGACACCCACACCTGGTGCTTCATATGCCGGGCAACGCTTAAACAAAACGATTGGGGTTGAGTTTCAGCAGGCGATTACACTTCCATGCTTCGACAAAAAGCCGAAAATACCAATAGTAGATATCTCGGGGGATCACAGTTAATAGGACCTAAGGTATACATAAAAACCTATATATTTACCTATTCTTACTAACAATATCGGTTCTGTTTACTATGGTCCCCCGTAATAGTATCATTATATGTAGGACACTGTTCAAATATGTTGCTGCAGTTGGTCATTGGAGGGATAGAGAGCTTCATCTTTAAACCAGTGAGCGTCAGATGCGCATTGTACACTTTCTATGTTTTGAGATGTCTGTCGCGGTAACCCGAAGCCAGCTGTCAGCTCTGCCGTAAGCTACGCACGCTGCACACGCCCTTCACCAAGCGTTGTGCTGATAGCACATGCCGCCGATGGGTACCTGAGGGGATAAAACATACGAGATAACGATATTGCATTCCCGCGGCCGGTGTGTGCCGTGTACAAAACCGCCTGCAAAGGTTCATTATGTCTCGCGCTCATGATGCCGTTATATCTGCCCGGATTCTCGGAGGGTCTGGCAGCCAACCGCAGGATGAGCAGCATCTATTCTCAACCATCGACATGGTCGATGCTGAAGGGATGTGATGCGTGCGAGAGGCGATGCACGAACCTCTTGACGTAGCAGGGACAGCAATTTCGTCAGGTCAAGAAACTCGGAAGCACCACGTCGTTCTGGATATACTAACGTTTAACGTTGTCGTCCGCCTGCGGTGCGGTTGTGGCGATTCGGGCGCAGGTGGAGTTCAAGGATGGGAGGAGGTCGTCAGATATTTCCGCTGTTCAAGTGGACGATGATTCGTCCTACCTGGCTGAGGACACTTCGTTTGCAGGGTTCCGGGGAGAGGTCGGTGTCTTCGAGCGGACAAATCAATTCACCTCAACTGGGCTGCGAAACATATAACGCGCTGTACTGTCTGATCTAGCAGGAGCTCAATAGTAGACGCTGAACATGTTAAAATGCGACGTTGGCAGATTAACGTGGTTTCAGATCGACCTCTCAATGACTTGAACAGTTCCGCAAGGCGCCGCCAATGTTCGCGGCGTATCAACTGTCGCCATGTAGTGGCATCGGCATCCGTGCTCATTGCAAGCGCTTACTGGAACGGCAAGACAGCGATGTGCAGCAGGCTCAGCCACACAAACAACTGCATACCTGTTGCAAGGGCTATTGTGGTTCACACATTTCCATACCATCTATCAATGCAATAGCACCTAGAGTTGTGCTTACAGTAGTTGCAGTATTCTGGTGCACCGTAGACCCTCGCTGAGCTCGTTGACGATGCCCCACGGGTTCCTCGTCCCCGAAATTGTCTGCCATTTCCAGGCGGTCGTGTTCAGCGATGGAATGCTTTTCTTGGACGACTGCGACTTTAGCGGCTGCACTGCCGCCCAGCTGGTCAACACAGAGCCAGACTCGACGGTAGTTATCAGGAACACCGTGCTGGGGGACGAAAATTGTTAGTGACACCAACGTGAAAGATCATGTTTCGCGTGTTTTTGTGATTGTCGTTGCCATGCATGCACCGCCGTTCGCCTTTAACTCTTTTAGGACCGCAGTCCCGTGTTGGGGACAAACTACTTGGAATATGACTGGTTTGTCCCCAAAACGGAACTCCAGTACTAAAGGGGTAAAAGAGACGCGGTGCTTGCACGGACGAGATATTCCCCATCGCTTGTTTGTACTAGACGTTTTCTTGATATGTCTCGCCCAAACATACCCCTCGTTCCTTCCTCCTCTCAGAGTAGAACTTAGGAGAATGTGATTTATGCAACAAGGAATGGGATGTGTTGGATTAATAGACGACATAATTAGACGCACGTGCCATGTAAGAGGTTTGATAATCTATATAGTTAGCCACCACACGATCGCTATCCTAGGAGATGCGTGGTGACAATAGACGGCGAACCAGGAAGGGGATAAGATTACCAAAACGTTTTCATGAAGTATGTTAAAAAGTATATTAAAGAAACGTGATAAGCGCGCAACTGATGGGGAAGTGTCTCTACCAGGAGTAGGGGACGATGCTCCCTTGCGAAAATAATGCGTAGTCAACACTCATATGTGCAAGACAAGCAACGAATGAGTACGCCCCTCCACCCCCTCCTCTCTCTCTCTCTCTCTCTCTCTCTCTCTCTCTCTCTCTCTCTCTCTCTCTCTCTCTCTCTCTCTACTCTCCTCCGCGTTTTGAATCACTTCGAATTGACCCTGACGCGAGACAGACAAGACTCTTGCAGAAACGAGTTCGCTAGCCGGAAACCTACCGAGAGCCGACGTATTGACCAACGCCAACTTCACGTGCGGTGACACCATCAATGGGGGAGACATGACATCATCAGATTCTTCAGCTTCTGATATTTCTGATGCGTACTCTATTTGCAGCGAAGGGTTTGCGTGCCTACAAGGCGACCTCGGCGTTTACTGCGAGTGCTACCTGCAAATGTCAACTTCGAAACAGGTAGGCCTCGACGAGCGCACAGTAAGGTTGAGTAATAATCAAGAATACTAAATTTTAGACTCGATGACCAATCCCAAAACCTCGGCATATCACAAAGAGTATTGTATAGACAAGAACGCGATAACAAAATAATGGGCTGAGGAGCCCGGTTAGTAATGAACTATTTGGTCTACAAGTGCTATGTTGTACCACTCGTGTTCGGTTCTTTATTCCAAACACGTGTGATCTACTACTACAGTATGGTTCGTTTCAGCCCGCCATGTATGCTTGTAGCCGGGGCAGCCTACTTCAATAGCATACACGCCTCTTGCATGTATTATCGTGATCTGTAGGTTTGACTTCGGACCAGTCGGGAATTGCACAGAGTACGTGCTGATCGTGCTGGGCGTTTGCAGTCAATTTTGACCCAAACATATGCGAGCAATCACTTCGAGTATAATTCAGTAGACGTTGTCTGGCCAGACCAGGACCCGTTTCGAGATTCCTGGAGCATCCGATGTACGCCTGTTAGTCGCACGGCAATCAAGTTGACGAGCTGTTCAAGTCATCTGTCGTGCGCCCCGAACAGTGATTACCTCATTGATAACTAAATATGTCAGGAGACAGCACTTTCCCCCTTGGTAGACAGCAACGTGTCCTTCACATGCCTCTCACTGGCACGAAGCTACTAGGTTTTGGTGTTTAAACTACTCATCTCTACACTGTTGACAGGGTAGGTTTTAACGTGCTTGACGTATCTCATAACATCGTTGTCGACAACCTACCTTAGTCTATCTTTGTAATGGCCGCGATGTTTTGTCGTCGGTTTTTGTTCTTCTTTTGTGTTGAGTGTAGAAAAATGATTACTGTAGTATTACGTCTCGATTCCCTCGATGATTTGAATAGGACTTTTGGATGAGGCCTCCTGCGCCGGCAGGGGTCCTCGTCCGGTATTTTGCCCCGCGCTGAGTGGACGAGCTGATAGCATGGTCTGCGCGGGGTTCGTACCCGCAAATGATCTGGGAATCCAAGCCTACGAATACTCAGTCTATGTGTAGGGTGGGTGGGACGGTCTCAACATTGTTTTCGTGACACCTTTGTTCACGAGGTTTTGGGAACGACGATGAAAAATTATCGTGAGCGACCAACTCCACAATACTAATTACTATACATTGTTGATGGAACCCATAGTTGCATGATATGTGCCAAAACACAATCCTTTGTTACCATCGCCAATTTTAATGTAGTATTCTGTCTCGATGTCCTGGATCATTACATGTAAGTATTGGATGTTTGGATGAGTCCTTCTTTGCCGACCCGTGGTTTCGCCCATTACTTCGTTGCGTCGTGGGATAAGAGTTTGTTTGTGGTGTTAATAGACCATAGCTCGGATACGTAGTTGTCGCGCCCAAACTTCCTTTCTCTTGCCTTGACCCTTTCTCGCACATGCTGGGAAACCTTTTATCAGCCTCGGGCGACAGAGGAAGGCGGCTAGCGTCCGCGCAGCTCTGGCCGCGTTTTCTCTTGCCTCCCCGTACCCGGCCACTACAGTAGGAGTAGAAAAACACGTAGCCGATGCCCGATTGGGGTTCGAGTTGGGCCGGCAAAAACTGCGACGCGGGCGACTCCGGAACCGGAGGCGTCGCGTCAGCCGGAGGCGTTACGGTCGGTGTAGACTGCGTGGACTTAGGCATACTCGTACTACCTCTCAAGAAATATTGTCGAGCCCTCACGAGGTTTTGGGAACGAAAATGACGAGTAATCGTGAGCGACCACTCCACAATACAGTTTCAAGACATTTTTTTATGGCGCCCCATAGTTCCGTGAGTTGTGCCAAATAAATTCCTTTGTTGTTACTTCCAATTTTACTCAATATATACCCCGGGACGTGCACGTAAGACGACCAGCACCCAAGATCACACCGGTGCGTATTTTTCGGTGGGCTTCAAACAGGAGACCACTATAGTAATTAATCTTGAGTTTTTGGTCGACTTGCAAGACAAGACGTACCGCGGACGTGCCTGTCATTTCCCCGAGAGGGACGAGGCGTTATGCAATATCCCGGTACCATTCTCTACGGTTCGTGCTCGCGTGCCATGTTACGTCGACCTTGTACGAAATGCACGTTTCTGCGTCCTCGCTGTATTTGTCAGACCCACACTGGAGAGTTGTTGATCCGCTGTCACTGGTTCTTTACTTCGCCGTCACCGTTCACACCGTCCCCATGCATTCCACCTATCCATGTTGTCAACTCTGTATACAGCTACAGTACCTATCCTTGATCGTACCACTGTCCCCTCCCCTTTTCGCCCCCCCCCCCAAACTTCTTACCATCATACGTGCACGGAAAAGTTTGTACCAGAGGTGCGTCAATAGAGATACGGCCGCGCTTAATCTCAGTCTCTCAAGTCCGCCGGAAGAAAACCTTCTTCCCTGACATGCTCGAGGGAGACCTGGTTTTATCGTACCCCACACGTGCTGAAAATTCATTTTCGAGTGACGGGGATCGAAGTGAAGACGCACTTCATATTGGAAGTTCAGGTGGTGTGATTTGGAATGTATGGGCGCTGCCACAGTTCTTGGAGTCGGGAACGAGCAAGATGAACTGGACTACATTTCCGTCGTCAGGGTTGCTGCTTCCGGGAGAGAGGTGCGTGCGGTTTACGACGCTAGTGCGACACGTTCTCATCGGGGCGCACTCCGGTTACCCTATTCAAGTCAGAACGGTCAGGTGCCAAATCCAAGATTGCTTCGGAAAGGACCAGAGGTACCGGTTTTATCTCCAAACCGCCTGTACACATTTTTGAGGATCAATGTGATGATATCCCAAGATACGAGGGGAATCACTTTTGAAAATGTGTATTTAAGCTCTTAGAAACAGGCACGAGATTGGGGGGACGTCACGATTTCTTGCCAAGACCAATTCACTGTTCTCAAGTGCGTTGCTATCAATGTTTGAACGCTCGGAGATATTAAACCTTACCGTAACACGAGGATATTTTTCGACGTACCCTGGTACAGTATGTACCTGCTAAAGGGGCGACCTCAATGTCTCAGGCGACTCTGGAATATGCATTCATAGCCACCCGTACGTCGCTAGCACTAAATATCCGTTTTAGTAAGAAATCCACCCGTATATCACCGCTCATGGTATTTCCACAACTCTCCGCGTTCATGGATGTGTACGACTCATACCGCCTGTTTTCAGCGGGATGTGTTGATAATACGGCTCATACCGTCTGTGCTCAGCACGATGTCGGCCGTCAGTACTGGCAAGGTCTCGGTACTTTCCGTACACAGTATGTTGATCATCATTACACAATCAGCTGGTGCTCCGGGTTTTACTCTTTTTTTCAAGTATGCTGGGACGCACTTTACAAACGTTCCCTGAATCCACGAGAAAAAACGAAATGGAAGCTGCACAAAAACTTTAGCTGCGTTTGTATAGATGGCGATGGCCGTGTTTCTGATCGGGGATCATACGAAGCATATATGACGCAGAGTCCTTGATTCCAAAGCTGCATGTGATACACATTTAACCAATCCTCACATGAAGAGCCCGAAATCTCACCCGATGTGTAACTTGGAGTACGTTTTGCGCGCAACACGACCAACATTTCTATAGGGTCGTCCTGAACCGAACTAAAACGAGTAAGAGTATCATACTAACAAGCCCTTGAATAGCTCCACCAGCCCGAACAAACTGAACCTGAAAGTGTAACTCCTGATGTTTAACGAGCCGTTTATCGCGAGTGTCCACGCGTTGTTCCGCCCCTCAATAAGTGCATTCGTTCTCAATATTAACTGCCGAACCTGCCAATAGTTTCAGATATAGAGAGATGCTTTTGTCGCCTTGCTCGACTGCTCGATGCTGGTTGTCCGTGTCACAGAAACGTTCGGTCTGAGTATGCCAACGTCTTTTATCGACAGACACTGTTCGATGGTCGTTGTTCATTTTGCAGCTATTTCGGTTGCACCAGAGAGTTTCTTGATATAATAGTCTATTCGATGCGCGTGGTACTTACTTATTTCACCGTCACTGCGCCGGCGCCTCCACCTACACGTTCAGCATCACTCTGGGCGTGGTAACTCTGCCAAGCCCAAGGTTCGACGGTATGGCAACGATCACCTTTATTGCCGACGGAGTGGGGTCCAACAAATCATCGTTGCTGTCTTTTAGCATCACCTTCTTCCACTGCGAGATCGGCCAGGTCTGGAGCGACACGACGGCCAGCCCGGACAGTTCTGGTCGAGACACGACCGAGGCATGCGAGCTTTGCAATAACATCGTGGAAGGAGAGACCAAGGTGCGCGGTTCTTTTCACGGTTCAAGCGCAAGGTTGCCTTTTGCGAGCGCGAACACGTACGTATCATTGACGGAACGCATGCAAATGGCAAGTAGCCACCTAATAAATTTCATCAGGTCTACGAGTTAGCGGTTGACTTATTGTTGGCTAAAAAACATTTTTGACCGGTCGCACGCTTCACGTGAGCAATTATCGGGTTAGTATGACATTTGTTTCCAGTAATAGTTGGTTACAAGACGATTGTAGGGACTAAACTAGTTTTAGCTGGGTTGCGAGAATATTTTGTCAACGAAGGCATATATAGGGTGAGGTATTGAGGTCCATGTGAGGAGCTCAGTCACACACGGCACCACCCTCACGGTGGCATTACTCTACGCGTCACCCAAACTTGACACGTAGGAAAAACTGGAAATTCAACCGGATCAACAGTTCCAGAGGGTGAGTATTCCACGAATAATATTGCTCTAAAGCACTGATGGTGTCCGAACGAGTTTCGGTAGAGGGGCTTGGTCCTGTCAAACGTGTTTGGACGACAAGTTCCACCCGTATTTTAGCACGCCCGTACGGCGGTCCCGGAACGTCGTGAGTGGACCTGAACGGTATCAAGTCGAGCGCCTCTGTTAAAGAAGATTTCCAGCAAGCACGCAATATGGCGCTCCTACTGCAACGACGGTAACTGGTTTTCGAAGCTTGGGTGTGTATCGATCCTTGCGACAGAGGTGACCCACGTTCTCGGTGCTGTTACATCTTGCCGTGTTTTCTTCCTTTAGGAAAGTATGCAGTCCACACATCCCTATCTATTACTTGTCTTTGGCAAGCAACTACCATATCAGTTTGGTTTGGGGCATCCCACACGTTAGAATCATTTCTGCTACGAGTACATGCGTACGGTCGATAACAGATTTCTGACAGGTTATAACTGTTTGTGACCTCTTCACTGATTATTCTTTCTATATCTATTTGCATTTTGAACGCGCAAGCACCATTGTTTCCAGCGAAAGGGACAAGCCTTGGATTCTAAATTTAGAGTTTCACCCCCCCCCCTCTCCGGTTCCCAGGTAATATGGGCGTACCGTACCTTCTGCATATTTACATGGTAATATCTCACACTAACGAGCGAACATTCAACCATCCCGCTTCTTAATCTGCACGGGTTGGTGTCGAGTTGCGACGACGCTGTAACACAAGCCACAAGGCACTAAACATGCAATGTTCAAACTTCTTCTTTCTGCAGAAATGCGACATAGAACACACCTAAACACCGTGCAAGTACACCAAATCTATTGGAGCAGCAAACACAACACAATAGAAACGAAACCGCAGTTTCTATACCGTACCAAACCACAAACCAGATTTCAACGTGTAATTACTCAGCTAACATTGTTTTTTTTTTCCATGTCAAATAACCAAATGGGACATGTTGATCGAACTCTAAAGGTATAGACGCAGCTGGCACGGGAACGCGTGGCTGACTCCAGACATAACACGGAACATCTCTTAGATTACATCCTCGCTGTCGAGGTGACTAGCCTCATATGCAGTATAGTTACCCCTGACCAGGGGCATTGGTGGGCACGCATTACCCCGATATCCCAATACCCTACTCTCGGAATCCCTTTTCAGCATGGAACTCCCCAATCTACGATGGATCTTATATGTCGTGTTTCTGAGTACAGTCTACATCCCCCCTACTCATCGTGCACGACCATAGCACGACCATACTACTATCCCCCAGCTTTGTACATGAAGATGTACGACATCGCAGGGTTGATGTATCTCAATACTATAATCAACTCAAATCAAACTCAGAAAGTCAACGTACAAATTCTTGAATCAACACTCAAATCTCAAATCAGTATTAAAATGCTCAAATCCACAGCCTCTCTGTCGCAAACGCATGAAACTCTCGAAATCCAACGCCAGGTACAACCGCATCCTTCGCGGATTCAGTCAGGTAAAACGGCATTTTCCGCGGAATTGGATAATAACAGTGATCTCCGGGCCCCTCCCCTCGCCAAACACAACTGGTGTCCACAGGCACACTATCAATTTCATTCGTATTGTCTCCAGCGCGCACACTCGAAAATAACAACTTACGAATTCGGCGACACTTGAACCCCGACCCACCAGCGGGAGTTATTTAGCGCTATTTGCTAGAACACTCAGTTAGTACTGACTCTGAACAAAAACACAAATTTCCAAGAACCAAAGAAAATCAATCTCTCAATTTCCGAAGTACTACCAAACCTTCAAGTCCGAAAAAAATCATATGGATCGCACACGCCCCCAGACGCTTCATATCCTCTCTTCAGCCTTATCGAAAACCTTCCCCTCTATTTCATGACAAATGAATGTAAATCATAGGAAATATCACGGTAGTCATGCTCATCTAAAATATAAATTAAGCCAAGAAATTAGATGCTAGAGATCGCAAGGAACCCTGTTCCTCCGGACAAGAGTCTCCCGTTGTCCCTAATCCCGCCATTGATTCACAAATCGCGACGGTAATGCGAAATAGCGTACATTCCTTCACTTGAATTTTATTTGACGTTGAAACTACTCGGAAAACACCAACAACTCTCGCGGAATCCAAATTGACCAGAAAACAAATAAAAAAAACGAATAATGAAAATATTTATCCAGATTCACAGGCAAGCACATTTCAATAAGAAACACCCTCCTAGCACTACTGCAGTTACCTCCGCCGCGGCTGCCTCTCCGTCCGGTCTCATGGCGTCACCGCAGCTCGGGTCATCCAGCTTATCCTCCTGGGTGCAATCAAACGTCGCCTCGGCAGCATTGACCCGGCACACACAAGGGATGGGGCGTGCATTCGAGCGATTAGGTCTGCATTATACTCTTTTCACTCATTCACAGCTTGCAAACTCCTCTTTACCGCTTTAGTTCAAATCCTCAAACGCTACCGCAAATAAACAGCTACTTGTCAACGAGAATATCTGGTCCCACATCAAACCCATGTTTTCCTCGACCACTATATACTGCTGTACGTACTTGGTGAACATATACAGCAATACCAAGTAAACTGTTTTTTCGTCTCAGCTCATTACCCGTACCTCTACCATCATCATCAGTAGTACCGGGGCAACCGACGCTGGACGAGGGGGTGTTCCTCTACTCTGCAATCAGTCAGTATGTTACGCAAATCTGTGCAATGTATACGCTGATGTCTCGCTCTCAGTACCGTACTACATCTGCTGCTGCTGTACTCGCATAGTAGATTACTCCGTCCACAAATATCTTGCCTTTTGGCACGTAACCAGTGGAGCGGGTCGTGCTACACAGCTACACATGAACCCCACTACTCGAAAACGAGATACCCGCAGACAAAGAGGTAAATATGTGAAATGTCGCAAACAGACGTGTTGCTGTAGTTGGGCGCAAGGGTTCAACACATACACCCCTTTCTTCTGTACTTACTCGTTTCTGCCAGCATCAGACCAACGCAATGCCAAACTCAGCAATAGGGTGGGCGTATCAATCCTTTTACTGCCGTCTATGATAAGTAATGACTTCAAAAAGGTGCACATGGGCGAAGGGGTTGTTTGAGCAGTCATTGAGCTCACATCATTCGCATGTATCTCTACTAAATTATATGAGTACATTTACCCTTTTTGTTCCAAATGTATCAAGCAAATGTGCCGTACTGTTGGGATACAGCAGTGATACAGCAGTAGTAGTGATATGCGAAAAAGCTACTCGACGTTCCACACTTTCTCGTTTACAAAAAAAACTTTCATCTAATATTAACTCGTACTCGCATCGATGCCAGCCAGAGCCCTCGACCAGTCAACCATAAAACAGACAGACGCCATAGTCCTGCAATGCGTCTACAGGATAACGTCAGTGAGGGAAGCTCTATACGTATCGTCTGTGCATCTCGTTTCATTATATAAAATTATGAAATACGTCAGCTGTGAGTTCGACTTCCAACATTCCCAAATCTCAATCGCCAATGTTCGCAGATTATCTACCATTCTTAGTCGATACAAAATCAATCTAAAAACGGAAATCACCAGAGCAATCAATCAAACAAAGTCAAACGTGTCTGGTGCGGACATAAGTCCTTGCTGGTGGCGCCTCGGTCCTTTCGCTTTCATCCTCTCTCTCTTGGGGCAGCGCATCCTGTCGCGCCCGTGCACTGGTCCCGAACAGATGGTGCAGACTCCTCCCCCTGCGCCCATCTTCGCTCTCTCTCTGGTCTCCTTCCTCGGAGGCAACGTCCCCCCAACCACCTGCGGGGGTGGTGCTTCAGCAGTCCAGGCACACAATTCTGCCAGAACACTTCCAGAGTCGCTCTCGCGGTCTCCACTTACCCTTTCGGCTCCTGCCGGCCAAATTCCCTCTTTCATATAATATTATACGTTCGACATCTACGTCACCAGCTCGCAGCGAACCCATGGATATTCAGGCAGATGCCTCGGTATGTCGGGGTGTTGCAGCAGCGACGGTTACGAGGCGGTCGAGACGACGGCGGCGGAAGCGGCGGTAGCGAAGACGGCGGTGGCGGCGGAAGTGGTCACGGCGGCGGTAACCGTAGTTACTGCATGCGCTTCATCGTGGCAAACAATATTGCACCAATCCTCTGACTGCTGATGTTGCTGACGGTGCTGCTGGAGCTGCTGCTGCCCCTGCAACTGCTACTCTCCAGCGTCTTCGCCACCAATGCCAAACGAATCTACCAGGTCCGGCTCGACCTTGGCCCTGCTGGGATAGCTGCTGCTTCTGGTGCGCCATCTCCTGCCTCTTCTTCTCACGCACACATCTTCTCTTGCAGGACCTCGATCTCTTCTTCAAAGTACTCACGCTGGCTCCCTGACTAAGCACATCATCTAAGAATAGACATACTGGAAGCAGATTCCCACCTCCCTAGGTTGGCCTGGGCTACGCTAGCCAATAGAATATCACCGGCTTACACTAGTGTGTTGATTGATCTCTAGATGTATAGACGCAGCTGGCACGGGAACGCGTGGCTGACTCCAGACATAACACGTAACACCTTTTATATTCCATCCTCGCTGTCGAGGGTGACTGGCGTCATATGCAGTAAAGAGTTACACCTGACCAGTGGCATTGGTGGACACACATCTCCCCGATATCCCAATACCCAAACAGCCGGAATCCTTTCCAGCTTGGAACTCCTCAATCTACGATGGATCTTATATGTCGTGTTTCCGAGTACAATCAACAAGACATAAACACTAAACAACTCGACCATTTTTTTTTTTCTCTTATGCCCAGACACAAGAACCAGATATACACGTGGAATAATTGAAATAACTCGTTCTTTGCCCTTATTATAATACTAGCCGGGTTTGGACATGAAATTATTCCTTTATTTTCTGACCGAAACGCAAAAACCAGATTCAGGTGTGAACAATTGAACTATCCAGTTTGTTTTCCCTTACGATATCACAAAGCGGATTTAGACATGAAATTACACAAATAAATATTTTTTACCCCATATCAAGACACAAACATAATTCTACACTACTGTAAACTAATAACCTTGGTTTTCCTCATCAAACTAGATTTGGACATGAACCACCTTAAGTAAACAGTTTTAGTTTCTCTATACTCAAACACAAACCGGCAAGGGCATGAAAACAAAAACTGTACGTATGTAGTTTCTCCTTATTGTAAACACAGAAAACATGGGCATTGCACCTGGCATGAACGCGCACCACCGTACATGCTCACAGCAAGGTCACCCTGACATGTTCAATTCACATGGTAGTTGGGTCTTGTGGGAACAAAACCGAAAATCGTTCCTGATTTCATGTGGGTGGTGGACATCTGGTCTGAGCGTTCTCCTATAATCTCCGACACCAGGCACACCTACCATGTTATTGGACGGGAGGGATGCTTGATACATAACAAAATAGCAATGCCTATAATGCGCATTACTTAAACACCCTGCAAGTGACCGACCACATGGCCAAAGAGAAAGGACACCGAGGGGTCCGTCGATATATTGATATTTCGGAAGATAAAAGCCGGTAAAAAATTGTGAGTGATTCATCGGCCAAGCTATAGACAGCGAAAGTCTACTCGAGAACGATAATGGGAAATATCTCCATGGTGGTACTAAGGTGTAGAAAGCGATTTACGAGGCTTCCCGATGTGGTACTAAGGCCTTGCGGTATGCATACCGCCGTGTAACTTTCCACCGCAAAAAACGACCTCCTTGGTGGAAGGCAACCAGTTCAGCAGCGGGGGCAAGAAGATAGAATATACGATTGTGTTACACTCCAGGAGTACTACCATGCAGATCGCCTGACACAGACGTGGAGTACTTGTGTTGAGGTTATGGAACTTGGCCCCACGCTACGAGCACGTGATGGAGACGGTATATAGTGTGGCGCGCCGACGAAACAACTGAAGGACATCAGAGCCTCAATGAGTACTAAGATTGGGAAGTCCTATTAACTTGAATACCTCCCACCACAAATATGAACATAACGGAGTTGGGCATATACTCGTAACAGGTCAGGATAGGGGCGGTGGGGCAGTGTGGGTAGAGGCTTACATATTCGCACGGGAAAATACAAGTAGTTTTGATACAAAGAGTGTCATAGAGTCGGGCGGTGCGCGTTGCCATGCATGATGGCGTAGTCTCGTCGGGCTCGCCGGCCGACATAACTTATGTTCCTTGAAAGACTGCTCAGATATACTCACACTCTAAACCATCATGTATTAATTCGTTCTCAGAACAACCAGGGCCGTAGGCCGTCTGGCACACATGCATACACTCAAGCTCTTTTAGTTCGTTGTAAAGACTGCCACCTGCATTCCCGTTGTTCCACCCAACCTGCGGAACATTCGTATGAACCATCTCTAGTTGTCTCAATCGGTACTCGTCTGGTGTAGGCGAACACTACCGGCAACAGGATGAGCTATACGAAGCTGAAGGGGGTAGAAAAGGGTTGTGACCGTCTGCTCGCATCCCCATAGTCTCCGGGTTCAATTCGCATTTTGCCCTTTTGCCTACATGCCGTGTCCACTTCTGGAAACCCCTCAGATCCTTGGATTTCCACCGTAACATCCTCCCCAGCAGGCTTAGGCGGGATGAGGCAAGCCACGCGATTTTCTAGACGGTGGACCCGAGGTATTCTATGCTCGCCAAACTGAGGGAAGAAAGCCCGACATTTTGGTTTTCGGTAGGAAAGGCCTCCCCCCAATACGCACACTACGTGCGTCGCCTTGCTCTTTTAACGCGGCGTACACTGTTACGCCCCCTCCAACTGCGTTCCTGAATGATCGCTTAACTCCTAAACTCCCTACAGTTCCACCGACGTACAATTCCTGTACCACCTAACACTATTTTGCCACTCGATAGGAAAGATCACAATCGTCGCGCCTCCCAGCTGAAAACTAAGCAAAAACATAATGTCAGAGATCCAAGGAATCCCGTTCCTTTGGACAATAGTCTCCTGTTGCCCCCTACTCCCGGCATTGATACACAGATCGTGACGGTAACGCCAGACGACAGGGTCGTTTTGCATGACTTCAACATATCCCTACCAAAACAATGAACTGAAGCAAGTTCGTAGTGCTGTTGCCGAGCTAAGTGGGTTATGCAAAGTGCCGCTGGCCTAGAACAACGCCCCGAGCGGCATCCCGCTCATCCTCCCCCGCTTAGAACAAGCATTTCCAGAATGGCAACCACGGAGTAATAGTGTAAGACGCTCGTCGTCCATCAACCTTCCCGAAGCTCCGAAGCCGATACCACCAAGACAGGTGAGCCGGTGTTGCGCGCGGCTGTACTCGAAGATGGACCCCGGACGAGCTGCTCGATATTCGGAACGGCGCGCCCGCGGCACCACCCTCGCCTTCCCACTTCCAATCCCCTCATTTATGATGCCGTCAGCGCTTCCCAAGCGTTGTCGGCCAAGCAGACGCGCCAATACGATGAGTAAAGTCGTAGACCTGCCCGAGCCGCCCCGCGTGCGCCTTTGTGCCCTCGACCGGCTAACGTCCGTGCCGATCGCGAACTTTCACAGCGCCTCCTTTCTACTTAGAACGGGGCGTCTTCTTGCCCCCTCGTCTCGGGTTGCGGGGCAGCTCCGCTCGCTACTCGGATCGTACAAGTTCCACCACGCGTGAAACGTGTCACCTGCAGCGGAGTGAAGCTTGTCCAGTGACTCCGCCTCCAAGACCCAGTGACGCCTCCCGTTCGAGGTGCCCGCCGCGGTACCCCCATCTCGCGACCCCGGTAGCGCTGAGCACCGTCCTGTCCAGTAGCGAGTGCATTGGTGCAGCTGTGGTCGAGTGCCCTCCGAGCGCCAGGTCCGCTCCCCACGCCATCTGCGCGAACTGGGGGGTCCAACCGATCTACCGCAGGGTACTGCCGTGGTCATCGCACGACCCGTTGGCGACACCGCTGACGACGCCTGCTTCTCCGTACCACCGCCCTCCTCATGGACGCTGCCCGTCCACCCCCGTCGACGGCGAACGCGCGGACGCCGTGCGGAAATGAGGGGCCGGGGCCGCCGCCCGAGGTGCCCGCATCGGTCGAGGCACGTGATAGGAGCCACATGGGACGGCGCGCACGCCCGTGCCGATCACCGAAGCGCCATAGCTGGCGTGGCCACCCCTACCGTGTCAAGCCCCGAGCATGACGGCAAGCCTGTCCTGAAACGCGAGGGTTCACAGCTGTCTGTCATTCAAGCCCCTTTCCCCAGATGTCTAACGGGAGACGACGTGTCGTGAAACGCGAGGTAGCCCAGCTATCTGTCAGTCAAGCAGTCAAGCCCCCTTCGCCAGATGTCTGAAGATAGACGACACCGAGGTGAGTCTGAGGGATACTGCCAACAATGGTTCCAAGCAGCGAGGGCGCAGGGGGCGGGCATGGTCTCAGCATGCGTGGATTCTGCGAGCATGATTTGGTGGCGTGCGGCGTGATCATGACTCTCCTCGTAACTTACTGGGCGGTCGAGTCGATTAAGAGTAAATCGATTCATGTCATGAAGAGTCTTCTTGCTGTAGATACCAGAGAATAACCGCCGCTCGACTGTTCCGCCTACATGTTCTTGAACTCGATAATCTAGCCATACTCGGCACCCCCCTTTGTGCACTACCTACGCCAGGGAGAGCCCGAACACGCGGTATCGGTTGTAAAATACCTACATATGTGGACTGGATACCAACCATGATGATGTCTCGACCAACTACTAATTTCTCGACCTGTAAGTCCATCCCTGAACCGGAGTCATTCAGCCCCCATGAGCCCGAGAACATTGCAACAACTCCGAAACAATAAATACGGGTCGGTACATGTGGACGGATTTGCACATCATGCTGGTACCGTGTTGAAAATAGTATTAAAAAACATCGCGCGCTACAGTGGGAACAATATGATTACCGCGCATTGGGCAGCTTCGGCGGAGGTGAGGCAACATTGCATTGCAAAACGTGGCTGCTACGGTTACAAGATGTGGCCCCAATGGGGAGGCACAGCGGAAACGATAACACTGCGAACGGGCAATGCTGGGTATTGGTGGAAATGGGGGTGATCTCTGAGCCGCTTGGTTGATCTCGGTTACTTCATGCGGTTGCAGGCTTCCGACGAACGCGTCGCCCTCCCGTCGTCAACGAGAGTTGAAAGCAAAAAGGAAGCGAAGGGGAGGAACAAAGAGAACAGGAGAGCTTGACAGTCAGGTCCAGGCACCTAGCGAGCACAACAGTCAGGTCCAGGCTATAAGACACATGTCAGGGCAATATGTTCGTTGATGTCGCCTTCACCAGCCCAAAAATGAAGAGAAAATAATATAGTAATAAGGAACAACAATAACCACGATGGACACGCACGCGCAGCGGACACGGGACGGCAGTAAACTGCCGGACACATACGACGGAGTACGGGCGTCAGTAAATAAAGGTCACAGCCAGTGCGGTCGGATGCACGGGCAAGCGGGTTTGCAACAAACAAAACAACAAGCGAACAAACGACCAAACAAACAACAAAACCGAACAGAACGAATAAGAAAGACAGGAGCAATCTAACATACGGAAGAGCGGCATAAAACTAAACGACAAAACAGGCAACAATCCCCGTGGCAAGGCTCACACCTAGAGAGGCCTGATTGCCGTATCCGTTTGGCATGGGCCACAGCAACAACGGTCCTCTCAGGATGAGACAAACCCATACATTATGCATGCACCCACTAGACAAACGACGTACTTTTGAAGAGAACATACTAACAGACCGTGTAGGTAGGGCAGGCGCAGACCTCGTGGAAACTCGAAAGTCTCCCACGACGGGTAAAGACACAGCACCACTTCCACGAGGCACAGACCTATCTCTCCTATACAACAATAACCAGGTACAGGTGGGGACAGGCACAGACCCTGTGGAGGCTCGGTTCAAGACCATAGCCATGTCCCGACAAGGCACAGACCCATTTCAACAAGTACAGGTATGACAGGCACAGACCTTGTGGAGGCTCGGTTCAAGGCCATAACTATGTCCCCATAACGTACAGACCCATCCCAACAACACTTACAGGTAGGACAGGCACAGCCATTGTGGAGGCTCGGTTCAAGGTCATAACTATGTCCCCACAAGGCACAGACCCATCCAACAAGAGGTTCAGGTAGGACAGGCACAGACGCTGCAGTGGAGGCTCGGTTCAAGGCCATAACTATGTCCCCACAAGGCACAGGCCCATCCCAACAAGTCCAGGTAGGACAGGTACCGACCTTGTGGAGGCTCGGTTCAAGACCATAACTATGTCCCCACAACGCACAGACCCATCCCAACAGGTACAGGTAGTACAGGCACAGACCTTGTGGAGGCTCGGTTCCTGGTCAAACCTATGTCCTCACAAGGCACAGACCCATCCCCACAACAGGCAAGTGTAGGACAGGCACATACCTTGTGGAGGCTCGGTTCAAGACCATAACTATGTTCCAACAAGGCACATACCCATCCCAACAAGTACAGGTAAGACAGGTACCGACCTTGTGGAGGCTCGGTTCATAACCATAACTATGTCCCCACAAGGCACAGAATCATCCCAACACGTACAGGTAGGAAAGGTACCGACCTTGTGGAGGCTAGGTTCGTTCAAGACCATAAGTATGTCCCCACAAGGCAACGACCCACCCCAACAAGTACAGGTAAGACAGGTACCGACCTTGTGGAGGCGCGGTTCAAGACCATAACTATGGCCCCACAAGGCACAGACCCATCTTAACAACAGGTACAAAGTAGGACAGGCACAGACTTGTGCTCGGTTCAAGGCCATAACTATGTCCCCACAAGGCACAGACCCATCTCAACAAGAGGTTCAGGTAGGACAGGCGCTGACCGTGTGGAGGCTCGGTTCACGGCCATAACTATGTCCCCACAACGCACAGACCCAGCCCAACATAAGGTTCAGGTAAGACAGGCGCAGACCATGTGGAGGCTCGGTTCAAGACCGTAACTGTTTCCACAAGGCACAGACCCATCCCAACAACAGGTACAGGTAGAACAGGCACCAACCTTGTGGGGGCTCGGTTCAAGATCGTAGCTATGTTCCCACAAGGCACAGACCCATCCCAACAAGTACAGGTAGGACAGGTGCCGGCCTCGTGGAGGCTCGGTTAACGACCATAACTATGTCCCCACAAGGCACAGACCCATCCCAACAACAGGTACAAGTAGGACAGGCACATACCTTGTGGAAGCTCGGTTCAAGGCCATACCTATGTCCCCACAAGGCACAGACCCATCCCAAACAACAGGTACAGGTAGGACAGGCACAGACCTTGTGGAAGCTCGGTTCAAGACCATAACTATGTCCCCACAAGGCACAGACCCATTCCAACAAGAACAGGTAGGTCAGGTACCGGCCTTGTGGAGGCTCGGTTCACGACCATAACTATGTCCCCACAAGTCACTGACCCATCCCAACAACAGGTACAAGTAGGACAGGCACGGACCTTGTGGAGGCTAGGTTCAAGGCCATATCAACGTCCCCAGAAGACACAGACCCATCTCAACAAGTACAGGTAAGACAGGCGCAGACCTTGTGGAGGCTCGGTTCGAGGGCATAATTATGTCCCCACAAGGCACAGACCCATTGAACATCAGGTTCAGGTAGGACAGGCACAGACCTTGTGGAGGCTCGGTTCAAGGCCATACCTATGTCCCCACAAGGCACAGACCCATCCCCAACAACAGGTACAGGTAGGACAGTCACATACCTTGTGGAGACTCGGTTCAAAACCATACCTATGTCCCCACAAGGCGCAGACCCATCCCAACAGGTACAGGTAGGACAGGCACATACCTTGTGGAGGCTCGGTTCGAGGCCATAACTATATCCCCACCGGGTAGACCCATTTAACATCAGGTAGGACGTGCACAGACCTTGTGGAGGCTAAGTTCAAGACCATAATTATGTCCCCACAAGGCACAAACCCGTCTCCAATAAAACACAACGCATGCCAGATAGGTAAGATAGGCACAGACTTCGTGGAAGCTCGTTGGTTGTCTCCCACTACTGAAAATACATCACTACCATTCCCACGAGGTACACGCCCATCTCTTTTAATCCATCACAATGCCAGCACAGGTAGGAGTGGTACAGACCCCGTGTAAGCTTAGTTGACGAAACTATTCGCTTTGCACGAGGCACTGGCCTATCTCTCCTTTCTGACACCATGAGGGCATAAAGGTATAAATCGAAAATCAAGAGGAAATGAAAACACAGCGTAAAACAGACAGAACCCACAGCAACAAACAACATACCAGGCGCCGGGTATGATACTATTATTGAAGACGTACTTTCCGCGAGCCGCCTCATTTTGATGCAATTTGTTGGCGTTCCTAAAAAAGTGAGCGTCAAGTTGTTTCTGTCAGGTTCGTATTCTTTTGGTGGATACTGCTGTAGTACAACAACACAGCAGCAAGTATCGCATGCTACTGCTCTACGTATCCTCGTCGGCATAAAACCCAGAGAGATCTCAAGGTCCCGCACAGTAAAAAACAATACTGAGTGGGTTGCGTAGAACGATCTCCAGTGCGTGCAAGCGCGTGTCTCGGACCAGACCGAACACGCGGCTAATAAGTTATCCATGCGTGAGTACATCGTTGAATGTTCGTTAGCCGGTACAATATTACCAATGCAGTACTACGTAGCTGATTGTTGAAATTCCGTGTAGCATGCTGGTGTAGCAACACTGGACGTTGTTGAAAATTGCGCAGCATGCCGGTATATTTTATAGCTTGACCGCACATGCGGCTAACGATTTCTGACAACGAGAAGTTGGTTAAAGCACGCCGAGACCTAGTTAAACTACTGCTGTACAGTCGCTGCGTACCCGGACGAACCCGAACATGACTGCCTGCGTATCTACATGACCGTCAAACATCGAATCACTAAAACGAGCAAGCGACGTCGACCCGTCCTTGCTGCAGTTTGATACCTAAGTACCGAGATAAGGTATCTCGCATGCTACGGTTCCTGTAGGATTGAAAGCGCTTCCGTATACGAGTGGGCGTCAAGCATGAGTACCAAATATGCAGCTGGTTGACGGGTCTAGCGACGTTCATGCGGTACGTGGTGCCGTCAGCAGCGTATCTTACATACGAATTACTAAAACGAGCGAGCGACAGCGACCCGTACTCGCATACTGCAGGTTCCTGTACGACTACAAACGCTTCCGTATACGAGTGGGCATCAAATGTGGATACGAAATATGCAGCTTGTGGACGGGGTTAGCGACGTTCATGCGGCAGGTGGTGCTGTCAGCAGCCCATCTTATTCGTCTCGTATCATCCCACTGCTTTTCTCTGCGGGCTCTCCGGCGAGCAAACCGGCGGTACGGCCTTTCACCGACTCCTCTCATCTCCCTGCCCTATCGTCTCTGTCCCCGGCTGGCGTACGGAGGGGGCTGCTCTCATGCCTCGTGTGCGAAGATTGTCTCACGTTGTTGCGGGTTAGCGTAGTAGGTATTTTGTTTGTATAGATTGATGTAGTATTTAATACGGTACCTGTATTATTAATGAGCGTGTGGTACATTGGTCGGGTGCTGTCTTCTCCTGATGATTTATACCCGGTGCATTTGATTTAGTATGATCCGTATGGGGGGCATTATTTCACCTAGCATGGCGTCGCGACTAGCCCCCCCTCCCTCGCCTGAGTTTTCAATGATCGCATGTGATGAGGGGTGGGCGCTCCACACTAAAAATATACTATGTGCCGCGCCAGACTGCAGGATACGTCCATCCACTAAACAGACCTGCGTTGAGCACATGAAAGGAGTGTGTGGGGCTATTTCACTCACGCATACCGAGCTCAGCAGAGGACGGACTCTGCTAAACGAGGCGTAAGCCACCCCCCCTCGCATGGGGACGCAGTCGGCTCTCGTTCACCCACACTGAACCTCCACGGCGTTCAGCCGCAAGACCCACATGGTGTTCGCCCGCTGTCACGCTTGGGGACCGTGGTTCGAACCGATCGTGACCTACCGAACGCTCCTCTGAACGACGGACTCAGTCATGACCCTCCCGCTGCACGTACCGTCGAAATCTTTGCTGTGGTTACTCTCCGCGTTTTTGAGCGTATTAGTCTAGGATTCGGCATTGGGAACCAAGAGTAACCCCGCCCCCGTCTGAATCAATCAGAGAGGGCTTGGTGCCGAAACACGGCAGGAAATATGATACGATACACGGGATGCCGGAAAAATCCATCGAACAGAATCCCGTCGGACGCGTGTAAGGTGTGTGTCAAACTACTATACTCGTGCATACCGAAGCTCGGCAGAAGACGGACTCTGCTGAACGATTCCCACCACGCGGCCCTATCTTGAGGGGTGTAGATTCAGCCGTCGTTCACTCGTGCTACACCTCTCACACCATAGCCTACGGATTCGGGGCTAGTCATCGCCTCTGCGGTGGCCACCCTTCGTGGATACTGTGCTATCATATCTTCTGTGAAAACTCGGCAGCTACGGCGCCGCGACACGCGGACTGGGAGCAAACCCGCTGCGTGCCGGAGGCCGCCGTGGCCCATTGATCACTCTACCATGTCCCGTTCGTGAGTGTAGTGTTTGGCTAGTGGCGTCGCTACTTATCGGCTGTAGTATATTGAAAGATACCCGGCATGAGTGTACACATTATGGTGATCAAGGTGAGAAGGAAAGTCCCCCAGAACCCCTTCACACCTCAGGAAAAACCCCGACCAGCAGGAGCAACATCAACTCGCAGGAGAAACATCAACCAGCAGGAGCAATATATAGTACAAAGCCTGCCAAGAGGGTTCTCCTTTGGTCGTTTGCCGGCACAGACTATGCTCCCGGATTGGTCACCATGTCATAGAGTCGGGCGGTAGGCGTGCCATGCATGATGGCGTAGTCTCGTCGGGCTCTCCGTCTGACATGGCTTATGTTCCTCGAAAGACTGCGCAGATATACTCACACCCTAAACCATCATGTATTAACTCGTTCTCAGAACAAACAGGGCCGTAGGCCGTCTGGAACACATGCACACACTCAAGCTCTTTCAGTTCGTCGCAAAGGCGGCCACCTGCATTCCCGTTGTTCCACCCAGCCTGCGGAACATACGCCTGAACCATCTCCTAGTTGTCTCAGTCGGTACTCTTCTGGTGTAGTCGAACACTACGGCAACAGGATGAGCTATAAGAAGCTGAAGGGGTAGAAAAGGGTTGTGACCGTCTGCTCGCATCCCCAGTCTCTGGGTTCAATTCGAATTTTACCCTTTTTCCTACATGCCATTTCCACGTCTGGAAACCCCTCGGATCCTTGGATTACCACCGTAACAGGAGTGCTTATCGATAGTATGAGGATTGACTTCAAGCAGAAGTTCGATGAAGTAGGAGGTATCGCTATGCGAAATGAGAAGTAGAACGAGACAGGAACATTTTCGAGTTACGCCAAAGGCGAAAACGAGCATGGAGTGGCAGAGGTTAGAGGCAGAAAACGTGTCGGCAAGGTTTAGAACACTAGGATGGAGAGTGTGGTTACCCAATGGAATAACAAAACTAAGAGAAGTAGTCCCAGGGTGGACGAAGGTAAGGAGAGGCTGAAAACAGTGCGTGGCTCAAAGGGGATAGGGGAGAGGCGTGCAGGTGCAAACAAGCGCGCGCGAAACAGGAACGAAAAAGCCAAAACAAGCTAAACGAAGAGATAATAGAGATACACGTACAGTAGTAACAACGGAGAAGGAATGAGAGACAACAGTAGAGTGGGTAGTGAAAATGAAAATAAAAAGACGAGAATATGATCATGCAACGCACGTGGGTGCGCCACGGAAGAGCGCAGAAGGATACAGATTACGAAATAAGTAAGTGAATGCGATCTATTCTAGACACGAGTGGAAACAGGATACCAAATTGGAGAGTTAAGCGCGGAAGGGGAATACCACTCTCTCCCATCATTTAAGAACCGGTTTTTACACTAATTTTTGAACTAAAATGTGCTTATAGTTAGGGACATAGTGATACGAGGCAAGAACATGATCGCAACAATAGTGGTGTTTAGGGAGTTGGTTTAATAGTAAAAAATTCACGCGGCATGATAGAAGAGGTAAAAGGCTCTAAAGCCGACGAAAGCATATAGACAGAGATACCAGGAAGGCGTGGAGCTAAAAACCACTCATCGGGAAACATCTCAATGCCCCCAACACCGAAGGTTACGATACGAGATACACAGAGAAGATAGGACGTAGTAGCAGTATAGACCCACACAAACATATTTGGCAAGGAGATGTAGTACTAATGGGGAGTATTCTTTTCTAGACTTGGAAAGGCATACAAGCCGAATGACATCTGGAACAACACGGGGAAAGAACAAGCAATGAAAATGATGCAGGTACGTGCAGTGTCCTACAGCAAAGCCAGATGAAGATGTTGAACGACCGAGTAAAACTATTCAGAACCAGAATGGACAGTGCATACAGAAAAGAGAAGGTTATATATCCGCATGTAGTAAGGAGATGGAAGTACATGTATGCGTGGCGGACGTAGGATCTATCGATCACTGGCTAATATGGACAATCAGAAACCAGGGTTATCAAACATGGACGAGGTAGGAAACAAGACAGAGAGAGAATGTATATGCCCGAAGGATCGGAAACCAGGAGGAGTTCCAAGAAGAGATCATCACGAATGCACAGCCATTGTTCGGGCGCTACGAAAGAGTGTGCACAACAAATTACCATTTCGAGAATATTTTAGGATACTAGAAGTACAAGAGCAATTTGTCCAGGCCACCGCAAGTACGGTAAGAGTGAAGAACTTCACAGCATGAAACAAAGCACTAAAATGGTGGGACAAGGAAGTAAAAGAGACCATAAGAGTAAGGAGGAGGGCATACGTAGGATTTACATCGAGTCAGAACATGGAAAGATGGGAGGAACATGCTATAGCTGGAACGAAAATATAGTGCAAGGTAGACAAGAAGAAATGGATATGGGAAAAAACATGGTATGTCAAACGAGTGCAGAGTATGAGGGCGGGCTGAAGCAGGCATGGTTAGGCTGGAAGCAATACTGGTATTCAATATGGAAAGGCAGACACGGGAATAGGTGCCTTCAGAGCACAAATCGGTAAAATGGTTAGCAGTTCGGAGGAGAAACATGATTCGTAGAGCAGACGAGTGTGACAGTAAGCTAGGGACGCCGATACCCATCGAAAGTTTCGACGTTGTATACGAAAAATGAATCAACGCGTGGGAGGAGGCCGATCCAGACGCATCAGAATGGAAAGACAGTGGCGTAGAAGGATTACAGAGGTATAGTTCAGCAGGGGTATAGGTAAATAAGTGCGTAGGTAAACGTCAGAACACGATCGCTGCGGGGGCAGAAAAAATAGTATTTTTTTCCACGTACGGGGGTCAAGGAGAGCTTACCACGATCGAAAAAGAAATACGCACCTAGGACGTACGGAGAGGAAGGAAAAGTGAATTTTCATTCAAGAGAGGAGATGACTATACTCATAGAGATAAAGCTAATGAGCACAGTCGACAACACATTTGATACATTTTTTAAATATAGAAAGGGAACAACGATAGAGAAGGAACACAGAATCAGCGAAGGGTAAGTAGGGTCCAGACCAAACCGTAGCTGCGTAGACCATGTGTACACATTACGTAAGATGATATATGGTAGGAAAGGCGCGGTGCTTACAAAATATTGTTTAGATGTCAACGATACAGAGAGTTGAGGAAATCTATTGTGGAACTATACGGGGGGAGACACGCAATACAGGAGAGATGTGTAAAATGATACCAGGTAAAACATACGACAGCATGTGCGACAAGGGGTGTGATGCTAAAGGGGGAAATATCGAGCTTCGTTGATATTTCACAAGGAATTGCACAGGCATATACGTTATCACTTACTATATTCAAGGTATTTATTAACGGCCTGATGGTAGTAGCAAGCAGTGGCTCACGTTAGGATAGTATACCGTGGCGGGATTAATTTTCCCGGACGAGTTCGTGGGCTACCATGGACACCTGACGGATTGCTGAAATAACTAGATGAGGCACGTATGCATAGTACAAAAGGAAATGGAGGGCGACGGCGAAAGAAGAAACGTGCGTAGTAGTTGGACGCAACAAAGATAGGGTGGACCGGCTAACGCAAGTTTGGAGTGAAAACAGGGTGAATTCCCGATCGTAGATCAGTATACGCATTTCGAGTAGAGATCTCAAAAGACTGCTAACGAGATCAGCACCTAGCTAAAGTAAGGACAAAGGGTCAACCACACATGGGCAGGATGGAAGTCCTAACGGGCTCACACCTTGACGTCAGGACTAAGATATGCATCGCGATGACTCTGATAGTACGCATACTAGAATATGTCGAAACAGTACAGATGACAGCAGCTAACCATATACACAAGGATGCTCAATGTTGACGAATAATACATTGTTGAGAGCAGAACCGGGAGCATACCCACTTACCAAGTAGAGACGTGAGAAGGTTGAACACCGACAACACATATAATGGCGCACGCCAAACAAAGTGGTCGCCAGTCATAGCTGATAGTTGTCGTATATGGGCGAGAACATGAAAAGGTCGAGCTGGAATTAGGTGGGATAGCGTCTTCCAGAAAGTATGGAATTATATGGGACAACACCAAGAAGAGATGATGTCTGTAGAGTCGTTTGGGAGGTACAGGACAGAAACAGAACAAAGGACAAACCGAGGGTAAAGGCTAGGGCCAAGAAATAATGTGGCATCTGAGACACCCTGGAAGATATACGGGGGTGTTTAGCGAAAGGATATTCACGAAAACGTGCTTCCACGGCTCAATGAACTTTCGTGAAAACGGCGCAACTGCGATTCGCGAAGGGTGACTGACCTGCCAAAACGAAGAAAGAGGCATACCAACAGCCGGGAGGAGGAAGTAGATGGACAGATATGCCTGTGTGTCAAAGCAATAGAGAGAGTAGAACTAGCACAGTATGATAATGTGAAATGTGCAAGAAGGAACGGCGTGTGTCTAAGAGTAGACGAGGGAAATAGACGAATCTGAAAACTACATGGAGGAATGTGGTACGCTGGATAACAATGAGAAAACGATCGCTGTCTCAGGAGATGTATGGTGGCCACAAGCCGGGACACAAGAATAGGGGGTATAAATATTAGCAAATCGTTACTAGGTGACATGTGGAAACAATGTAGGGAGTGGCGAAGACGAGTATAAGACGCTTCTCACAGCGTGATGTAGACAGTCAGGGTAGCGTTCGTTTGTTGGTTTAGCTTTAGTGGTAACCACGGCTGGCGGTCAAGTTAGATCATTTTTGTGCGGGGAGACCCTTCATTCCGCACATAGGGGATGGTCGCATATCACGGCGCTTCGCGTGTGGCGCGAGCAATCTCTGCCTGGTCGGTTCAAATCCGACGATCCGACGTGCTCCGTCCCGGCATTGTGGGGATGCGAAGGTCTATGGTCGCACGACTACGGCCATGCATGATATTGAGTACGCACCCCCGCCCCCCACCCACTCCGGTCTATGGTCATACCACTACGGCCATGCACGACATACATCCCACCGCTGATCCGATAGAACCCGACGTGCCTCGTTCCGGCATGCTCAAGATGCGAGAGTCTATAATCACACCACTATGGACATGCATTCTATCTAGTGCACCCCCTCCGTGACGGTAGCAGGAGACTATGCATACCTCCCACAAACTTTGCTCTGCAACACTTGTCACAAACATTCCCGGCCCTATTCCGAAACACTTGTTATGTACAGGGGGTTGAGTGTGACAAGCCCGGTACCACGCTTGAGACGCTACCTCTGGGGGAGGGGTACTGGCGGGGCGCATTGGACACGGTCTTCATCCGCAAGTGCCCTAACGAGGTATGCCTGCAACTTAAGGAGGCAGTTTACCTTAGGATGTAACGTAGTATTTGTTGTGGCTCCTTGGTTGAAGAGCTCTACACGCCACTCATGAAACGGTATTTGGGTGAAGTGGGTGAAACGTCCAATGGCGTAAGTATGCAGTGAATCATGAGGCGAGTCGCAACAACGAATTCCTATAAAAATGTGTAGCTCGTCAGCAAAGGAGCCCCGCTGGTCCGTCAACGTCCCTCAAGAAATTTCTGCCCCTTTCTACGTAGTATGGCCAGTACATATGAGCCCCTTACCCAATTGCACGCGTGCTACGTACATTAGGTGTAGGACCGTTTGTTGACGTTAATGAGGCCCCTCATTCATGGAGCTTTCTCTTCTACTTGCACCCAAACATTGATTTCGAAAAAAACCCAATAACCTAGCCGGATGAGATCACGGTTGGACTGGACATGCATGCGATGCATCGTTCACTTGAAAGATGAATGCAGTTAGAACCTGAGTGGTTTGTAGTTCGTGAGTTCAGGTAGCCCCCGTCAGTGAAAGTGGCTCGACCAAACGGTTGCTTACCGCACCTCGATCGCGCCATTGTTCCAATGCCCTTCCCACATGCACTACTGGTCGATGGGTGCCTGTCTGCATTTTATTTCCTTCGTATTTGCTTCTATAGGTGTCTGTCAATTTTTTGCTCCAACCGCAAGCAAAGCATTGAGTCGTCTGAGGCGTTTCATATGTAGACGCAGGCATATCCCCAAAGTTCGTACCTGGTGCTTGATGTGTACGCATGCTCCTACACATGTATCGTTCAAGCGCCAGCTCTCCCTCTTGGCACCGTCTTTCCGAGGGTTGATACAGCAGTACGAGATATGGTCATACCTGAACTGCGGTATGCGACGTGCGCTTCAACTTCCGTTCGGCGGTTCTCACCCGTTTGAGTAACGTCATCGAGTGGCCAGAACAGGGCGAGGATAGGAGTATACACTTTGGACCAACACTTTTCTGACGGCCGCGGCCTCCCGACCAATGCAATACCAGTATCGTCCGAACAACATTTTTGTGTTGAATGTTGTTCGTTTTATGCCTACGTAGACCATAGCGTTGCATTTACGTTTTTTCCTGGTACCGGGGATCATAGTAAATAGGACCAAATATGATTTGTAAACATAGGAAAACGTGTTAGTTTTTGTGTGTACCCTATTAATAGGTGCTATTTACTATGGTCTCCCGTAATATCTTCAATTTCTGAGTGACCTGCTAATAATAGTTTAGATACCTACTGCAGTACTAGTGTAGAGCTCTTCGCGCATGGACACCAGCACAGTAGGTTCACACATACCGCAGCTGGCGTCAGCGATGCTGTCAGTTTTGTGGTGGTTCAGATCTACCCCAATAACTTGACCTGAGGCGTGGCACCCCTTCACGCGATGACTGCTGTTGCCGTCTCGTCCTGTCACTGATATTCCTAGGCTACTGGATAATTCATCCCGTATCAGGCTTTGGATATTACGTTTCAAAATATTGTTCGACGAGGTATAAAGCTGTGGGATGTGTCACCTCGGTAGTTCAGTGGTCAGATGCGAATGCTACCGGTATAGGTGACCATAGTATATAGGACCTACGGTACACATAAAAACCTATATGTTTTACTTTTTTTACTCGACATATTTGGTCATATTTACTATGTTCCTCCGTAGTAGAGGTTCACCTTAATTTTCGAAAATGCCCTGGTAAAGATTGAACATATTTTTTCAAACATAAAAAAGAATCAACTACTGAGAGCTCATTCGACGCGATGGCACGAGGGAAGAAACGGCTCAAGTCTTCTCGCTGTACGATTTCAACCTACGTACCGTACTTGCGAGGGAGGATAAGATCCTACTATGTGACTTCGGATCTGAGTCACGACTAGTAGTAGGAGGGGAGCGAGAACAAAAGGGCAGGTGTAATAAACGGCATGTAAAAGAAAAAAGAGCACAACATAGCGTGGGTAGTTAGTGTGGTGTTTGAAGTATATGTATGATTTTTCATTCGCTTTTCAGACCATGCGTTGTTCTCAGCCGCCAAGCCACATGGATCGGAAGGACAGTGTATACGTGTTTATTTCGGATCAGCCCATAGGCTTTCCAGGGCGGACAGTGCTTCTGCAGTTGCGGTTATAACAGATAAAGAAAAAGTGGTAAGGTTGCGCCCTTCGAAGGACTGCACAATGATACGATCACAGTTGACACCGTCCTTGTTGTCTGCTAAGGGTCTCGTTGTACTATCGTCGTTAATGATCGTGATATCCTGCCGCTCATGATCCACGCATCTACGCCCCGTGATAACAGTGTCCATGCGCACTACGTAAACGCATTCCAGCATATATGTGCCTTTCGTACACTCCTCTGTCCTGGATGTACGCGTATCCGAGCTTGTCGTTTGGTGGGAATTTCTAGATAGCTGTCTATTATCGCATCATGGCATCTCGCTGACAACGCTTCTATCGTATGATGCCACCTCGCTGTCGTGGGTCGTTCAACATTTCCTCCCTGCCACTGTAGGATGCATGCAAGGGAGGCTCAACTGTTGCAAGCGTGCAGGAGTACTGCATAGAGGGCTACAAAGGACCTAGTGAGTATCCATAACCTCATGGGCGCGGTGTGTACGATCAGTGTTCGCTTGGTTCGTTTGGCCGAGTTCTTCGGGGTGTTACGACGCCGAGGCCTTATGCTTCACAATACGCGTATAAATACAGGGATGGCCCCCAGTTTGCCGAACGCTCCAGACACAAAGAGCTCTACGTATATCTCGTCCAACGAACCTGATTGCGAGAAACACCTCAAGTTCATCCGGATGCCCATCCGCAAACATAGGTATTCAACGAAACTATTGCACGTTTCGTTCGTATTCCACCGATGGTTAGTTAAAGAGACCGACCACTCGGAACATTTTGGACCAAAACCATGCTACCCGTAGTGTGTAGAACGGTATGATAGTGTAATGGCGTTGAGGTTGCGTGCTGCAGAAACGTTGCGATGTGTTTCGGCTCCCATACTGCGTGCCCCTTGTGCGTTGGAAATGGCGTAAATGTTTCCGTACCGTATATTGACTGCCTTATGCAACGTTACGGGAAGGATTCAGAGCCAAGAAAATGTTCGACCAAACGTCGGACATCCAACACTCGCGTGGATTCACGTCATCCCCGGTATGCCGCCGCGGTTTAACTCCGCGGGATGCTCCCATGCCGCTTGAGCGGAAGCTTGACGTACGATTGGTGTTGCACACAACCGGCCGGGGCGGGGGGGAGGGGGTTGAACCAGACCTCCGTCGTGTTTTTTGAACCGCAGCGTCCAATCTCCATAGCCTGTGGTCGTCTTTCTGGGTTGATACGACCCCTCCGCCAGCTTTGCCAACAACCTCCCCGCGCCCGACGAAGACTTGGTGGCGTTGGTTTCCTGTACATTTACACCATACGCTCCCGTTGGTAGATATACTTCCCACGGTGTACTGTAAAATTCCCAAAAGTCGTTTGTCGGCAGTACAATGGGCCATCGTGCCTCCCTCGGTGATAAATGCGCACGCTCTTGCGCCCTGTACTCCGGGCGTTTTGATTTCGAGATCGAAGGGCTGAACGTATTTCGCATTCCACCCCCCCCCTCTATGTCTGTGCTCCAACACATTCTTTGATGCTCAGAGTGCGGAGTGTGCTCCTCTGGCTACGGCAGAGGAGCGGCGAACCAGTGCCACCGGTGCACATCAAACTTTAAGGCGGGGGGATGTTCTCCATCCTTGCTATTGCGGCCGTGTTAGCGCTCGTCATGATGGCGCTTCTAGTGGTGTACCTGGTGAGGACGAGGGCTGCTGCGATACTTGGTATCGTACCATTGAAAGTTTCGCGGCTACTCGCGTGCAAGAGCTCAGTACTTCAACCCCGCCGCTCTCCACCCGCCCCCCCCCCAACACAACGTTGTCTTCGAAACATTGAGCGCTTACCGGCCGTCTGTGAATTTATAACGACAGCATGGCGGATATAATGACACACTAGGTACTATTCAAATGTATGTAGCACACGACTGAAGTGGTAGGTGGTCCGCGATCCTATCAAGATCATTGTCGTGGGTTCGACTCTCACGGATTGCATGCTAGTAGGGACTTGTCCTTGCTTGGAATTGATTAGCGGCAAGCGCGAGAGCGTGAGTTAACTGTACATTCGATGAAAATCTACGAGCAGTGGGAATACTGAACCCTATGCGCGATAATAGTAAAGGCACGTACCAGGGGGAGAAGAGACGACGCCTGTGACCACGGCTTGTCCAGAAGATCGCTGAGCGTAAAACCTCCTACGAGTTAGGCTGGAAACTAAAAGTGATCATAAGAATCAAACTTAAAAACAAGAAATATAGAGCAACTCCCCACTGTTGACTGTTGAGAAGCTCCGGCGTTATAAAGATATCGGGCTCAACATGTCAACCTCTATCTCGAAACAGCTCTGATGTCGCTGTTTTACCTCGGTAACTGCATCACGGGAACACAACGAGGCTTGGCTGTTTCCGCGGTATCGCCATTGTCACTGCTAGTAAAATCGGCAACGCATCAATCCTGCCAAGTACTTGGAGCCACACGTCCCGGGGTTTGATCGACATTATATGTGTAACGTTTTCCGTACAGTATTGAAACAAAAGACCCATTTTCGTGAGAGAAAATGTAGCCGCTGATGGACAAATCCACAAAACTAACCTACAGCATCAATCATTACTTACTGTCCAAAATTGCGAGGGAGATGATGTGTTCGTGGTCGAGGACGCCGGAAATCAAAACATCCCACTACCGCTCTATTTTTTTGTACCATCAACAATAAACAATTCAAGGTTAAACACAAAACGATAACGCACAGGTCGGAACTCCAAACACAAACCCCAAAACCACCACCCCATCTGGTGTGTCGTTCAATCGAACGTTGCAAGAAATGGCGTGTGTTTGCTGTATATTCCTTGTTTTTTCGGCGCCGTTCGTCATCCTGCTGCACCGGTGTTTGACAAGAATCGCCTCCGTTGCTCCTTCCACAGCACCAACTGCCGTGGCCATATGCATAATGTGCAACGATGTACTCTGCTTGATGCCGCTACGTACTCTGCTATTGACTCCAGTGTTGCTGTATAACGCTATTGGCGGATCCTCGTTTTTATCGCGTACGATAGCCAACAATGGTGTTAATGAACGCTACTCCCGACGTCGATAAAACGATGAACAAAGAAAAAACCAACGACAAGCAGACGCTGCAAAACGTCGACATATATTTTTAGTTCCATGGCGCCTGTTGCGACCAGGAATCTCTTAACGTGGCCATTCCACAAGAATACGTATCCATCGACGTTTTCGTGGAACATGTGCGTCGAGACTGAGGTGTTTTACGATAGACGTCAATCCTAATTTTCCTGGGGTCCTTCGTCTCCCCAAGGTGTAATGCGGAATTCAACGGGGACAAACATCTGACTAGCACTGATGCTACACACATCTCGCACGTGTACGTACGCATTATGTCCAACAAGGTAGGATACCGTTACATATACGTCCTCAGACTGACGCCCGGCAGGGATGCCGTCGTGCCCAGAAACGTATTGTTTCCTAAATGTGATACCTCAATCGTAGAACGCCTCGACTTCGGGTTCAGCCATCTCCACTGCCCTCAACACTTCTTAGTCAATACAACCTGATCCAAACCGCTCTCATGCCAAGCAAACAGGGGTACTTCATTGAAACGTTTCGTTGACAATCCGCCTGTTTTGCAATCATTTACCACTTTTGCAGTGCTGTCAAAAGAACGATCGAGATTGTCGACGCGCGCATGCATAAGGCGTGTATGATGGTTTTGGTTTTTCAATAACAACCCCCATCGTTGTCATCCCCTTTTTATTACTTCGACGCTGTTAAAAATACACCCCATCAGGTTGCCGGTAGGAGTGCCGTGTTATCAACGGTGGCGGTCACGAAAGAGTCCGTTCGTGCGATCCAACGCCGCGGTTCCGAGCTCACGGCGCGCCCGGAGGATGGCAGGGGCACCGGCTTCGGCGTTCACTCTGGCATCAGCACCATCAGGTCAAGTGGTACACACCCGGAGCTGGCATCGAGATGTCGCTGGGTGTTCAAAAGAGGCGGTCATCTGTGGACGGTAGCAACAACAAGACGCCAGGAATCGATCAAGGCAGCTGCGGCAGGGTGATAACTGGCGGACGTGTGTCTTCGATGAGTAAGGCAAGTTTTGCTGGACATGCAGCACCTGTACGATCGCATTCGATGACCAACCAAACCGGCCGCGCAGCAGTGGCGCTCGCACCTGTCAGTGGTATACCCCACTTCGACGACCACAAATGAACAAAGCTCGCTGGAGACAGTCTGCGACGTGAACGGTAATTGCGAAAATGCCTCCACCCCTGGTACTACTGTTCATCATCATGCGGATTCCTCCGGCATCCCTGGGCAAGATTGGTCTTCCGAGCTAGTTGCACTCGGGGACTCCACTCAACGAGCGTATGGAGGGCCAGAACCTGAGGTTGAAGCCGTGAGATCAAGAAACAGAAGAGCGCAGCCGCAGTCGCCAGACGGACATCGGGCTGACAACGGCGGGGGGGGGCAGTACCGCTGGGACAAAAATCGGGAACATGCTGATGGGACTCCCCCTGTCCAAGCTCAAGATCGTCATAGGCAAGCTTTTACATACTGAAATCAGTGTGGACCCTATGGAATATATTTGCTGTCTAGCACCTGTTGCGCACGAGCCACGGCATACTAACAAACAGACAGTTGTGCAGACGCGGGCGCGAGATCCATGCCATGTAGATCGATCACACTAGACAAACATTTATCAAGATGAAATATTTTTGAACGATTTTCAGGTGCAAATTTTAACGGGGTTGAAGTCTAAGGACTGAAAGAACAATTGAGATACAGACACTCGACCGAGTGATTCTTGGAGGCTGAAGATGGAGGACCAATTTGCGAGAACCTTGTCATCGCACACGTACTTACTGTCCACATATTGCATATCACAGGCCGCGAAAATTGCCAGGGTCGGAGACCGGAACCCCTTGCTTTACGAAGCTTGTTCCAGCGGAACGTTGGTTTGTTCGAAGTCACCTGTAATCAATCATTATAGCCGATAGCACTTTGACTGCATTAAATATGCGGAATTTCACTTAACCGCACTTGAAAGGCACCAAACGACTACCTGGTAGGTGTGTCTGCGGATCACGGGGCTCTACACCTTCGATAGTGGTGCGCGAGCGGCCTTGAGAAACACGTCTGCCTCCTCACTTAACTGCGTGATGTATTTGCCGGATAGGGAACCCTACAGACATATGCTCACTCGTAGCGAACCATCATTATGCCGTTCTATCTTGTGTGTCGAATCTAGCTACTTCGAGGAGTGCCTTCGTCAAGCACGGTGCTGAGCTTGTTTTAGGCCGTGGGTTGTTCGGTACACGTATTACTGTAGACTATCCAGATGAGGAGACGCGCATTTTGCGAAAACCCTTAGCGGTCACCTTGTTTGCACCCTGCACTGTTCCGCCCGACAAGTGTTTCGTTTGTCTCTCGTTCCTGACCACGTTTTGTCCGCGCCCGACGCCTGCACACTTGTCTCGTTTATTGATGTTTTTCACACTATTACGATTGTCACGGGGGAGATCAGTGGTCTGGCAGATTTCAGCGGCGGTGAGTGATAAGCGGCCGTATCGCGATGGCATTTTCGTCCGCCATGTTATAGTCCGTATAACCTATATACGGCGCCAGTATGAATTAATACATCATATAGACTCTGGAAGATATGACAAACATTTTTTGTAACCCAAATCACGAGAGGGTGGCATGGGAAAACAAAATAAATGCCGACGACTACTAAGAAAGGCGAACCCATATGTGGGCGACAGCGACGAAGGCAACTACCTAGGAGTTATTCGTTTCATGCATGGCCCTCGTCGTTTAGCTAAATACCCTCGCATCCCCAATAAGGCAATTAGTGGTCTGGTGGGAAGGTGGAAACCCCATCGGGCTTGTCGAGGATGTGGGTGAGGGTAACACCTAATATGAGTGCTCCAAGTGAGTACGAAAATATAAGTTTAGTTCGAAAGACAAAGAAGTGACCCAAAATGAATGCAAATCCCAAACGGTAAGAGGGGGACGAAATCTATGAATAAATATATTTTTGTGCCTGACAAGATGTACAGCCGCAAACCGGGACACTGATCAGGGGGATCGCGGACGTTGGCGGCCCGAGAATCATTAGTTTCTTGATTCCTTACAACCCGCAGCGCGCGAGATCTATGTGTAACGTACGAGGGAGGGGGGGGGGTTCCTGAACAACGTGTCGGGGAAAAAACATGATTTCAGCACCGCTCACATGAAGTAACCCGGTCTGCAATGGTGTGGGATGATGCGTCTTAATTCAGGGATAAATCAAGCCTCCCAACGCCAGGTGCAGGCGGTATACAGCCATTTTTTTTTTATGATTTCTGCGCGCGTTTTCCTGGATGGTTGACACCATTGCAGTCATCGGTTTATGTGTTGTGTCGCTAACAGGCTGTGTAAATACGTATATGCTATTCATGCGTATTCTGTCTCAACTATGGTCAACTCCTCATGTTGAGTGCTGGACACAACAAATAAACCACGCTCTCTGCTCACACGCCGTGCCACCTCCACTAAACCCTGTGTCCCTCGCTGTTGCTCTATCGCTCGGTTCCCAATGTGTCCGACCACTGGGCAACTCCACACTATTCGTGCGAAACAGTTTTCGAACATCACGAACGTAGGATATCCGCCGCTCTATGAAAAATTCCTCTCCATTATCGGGGTATTTTCCCTGGACCTGTCCTGGGTTATCTCAGCGGCATGCCTCACGCCGGACGTCAACTTCTACGGCAAGCTATTGTAAGTACTGTTGCTCACCAGAACGGAAGCTGCGTACTTTTGAATGCCGAGTAGATCGACTGTGAAGTTTATGCAGGAAGCGTACGGCCACAACAAGGGATTTGGAGTAAAAAAAAAACCCATTCGTTTCCCGCCGGAAAGTTCCCTCCAAATAGCAGGAGCCATCGACCACACGAGCGTTTCACATTCATCCGAATATTTGTGCGTAGTCCATGGACACTATCGTTCGGGCTTCGAACATGTAAACGTACTAGGGAAAAACGAGGAGCGATTTAATTATAGTTAAGTACGCAACCAGTGACGATATATTTTGAGAGTGGTACAGAGCTCACTTTGGCGCATGTGAAAATACAAAGTGAGACCCGTGGCGGAGACTGCGTCGCTCATTTCCCGCAGGACGTCGATGTTCTGTTGCGTTAAGAGCCGTCCCCAACAGGACGGAAGACTAGTGAGGCTGGACTTGTTTTGTGCGAGAGGTCTGGCGTTGTCACAAAAGTTGTGAAAGGCTTCAGCAATTCAGTGCCGTGTTCGTTTGTTTCTTGTTTCTGCAGCGATCTTTTCCAACGTGGGTTGCGACCGTTTCAATGGGGTATCTGCGCCGCATTCGACGCAAAGGTCCACTGACTGTCATGTTGCCTCCTTTTCTGGCACTTCAGTACGTTTTTGCCATTGTCCTAAAAGGGTGGGTGGGGGGGGGGGGGTCATGCGTCCACGAGGCGGCGGGAATACCGAATTAACAACCCCTCTGTTGTATCCGCTCGCGCACTGACGAACTTGACGGTGTGGTGTAATGGTGGAATGCTCTGCGCGTTGTATACAGTGCCCCAACCGTATGCGGTCGCAAGCTTGACAATTGGCCGTATTGGGTGACTTGTTCCTCGCGTGCGCACATGCCGCCCCACGATGTTGCAACTTTGCTCCATATAGAATGGTTACCATCGGGCCACTGATCGTCCTGGGAATCCTTGGCGTCACGTTCCGCATCGGGGCTAGGCTGGGTGCACCGCTCGAGGGTCGAGGCACTTACCATGCCACAAGCACCCACCAAATCTCAATGGCACAATAATGTGTTCCCAGCGTTGGAATCCCTTACGCCATCGCCAGTCTTGGAGAGGGCCAGAACGTCGGAAATGCCTACAGAAGATTTTCCTCGAGTGATGGGACTACCTAGGTTTGGGCCGGCTCTACAGACGGGCAGAGCTTCAGGCGGCTCAGGAGATTCCATCGCGTTGTCGCGCAGCCAGATTCCAACACCGCGTGCCGGCACCTCCGCAGGACACCACCAGCTGGCTGGTTTGGAGCCGCAGTTGTCAGGCGTGACCAGTCCCTCCGCAAGCTTGCAAGACGCCACTGCCAACCACCAGAACAACTCGATGGGGCACACTACTCGTGATAATGCGGGATCCTCGACGCCTCCGATTCAAGAACGGTCATCACTGGACACTCCTCAACGATTGCCGCTGAGAGTGTTCGAGACCCGCACCGGAACTGCGGCCGATCCGGAGCAGGTAACTACAAATTCTGCTATGTCGCTGTGGGATCTCCCATTGGACCGCACTCTATGGTGCGACTATGTGGCTGTTTTATCTTCGTCTCAGAAACAAATTCCCAACGAAAATGGGTTTACACACAGTTGAATGTTGATCCACTACGTTCCCAATATGTGAAATTCCAACCGAAAAGGGGCCGCTCGCCACTATGATGTCTGTGAGATAGTAGCGAGGACAATTCGCCACAAACGTGTTGACGCGTGTTTTTTACTCTGCAAAATATGTACGAAAATATGTGCTTTCGAGCTATATACGGGAACGATATCTCAGGTTTGTACGTACGACGTGTACCTGTTGCTACATCCACGAACGATACGTACAAGATATGAAATATATGCGGATCCTATACTTGTTCACCTTTGGATTGGCACGTAAAAATCAACAAGATAAAAGCGCAACAAAGTGGTACCATAATGTCCGGTATTGGCCTATGAATATAACCTCCCATCACATATTTATGCGAAAACATAGTTGGTCTAGACCCTGAGAGGGTTCGAGACCCGCACCGGAACTGCGGCCGATCCGGAGCAGGTAACTACAAATTCTGCTATGTCGCTGTGGGATCTCCCATTGGACCGCACTCTATGGTGCGACTATGTGGCTGTTTTATCTTCGTCTCAGAAACAAATTCCCAACGAAAATGGGTTTACACACAGTTGAATGTTGATCCACTACGTTCCCAATATGTGAAATTCCAACCGAAAAGGGGCCGCTCGCCACTATGATGTCTGTGAGATAGTAGCGAGGACAATTCGCCACAAACGTGTTGACGCGTGGTTTTTTGCTCTGCAAAATATGTACGAAAATATGTGCTTTCGAGCTATATACGGGAACGATATGTCAGGTTTGTACGTACGACGTGTACCTGTTGCTACATTCACGAACGATATGTACAAGATATGAAATATATGCGGGTCCTATACTTGTTCACCTTTGGGTTGGCACGTAAAA